>CM059300.1:12885000-13427500 GCA_030340665.1 Neosalanx taihuensis | reverse complement strand
TCTGAGAAAACTGTGGAAGGAACAATCAGCAATCTATTACAAGAAATTCTTGTCCAGCATTGAACTGTGCCCGGCCGGTGTCCTTGAGTGCTGAGAAATGAGCCTTGGAAATCAAATCTATTATTATTATTATGATCAGAAACAGATTGTAGATGCCCTGAGTGTAAAAAGTGGAGCTTCCTGAGACATGCTGAGCTATTTCATATCGTAGTGGATGGGTTTGTGATTTCTAAATGTCTTCGCTCATTCTATAGCACTGTTATGTTCAAGGAACTACTTGTTACAGGAACTATTTTATGTGTAGTAATGCGGCACTATGTTTTACCTGAGCTGCAGGCAAATAATCCGATTGGATGTAGCGTTCGAGTTCTGGCTTTTCATTTTCCTTATTTTTTCGGTTTTTTTTCTTTGTTTATTTGTTCATCCTTAATGTCATGCTAAATCAAGCATGTGACTCAATGACTTGGGTCTGTCAAAGTGGTTCATAATGTAAACGGTGAACCCAGTATGGGGTGACAAGGTGTCAGCCGTTCAAAAGGACATTAACATGACAGCAGCAATTACACCAGAATGATCATACCGAATCAAGATGGCCTTAATTAGCGACAGCGATTGTCAGCCTAAATTGCACTGTACTAAAACTAAAGGTGAACATTGTAACTCAGAAGTCCCATCTTCCTGCTCCTTTGCACATCACACACTGCAATCATTCAGCAACGAATCCGCTTTTCCAACATAATTGCCAATGATACAAAACATTCCGCCGGGCTGAATTAGGACATTGAATATCTGTGTGATCGATGTCTACATAACAAGAAGGCCTCAGCCTTGGAGCCTTATGACCTTCAGCGCTCACTATCTAACCTGACGATGGAAAACGCGAAACTATTTGTTCTGTTTCCATCATTATGTCCTGCCAGAGTCACATGATCACATCATAAGAACCTCCTCCTCCTCCGGAGGGAAGCAGCTTTTGTTCTCATGTAAGCAAATTCTGATTGATGGAAATTTCCAGAGCAACACAATCTGATTAACAACATCCATCAGTGCTGAAGCATTTGGACAAGACCAAATGACCTTAGGTGAGGTAAAAAAAACAACAACTCCTCCCCCAGAACTAATGATTCAACAAGCTTGTGTGTCTTCAGTTGGATGTCACCACTGTCACTGTGATATGAGTACAACTCCTATCCAGGCTCATCTTTCATTACCGTCACTACTTAGCTGGCTTGTGTGTTCTGACTTCCTCTGCCCTTTGACCCTCAGTCTGGATAGGGAACAGTAATTAAAGTCTAGTTTCTCCTGCAGCCTCTCTGTAGGATTAAATATTTTATCACTTCCGATGTCATCTCCACACACATGGAAGCTCTGTGGAGCTGAGACACACCCACTAAGAGACCCAGTGGGGGGGGGGGGATTCCATAATGACTTGACAAGCATCCAGTGATAAACTATGGGCTAAAGAGCACATACTGCACCATACATAGGAGACATTTAATCAGCGTCCTCCAGCCGTATGAAACAATGGATCATCTGGGAGAGGCTTTCCACTGTAGGAGACTGCTGCCGAGTGTGCTGGCTAGATCTGAGACTTTCTGTTTTTAATAATGTGAACCAGGGAGAAAGGCCAGCTGAGGCAGTTCTGCTAATGCAGACTTATGTAATTTAATTAACTATATTTTTACATCCTGCACTTTTTTTTTTCTCCCTCAGATAACCTTTTCATATGGCCTCATTCAAACCCAGAATTTATTACAGATTAGAAAATCCAAAGGTCAGATTAACATTAGTCAACATTCATCTTCATGGTAGGGTTGTTGCATGTAGAGAGCTCACGGCACTTGTCTGATCCAAAGGGAATATACTTCACATTCCAACCATTCTAGCTGTGTAAATCTGTAAATCCACCTTATACATCCACAGACCTTAACGTGTTGTTTAAGCTCTGTGTGTTCCGTGAAGTGCAATGAAAATGAAC
Source organism: Neosalanx taihuensis (assembly GCA_030340665.1). Lineage (NCBI taxonomy): Eukaryota > Metazoa > Chordata > Actinopteri > Osmeriformes > Salangidae > Neosalanx > Neosalanx taihuensis. Next base: position 13,425,522 of record CM059300.1, on the reverse strand, counting down.
TTTGGTTGTGTTCTTATTTTAAAGAACGCAAAGACGAAATCTGAACGCTGCAATCCGTTTCTGCGCAATTCAGACATGGCCAATTAACATTTCCAAACCGATTCAATTGAGTGTTCTTTGATTGATGACAGGTGGACTGCGCAGGGCAGACTGCGCAGGGCAGACTGCGCAGGGCATGCAGGTAGACGCCTCAGCTCAGGCAGACGTGACTGTTGAAAGATGTTTGATTGTATTTCGGAAGGTATCTTTGCTAAATGAACGTACTACAAGTCTCCAATCAAGGCTAGTAATTCTCCACGTCTGCTCCAAACAGCCTCCCTGTCAGCTGGGAGCTCAATAGATTTAGCAGGCTGGGTGTGAGGGGAATGCTAATGCTGCTGTGTGTGAGCGAGGCCCTCTCTCCCACCACTGCAGTGGAGCGTCACATACAGACCACCTCTGTCAGCAGGCCCCCGCTTCTGATTGGACTCCAAGTAGGACTCAGACGAGAGGAAATGAAAAGCGAGGGCTGACCTTTTGAGATTTTGAAGAATACAAGAGAGAGATAAGAGAGGATCCGATCATGATGTGATCATCTGCCTGGCGGAGAGGCGAGGCAGAGAGGCGAGGCAAAGAAGCACGTAGAGGACCTCTCTCACCCTCAGCACCTGACTTTGTGTTTACAACACAGCCTTTGGTCTGCAGACTCTCTTTCATTACAACTAATTGTGATCAAAAGGCTCCTTTACTCAGCATGATGAGAAAAAGCAAATGACCAACAACCACTTCTTTCTTTAGACTCACTTCTCAGTGACTTGGCCAAAGGTTTAGAGTTCCATTAAATCAACTGGCTTTTGAATCTTACGAGTATGTGTGAGTACCCTCTCACCCCCTGTGTGTATATGCTGTGTGTATGTGTTTGTGTTTGTGCTGTGTGTGTGTGTATGCTGTGTGTGTGTGCTGTGTGTGTGTGCAGTGCCTACCAGGTGGTGGTGGAGGAGGAGCGCCCCAGACGAGCGCGGGGCACAGCTGAGATCCTGCGCTGCTACCCGGTGCCCGTTCACTTCCAGAACGCCACTGTGCTCGGCTCCCCGTACTACTTCACTGCTCAGTTCCCGGCCAGCAGCATCCACGGGCCCCAGCCCTTCACCGTGGGAGACAACAAGACCTACAGTGGCTACTGGAACAGCCCCCTGCTGCCACAGAAGAGCTACAGCATCTACTATCAGGCTGTCAGCACAGCCAATGGGGTGGGTCCTTCTGGAGAATAGTTTGAATAGTAGAAAAAAGTGTTCAAATGTTATAAGACTTTAACTTATTTCTTTTTTTTTTTATTGTACATAAATCTCCCATTGAAATGCGTGTACTCTGCAGGGGGTTTTATCCTTTTGCTTTTGAGTGCATCAATCAAACGTAGCTTCATATGATGTTGCAGTTAAACTGGCAGGTTGATGGCCAAAAAAACGCTCTGGTGCCGACCTGTACTGCACAAATACACACACAGTCACAAATAGACACACAGACACACACACAAGTAAACATACACACACACACACATACACTAATGGACGTGGCAGTGCTGGGGTCTGTACTCCAGCGAGGCCTGTCTGCCTGCACCCTAATGGACTGCTTCAAGGCTGTGCTGGGAACACAGCGCCCCATGACTCGACCCCCCCCCCCCACACCCCCACACCCCTCCCTCCCCTTCCCGCAATCCTGAGCCTGCTCGCTCACCTTTTCCAGGGCAGCTTTCCACCAAACGGCCGCCATGCCTTTGATCAAGAGCGTTGAAGATACAAGGTCAACCCGGTGGCGTGGAAGTGTGGGAGGCCGGCAACAATAGCAGGCTGGCGGATCGTTCAGGGTTCAGCCTCGGTCATGAAGTGGCACTCGGCACGCCTCATCTTCCCAGAGACGGTTCAATGGCGACTGGAAGAGCTTCCTGCATTGTGGTGTGGAATGAGAACAGGCGTAAACAGTCTCCATTAAGAACTCCAGCACGTCTTAAAAGGGAGCAGAAGCAACGTTTTGAGAGAGGACGGAATGCAATTAAAGGGAGTTTTTTCTCCTCTAGACCAAAGTAAACTTTTCAGGGTGACTCGAAGTTCAGCCTCTCCATGGTCTCAACAGTATTGTACAAAATTCAAGACGACCTTCTGTCGTCCATGAAAGAGTCTAAACCTTGTAGTCTTCAATAGTGTACTTCAGTGTACTAACATAGGCCTTTTCACTAGTGAGACATTAGAGACATAAATGTTTTTGGGGTTTGAACGGACAGGCTAATTGATGCTCTAGTCATTTGTTTGTCCATTTCAAAAGAAATTAGCACTTAGTCAACCAGAGTCCAACAGAAACACACTATTTGGGTTTGCTATTCAATTAATTGGTCATGTGCCATATTTTTATGCATTTGTGTTAGCTGCTTCAAGCCACAGTTTCATAAATACACATGTATGAACACACACACACACACACAGGCATACAAGCTTTACACATCATATATAACCATATCATCCTTTGTATCTCGTCTTTGTTGGTTGCCTTGGCCTCCGATGGACAGGGCCGCGATGTTCCAGTAAACAGGAACATACATGTCTTCAATGGAGGCTTTCTTAGCTTGACCTCTGTCCTTTCAGCAGTCCTTCCCGAGGTCACTGAGGATAGCAACGTTTCCACCAAGTGTCTCGTGCTCAAGGGTATTAGAACGCCCAGGGTTTCTGCCAGGAAGTCCAACTCTAACCAGTGTTGAATTGGAGGCAACGCCTCCTGAGGCTGTTCTGGAGAGACAAGAGCCTGCAGGGTTCTCTGGTGTCACTGGCACTGTTGTTTCTCCATAGTCACTTGTAAATCCTGCTGACAGACCAGTTATTTTTTTAACAGACGCTTGTTGAGGACCACTTAACTTGTATCAGTCCACCAGCAGACTTTGAGTCACAGTCCATGAGTGTCTCTGGTGACAGGTCACAGTGTGTAGGCCTGGGTGTTAACCTGCTCAGCCTTGCTCACCTGCTCAGCCATGGATTTCACTGTACGAGCACTTATTCTTTTATTATCTCCCTCCCTCCCCCCCTCTCTCTCCCTCCCTCCCTCTCTGCCTCCCTCCATCTCTCTCTCACTTTCTCTCACGCTGTCTCCCCCTTTCGGTCTTATCACACAGGAGACCAAAATCGACTGTGTCCGAGTCGCCACTAAAGGTAAGCTCCTGCTAGAAGCCCCTCCCCCTCCACCTGAGTGGTGTGTGGAGGGTGTTACCAAACACTGCCCAAACAACATGGCCGTATCTAACGTCATCGTACCGAAAACTAACAGTGTGTTAACGTCTGGAGAAGGCAGCCCCGCTCACTAGAGCCAGGAGGAGGGCAGCCTGGAGGAGGGCAGAGTAGGGCAGCCTGGAGGAGAGCAGAGTAGGGCAGCCTGGAGGAGGGCAGCCAGGAGGAGGGCAGCCTGGAGGAGGGCAGCCTGGAGGAGGGTAGCCTGGAGGAGGGCAGAGTAGGGCAGCCTGGAGGAGGGCAGCCAGGAGGAGGGCAGCCTGGAGGAGGGCAGCCAGGAGGAGAGCAGCCTGGAGGAGGGCAGAGTAGGGCAGCCTGGAGGAGGGCAGAGTAGGGCAGCCTGGAGGAGGGCAGAGTAGGGCAGCCTGGAGGAGGGCAGAGTAGGGCAGCCTGGAGGAGGGCAGAGTAGGGCAGCCTGGAGGAGGGCAGAGTAGGGCAGCCTGGAGGAGAGCAGCCTGGAGGAGGGCAGAGTAGGGCAGCCTGGAGGAGGGCAGAGTAGGGCAGCCTGGAGGAGAGCAGCCTGGAGGAGGGCAGAGTAGGGCAGCCTGGAGGAGGGCAGAGTAGGGCAGCCTGGAGGAGGGCAGCCAGGAGGAGGGCAGAGTAGGGCAGCCTGGAGGAGGGCAGAGTAGGGCAGCCTGGAGGAGGGCAGAGTAGGGCAGCCTGGAGGAGGGCAGAGTAGGGCAGCCTGGAGGAGGGCAGAGTAGGGCAGCCTGGAGGAGGGCAGAGTAGGGCAGCCTGGAGGAGGGCAGAGTGGGGCAGCCTGAAGGAGAGCAGCGTTCAGCTCCGTCTCAGGAGACAGCGGTCGTGTGCCTGAGCAGCCCTCCTGACCACTTAGTTATTCCTCCTAGCCTGTCATGCTCCAGACATTAAGGTGAAGCATCCTAAATGAAGCAGTATTGATCCGGAGCTGGATTGATAAGACCTGAGAGAGACCCAGTCACACTGTGTTCTCTGCTCTGCTGGGTCCCAGCACATCATCACACCCTCCTGGATGAACTCACATGCTGGCCTGCCATAGATTTCCAATTAAACGCTCCTATCGAATATATCTCCCGTCTTCCACCTATGCCTGGATGAAGTACCATGTCTGGGCACAGATTGGATTTATGGATCCTAATGACAGTAATGTTTGTATCGAACAGGGAGTCAGGTGTTAGGTTAGGGAGTCAGGCTAGTAATCAGAAGGTTCCCGGTTCGAAAACCCTGTAAGTCGCTCTGAATAAGAGCGTCTGCTAAATGACTCAATGAAAAATGTAAAGGTAACAAACATATACCTGTAGAAATTCATACAGTCTGATTATTGGCAATGCTTTACTGCAAAATAACTTTAACAGTGGAACTGACATAGTAAAAACATCACCTTAAAAATACTTGAATTGTAAAAATATCAGACACAGTAGAATACTCTGCACTGCTGCTGTGTTAACAAACCAGGCCAGCCTGATAACCTCTCTAATAATGACTCAGTATTGCATGGTGACTGAGGGGAAACGTCTGGATGGCAGTGTGACGCTTCAGTGTGGACTCTCATTCTCTCTCTCTGTCTCTCTCTTTCTCTTGTTCTTTCTCTCTCTATCTCTCTCTCTCTCTTGTTCTCTCTCTCTCTCTCTCTGTCTCACTCTCTCACTCTCGTTCTTTCTCTCTCTCTCTCTCTCTCTCTCTCTCTCTCTTTCTCTTGTTCTCTCTCTCTCTCTCTCTCTCTCTCTCTCTCTCTCTCTCTTTCTCTTGTTCTCTCTCTCTCTCTCTCTCTCTCTCTCTCTCTCTTGTTCTCTCTCTCTCTCTCTCTTTCTCTTGTTCTCTCTCTCTCTCTCTCTCTCTCTCTCTCTCTCTCTCTCTCTTCTCTCTCTCTCTCTCTCTCTCTCTCTCTCTCTCTCTCTCTCTCTCTCTCTCTCTCTCTCTCTCTCTCTCTCTCTCTCTCTCTCTTTCTCTTGTTCGTTCTCTCTCTCTCTCTCTCTCTCTCTCTCTCTGTCTCACTCTCTCACTCTCGTTCTTTCTCTCTCTCTCTTTCTCTTGTTCGTTCTCTCTCTCTCTCTCTCTCTCTCTCTCTCTCTCTCTCTCTCTCTCTCTCTCTGTCTCACTCTCTCACTCTCGTTCTTTCTCTCTCTCTCTTTCTCTTGTTCGTTCTCTCTCTCTCTCTCTCTCTCTCTCTCTCTGTCTCACTCTCTCACTCTCGTTCTTTCTCTCTCTCTCGTTCTTTCTCTTGCTCTTTTTCTTTGTGTTCTGTCTTTGCTGCATGGATCTTCACCCAGCCGCCATACTTGTGACCCAGCTCACCACCCCCTACATCCGTATCGCACCTGCGGCTGGTGACAACCAACTAACAGGTCAGAGCCCTGTCCTCTCCACACCGTCTCCCTCCGCCCACTCACATTACTCTGCCGTGGACGAGCTATTGTCCAGGCTCCTGGAGTATAACTCACTCCTTTAAAGGGACATGCCGGGTGTTTGCATGCGAATGGGTGTGTCGTTCTTGCTGTGTGTTTGTTTTATAGCATCAATAAACTCCTAAGTGCAGACTCGATGATTGTAATGCACCTTCCGAGCTGCGGACATGAAAGCGTGTTTGAGGTCCGACGGAAATATGTTGAAGTTGGAGATTTATGACAGGAGATTCAGTCCCTTTCATGAATATTTCTCATTATTTCCTGGAGACAAAGCGTTTGATCTTATGGATGGAAACAACACAAACAACCAAATTGAATTTTTGGAGTGTTCATCATAGATGTACGAACACTCGTTAGAAACGGCATATTTTAAAAGATATCCTTGGATCAGTCTGAGCACGCAGCTCACTGTCCGTATGTCGTACGCCTGAAAATGAAGAGGCCATATTGGTCTTGTTGGTTCCAGCCAAGATATGGGAGTTCTCTGTTGCTGTAGGATTCATTTCCAAACACCTCGTCCAAATTAGCCGCCAAAAAATAAAAATGAATCGTTCCGCAGAGGGAATCCAGAGTGCCTGTAGTGGGTAAGCTCTTATTGTTCAATTCCAGCAGCTATCTAAAGAGGCCTTGCTGCCTGATCCAGGATGTCAGCGCTGGGACAATATGTCTCTGCTTGCCTGGATGAATATCCACTGTTTGATAGGGAGACAGGAGGCACAAGTGAGGAGAATAGATCTACTCAAGCAGATTTGGGTGACATAACAATTTGTCATTCTAAATTTACCCTTTGCTGACAGGGAGTAATGTATTTTTTTTAGGTGCCCAGTTGAGATGCTGGAAACGTCCCACTGCTTAGAATGCTGCTTATCGCAAACAGGAGAGAGAGAGAGGGGTGGGGGGGGGGGGGAGAGACAAGCGAGCGTTGTTAAAACAAGCAGCTTTCCTCAATGTTTCCTCTATCTCTCCCCTGAGCTGATACTTAATGTTTTGGTTATTTCTGGGGGGGTTTATCTCTGAGGGTATTATCACAAGCGCCTCACCTCCCCCCCCCCCTTCCCCACTCCCTCACAGTGTTTCCAAAGCCCCAACACACATTTCACTCTGGCGTAGTTAGCCAAGGGTAAACACGCGCTCTTCTTATCTCCCTGTGTGAACAGTCCACAGCCTCCACTGTGGACCGTACTGTAGTGTTACTTCTGAGAGTACACTGACCCTGGTATGAGGGGCTGTGCTTGACAAGGTCAGCATCCCTTACCTTGGTAAGGTATTAGAGATCCTTTTCCATTCAATAACTCACTCAACTAACGGTCACCATAACCTGCTCTATCGCCATAGTAATTCAGCCTGTCACAATATTGACAGTCAACCCTAATCAGTCTCCCTCAAACATTCAATACAGTCAATAGGCAACATTTGGTGCGGAACAGACAGGATGTGGACTGTGTCTCTGGAGAGGGAGAAGAGAGAGTTACTGTACACTTGACGTGTCGGGGATAACCGGGATCCTTGACCGCTGTTTGATTGCATGGATTCTGCAGGGGCAGCTACCCACAAGCCCGACGCGGTGGAACCAGAGAAACAGACCGACCACACGGTCAAGATTGCCGGGGTGATCGCTGGCGTCCTCCTCTTCATCATCATCTTCTTAGGGGTGGTGCTCCTCATGAAGAAAAGGTAAGCTCTGTTTTCCAAACCTCCATCATAGAGCTGGACTCCTGAACCACTCCTACAGTCACACCGTCAGACGGAAGTGACGACGCATGTTTGCTGGAATGTTGAAACAAGTACTCCGTACTGTTATTGGGACTTTTCCACGTAAGGAAAAGCTGTTTTGTAACTTTCCCTCTCAATAGACTGCACAGTCTGTCCAATACTAAGCAGTTGAGGCTGTTTAAGGCAATGAGACACAATGAGGTAGCATGAAAAATGAATGTCCCTCAAATGAAAGACCTCAAGCAAACGACACTGGAATGACATTGGAACGGGAATGAGGAGAGTCTTTTTAAGGCCTGTTTTCACGAAGGGAGACAAGAGATAAGAAGAGGAAACTGTGAGAGGGGGGGGGGGGGGGGGGTGTCCAAGGGAGATGGTTCGGACCACGTAGCTCCAGGCAAGGTATACATTAGATCCAGACCACACTCTACCCTCTGTGTGTCTCCTGGCAGTCGGAGGAGCTAAAGCTCAGCAAATATCAAACCTCTTTTGTAAACACGGAGGCCTGAAATAAGACAAAATCAGTTTCTTAAGGTTTGCTCAAGATTAGTGTGGTTGGCTCAGGGTTGCTTGGCTCAGTACTGTACCTCCAGAGAGCAGGGGAAGGTCACCTGGAGAGAGGAAGGCCTCGGAAGAAGAGTCGACTTTTCTATCAAACTTTCATTAATTGTAGTCTCCATTCGGCTGTGCTCACTCAACAGCTTATTGGAATATTAAGTTAAGGTTGAAGAGGTTGTGTGGGAGGGTGCCTTTGCTTGGTAATATAATCAGTATGACTTGAAGTTTTTCAATATATATATTTTTTTTATCCCAGTAATATAACATTTATAATTTCTTGTGCCAACCCTGGAAATTTCTTTTGTTGAACAGTGTTGGGAAATTATTATGCAGACACTGGTTTAGCAAATTGAATATTTTTTTTTGTAATTATTTGACTTAATCAAGTGAGAGTGGGCTATGATTTCATCGGGTGTAAATGTTCTGATTAGTAGTTACAGAGAAAGCATTGGCAGTGTGTGTTTAGACTTCTAACCTCTAATTTACAGTCACCTCTACAGGTTACAAACGTTAATTGCCTCATATCTATAGACGCAGGCAGAGATATGTGAACCCGTGTTGCTCAGAAGAACAGCAGTGTGTTTACGGAGGCTCTCGCATGACATGACTTCAAGTACTCACCAACCCCTTACGATCACAAGTTAGCTTCCACGTATGCCACCATATCTAGTTTTGTTCATTTTACTCCTTTTTTTCCAAAAACATTAATATATTTTTTACTTTTTCTTTCCTTTCATTCCATTTCCCCCCCTCCACTGCTTATATCCTTCCACCACCCCACTGGGCAGAAGATCCTATCACACCTACACTTACTACCTGTAAGTAACCACTTTGTGTAATGTTAGTGCCATGCTTAGCCCATGCCTTGAGTGTTCCGTGCATGACAAGCATCACGTCATCTTCCTGCCTGCAGTGAGGGGGGGTCTTTAATCTCTGCTACCATGAGATGGAAGGCCCCGTAACTCATACATTTCCACATGATAATGACATTGATGTCACCTCTCAAAGCTGTGCTGGTCTTCTAAAGGACGGCCGCTGCATCTAGACAGGCTAGCCGGGGAACCGCTACAGCGCTAGCTAGTCTGAGACTTCTGGTTAACACGTATTCTCTGACAGGAATTTAGATCTATTTGACTTTTTAAATTGTTTTCTGTTTTACCAAATTATGCACTAAAATGTATTCATGTTAGTTTGGCTTCAAAACGTATCTTGTGGATTTAAAAACAAAAATCTATAGATTTATTCAGTGTGCGATTTCATGTTGTTTAGGTTTTTGGAGTCAATTGAAATGCATATCATTTCCAGATTCCATATTATAATAGATTTGTTTTCCCGAAACCTAAAGCAATTAGCAACGAAAACAGACTAAATCTTGACCGTCATACTGAGAGATAAAGGCTTGTTACCGCTTTTTAAAAACCACAAATTAAATGATGCCGTTCGCCATCAAAGGCATGTGCTTAAAGAGGAACCTCCTCCTGCGCTGAGCACAGCCCTGCAGAGCCCCATACATCCATCCATTCATCCCTCTAACCATCCCCCCATCCATCCCTCCATCCATCCATCCCTCCAGCCATCCCTCCATCCATCCATCCATCCCTCCATCCATCCCTCCATCCATCCTTCCCTCCATCCATCCCTCCCTCCCTCCATCCATCCATCTCTCCATCCATCCATCTCTCCATCCATCCCTCCCTCCATCCATCCATCCATCCATCTCTCCATCCATCCATCCCTCCATCCATCCATCCCTCCATTCATCCCTCCATCCATCCCTCCATCCCTCCATCCATACCTCCATCCCTCCATCCATCCCTCCCTCCATCCATCCCTCCATCCATCTCTCCCTCCATCCATCCCTCCATCCATCCCTCCATCCATCCATCCCTCCATCCCAGCGCAGGGAAGAGGCTCAGTCTGGGAATTGTAGTCTTTGTGACGAAGGCTACAGCAGCTAATCTGTTGAGATGAGGGAGATCAGGGACTACAAGGGAACCAGGAACACTGTGTGTGTCAGTCAGGCCATGCCAAAGCTACAGAGTCTGATGAAGTGAGCCTGCGTCAGGCTATGATAGTTACATGTGAACATACAGTGGAAGAGAGAGAGTGTGTGTGTGTGTGTGTGTGTGTGTGTGGGGGGGGGTCTGCATTGTTGATGTTAACATATTGTTTTTTTTTCCATCTCAGCAGCTGATAAGGTATCTATTACTGCTAACAGTATTTATGAGAGGCCTGTTGACAGGATCAGGCTCATCCATGATTGATGGGGAACACGAATGCTTTCATGTATTCATCAAACATGTTTAAGGGCTGTTCTGGCCTATTATGGGATGCCAGAATATGAGGTCTAGGTAGGTTGCCAGGGGAAGGTAGAGCGGAGATCAAACACACACACATCAGTCAACAGTGATCAGGGATGCAGTTACATGTATGAGGACATATGTGAGCTCAGTTCTTTTAATCAGACGTAGCTGGGCGTTGGAATTCTGCAGTTAGACGAGGCAAGGGTCGGGATTGGACGAGGTCTGTTCCCATGACGATCCTAATGATCGTGAGTGAGTGAGAATGAGAGAGAGAGTTTTCCTCAGATAGACTCTCTTCGCTGTTTGACTCAGTCAGTCATGAACTGTTCTCGCTTCTCCCCGCGGGAGCGATACGGGATCTTTAATCTATGTATTTCCTGTGGATACACACAGACAGGCAGACTATAGGAAGCTCTCAGGCTGGATGTGAAGAGGGGGATGATTGATTGACACATGCAGAGTGTCGGGAGGATTCAGAAACAGCGAGAGAGTTCAACTGTGAGATATCCAAGTGTTGCTAGGAGGTTAGGATTACTGGCTCTGTTGTCATGTCATCAATAGCAAGGACATACTGTACTGTGTGTCAGACTCTTACTACCAAACCTGTCAATGCGCCACCATTAGAATTCACCCCTCCAAGGGCATATTTCAGACAGAGAAGGAGCCTGGAGGAGAGTAAATAGGTTAGCCTTGGCTCCAAGTTGGACTTTTTCCCAAGTTCAACATAATAAGAAAAGGAAAAAAAGAAAAATGGCTGGCTAAGCTGGATGAAAAGTTCAGGAAAGAAGAGAGAGAAGAGAGCTGTCCCCCCCCCCCCCCTTCTCCCCCAGCCCGTCTCCTCCTGTCTCATCCCAGATAATAAATCACAGCCGTCATCGCGGTCTCTGTCAGAGCCCAGTGTCAGAGCTGTGCTCGTGCTGCGCCGTGCTAAACCCACAGCATTAAACACAATGTGCTGAGCGCACAAACACCTTCATTAAACCTTACAAGGCTTTCTGAACGGGCGGCAAGAATCACATTAATTGGAACTAGCGACGGACATGCGTGGCTGTGATGGGGCCAGATTTGGATGGGGTGGAGGGGGGTGGGGGGGTGGGGGGTGGGGGGGTGGGGGGGGTGGGGGGTGGGGGGGGTGGAATCAGTGGGGCGGATGTTTCTCTGGACTCCAGTGAGTCTGATGAGGAAGTTCCTGTCACTGCGTATAAACGCACGCTATGGTGTTCTTACTAGGATCACCCTTCATGGCAATATTTCCTGCAGTCTTACCTCCCCGTCTTATCTAAGCTCTAGACTGGGTTTGGTTCTCGGTAGCGTCCCAATATGAAATATATCGACCAACCGCATGTGTTCACCTCGTGTGCAGTTCTGTGGCTCCGCAGCCGAAAAAGAAACCATCTCGATGGTCACCTCTCGCTCTCTACCACTTTGATCTGACAGTCCAGTGCCCTTCTCTGACGGATGAAGAGCCACAGAAATGAACGCTGTGTTCAAGGTAGCGCTTGATTACAGAACATGGTAGTCGGTGCAGTCTAGCACTTTCAACATGGAATTGATTAGCTGGTCAAGTACTATTGACACCATATATTTTAAGAGATCTTGGGGCTGGGGGGACCCAGCATGTCCCCGCATGGGATCGTCTCCAGCGGGATACATGATGGACGCGTGGGATAGGAGGCGTGTCGTGTGCCTGTGGGAACCTTCCGTCGAGGACTTTGAGGATCTCTACATATTGGGATTTATGATGGCCGGGCTTCTGCTGATTGGATTAAGCGTGCCATGGGACATCGGCAAATTATAAAAACTGAGGCAGCCGCTAACGGCCCCTTTAAGCTGCCCCACTTGATTGATGTGATGGGCAGGGCTGTTGGTGGCCAAAGTGTGACTTTACGCGCATCGCGGGATACCGATGGCTCTGCAGGGGACAGAGGAACGTATTGACCAACAAAATGGAAGAGTGAGAGACATTGAGGGACATTGAGAGACATTTGAAAGACATTTGAGAGACATTGAGAGGCATTTGAGAGACATTTGAGAGACATTGAGTGAGACTTGTTTGTAGGGTGTAACCTAACTCTACGAGCAACGACATGAGTATATGTTTTCGGCTCCAAATTCCTGTACGGCTGTGCCTGGTACCGTGCAGGGCTACCCCTCCCCCTACCTGTTTCTGTCTTGCAAGATTGAGGTACGACGTCTCTCTACACCCCCTCCCCTACCCCAACCCCACACCCCCCACCCCATTCTGTGAGAGTTGTCTGGCTGGAACAAGATGTCCTGACCTCAAGGCCATGAGGCAGATTGTTCTGTGTTTTGGCTACGAACACAGACTCATCCAACGCCTCCACCTGCTTGTTGTTGTTGCTTATCTGTCTGCTGAGGTGTTTTTTTTGGTTACAGGCTCTGGCATGTATCCTTTTTTTCTCCTCGAAAATCTATTTGTGTTTTCCCAATTTCAGAAGGCTTGTGCGCCGATAATGTACTTTGTCGTGTTGCCACGGTGGGCACTGTCCTGCCAAAGAGTTTCCCCAAGGGGATTAATAAAGTATTCTGAATCTGAATCTGAATCTTTCAATGCGCAAAACTAAACTGCCAAACTGCCACTCTCTGTGGCCTCATAAGAATCAGGGTTTGGGAAGTGGACGAAGGGATCCAGAAATGGACTGATGGTATGGATGGAAAAGATCAAATCAAACTTGTTGGTGTTGCTGCAGTGAAAAGATGCAAATATTAACAAATATTAAATGCATCAGAAAGACTGTGGCCTGCTGGTGAGGCGGTCTGTAACCCAGACCCCCGCCTTGAGGCCTGGACCCATGGTTTTGTCGAAGGGGAGTTTAGATAGCTGTGGTCTCACCTGGCTGGATGTGATGAATGAGCTGGTGGATTGGGGGTGGTGGTGGTGGTGGGGGGGGGGCGGTGTTACGCTGTGCTCTGGTGTTAAAGACGGACAGACGGGGGGGAGGGGTGGTGGCAGGCAGGGAGGAGAGGGGGCTTTGGGGGCTTCTGGATTTGTCCTCGGCAGCAGAGAGGGGTCATAGAGAGGTGAGGGGTACGGGGGTACGGCTGAGTTGTGGATTGGGCAGCAGGGGTATTGATTGGGGAGGACCCAGATGGTCCTGTTGAACTTTCGTGGGTGGAGGGGTCGAGTCAAACCTGCTGAAAAACAAATTAATTTGCACATTTCTGTCCATTGGCAGCTGGATGGAATGATGATGTTTGGATGGATGTATAAAGGGATTTTTACAAGCCTGCTGTAAAATGCCACCAAGCCTAATCAAAGCTTTTAGCTTATGTCTTCCTCTTTTGGTGTCAGCAAGTCATTTGACACGGAAGCGACAGAGGACAGATGCATGACAACACGCCACTCTGCGTGACTCGTCTTAATGACTCGTCTTAACGACTCATCCTAATGAGGGCTTCTTTGTCCTCGTGTCCTGAGGTTGAGGTTCAGCTCCCACGGGGCTGAGCGCAGGGTTTTGATGTTCAGTTTCAGATGTTCAGGCAGCCTCACCTCCTCCTCCAGACTGTCTCAACACATCAGACGCTGGTTCACTCCGGTTTCTAAACTTGGTTTGAAGCCAAAGCTTCAAGTAATCACTGTTACCGTATCTAGAAACATTTACATTTTAGTCATTTATTAGATGCGCTTATCCAGAGCAACTTACAGCAAGTACAGGGACATCCCCCCCCCCCCTCCCTGAGGCAAGTAGGGGTGAAGTGCCTTGGCCAAGAACACAATGTAATTAGCCATAGCTGGGAATCAAACTCGCAACCTTCCGTTCCCTAGCCTGACGCCTTAACCGCTGATTCACGTAACTCCCTGCAGGGTTACTTCCATCTTTACCTTCTACTTGAAGCAGTCAGCCTCTTCTCCTTCATAGACTGCTGCAGTTCCACACGTGGCTGAACAAAAGACGTGCGTTTGCAGCGGCAACCTAAATGGACAGATGAGGTGTTTCCTGTGAATAGAGGACTCTTAGAGGGCTAACTATGGAGGATTATGATGAATGGTCACATTCATCAACGCACACAAACACTTCCACTGCACACATGCTCGCCATGTCTCTCTCAGCACATCATAGTCTCCTGGTAATATAGCAATCTATCACTGCTTACCGCCTCTTACAAATGAGAGGGAAATGGCACAACGATTAATCTTCATGAAACACCCTACCATGCCTAGCAAACATCCACAGGCTGGCAAACAAGTATCCTACATCACACAGAATCCTGCGTTGAGCATCTGACTACCCCCCCTGTCGCCCCCCCACCAAAATGGGTGACACACTGATACAGTATTAAAAAAGGATTAAGAGTGGTTTCAAATTTGTTCCTCAAGAGCGAACTGAGCCCGCTGTACCAACCTCATTTAACTGCTGCCACAGTGGGAACCTCCTGTCTCTTCTCTGAGTCTGCTAGCAAACTAGAAAGGGAGGGGGGGGGGGGGGAATGACAAGATGGCCATTTTGTTCCCTGCTCTAATTGCAGATTAAAGACAAATAGGGCCCAGCAGATGAAAATGTCTTGACTTTGTCACTCAGAGAAGGAAGAGCAGATCCACTATCAGCCTCACGTTGAGGCCGTCACAGCAAATGACTGTGTTGAAGGCAGCGGGGGCATGTGGCCATATGGCACCAGACAGCGGCCAAATTGAATAAACAGGGATGCTCGCGAAAACAGAGCAGCAGGGAAGAGTCATTAGCCCGGGTGTTTGTCCGTTAGAGGGCTCCATTCACGTCCCCATGGAGGGTGACTCTCACTGGGTCGTAGAGAGGAGCAGCTCCCTGTGAAGACCGCCACCACCACCACGCAGTCCGTCACGCCCTCCAGGTACAGCAGCAGCAGGCGCTACAACACGTGTGTTTAACACCACGCTCTCTCTGGATGCTCCAGAGCAGTTTTTATTGAGCTGAGTAAGTTCAGTTGAAGAGGGGAGTCAAGTGGCTGGGCAAGTGAAAGGAATAGGGCTGGTAATCAGAAGGTTCGAATGCCACATTGTGTCTTTGGACGAGGCACTTCACCCTACTTGCCTCAGGGGGGAATGTCCCTGTACTTGTTGTAAGTTGATCTGGATAAGAGCGTCTGATAAATGACTAAATGTAAATGAAGAGGGGTGTTGTAACGACAGCTTGAATCATGCCTGTCAGTAAGGGGCCCTCACACACACCTGGTCCAGACACACCTGGTTCAGACACCGACACACCTGGTTCAGACACACCTGGGTCAGACACACCTGGTTCAGACACAGACACACCTGGTTCAGACACACCTGGGTCAGACACACCTGGTTCAGACACAGACACACCTGGTTCACACACACCTGGTCCAGACACACCTGGTTCAGACACAGACACACCTGGTTCAGACACACCTGGGTCAGGCACACCTGGTTCAGGAACACCTGGTCCAGACACACCTGGTTCAGGCACACCTGGTTCAGACACACCTGGTTCAGACACACCTGGTTTAGACACACCTGGTCCAGACACACCTGGTTCAGGCACACCTGGTTCAGACACACCTGGTTCAGACACACCTGGTTCAGGAACACCTGGTCCAGACACACCTGGTTCAGGCACACCTGGTTCAGACACACCTGGTTCAGACACACCTGGTCCAGACACACCTGGTTCAGGCACACCTGGTTCAGACACACCTGGTTCAGACACACCTGGTTCAGACACACCTGGTTCAGGCTCCCTCATTGTGTCTCTGCTCTGCCTTTTGTCTCCCTAATGAAGGAAGCTGGCCAAGAAGCGTAAGGAGACGCTGAGCAGCACGAGGCAGGAGATGACTGTGATGGTCAACTCCATGGACAAGAACTACACGGAGCAGGGCACCAACTGTGACGAATCCCTGTCCTTCATGGACACGCACAGCCACACCCTGAACACCCGGAGCGAGTGCGCCCTCACCCTCAACGGACGGAGTAAGTTCCTCGCCGACCCCGCCTCCTCGCCGCCCCCGCCTCCTTGCACCGCGGTGACGTTGCACGCTCCGGGGGGGAAATCTCCTTTAATCCGCCCAAAGTTAAAGCGTTAGTCTCCCGTGGGCAGACTTTGGAAAGATTGTTGTTCCGTGTTTGGAAACACCTCGCCATTTGTGTCCATAAGGATTATTTGTGAGCTGAAAGATCAGGTGTCCTCAACGATCTCTGTAGTCTGAGCAGCCAGCTGCCTTCCAGCCCTCTAATCTGATCCTCAACATCGCTAGTCAGACGTCTTTCTGTTCATCTGGGCAGTTTGGGGCTAAGTCTATGTCCTGGGTTTGACCCAGGCTGATCAAAGCCAAATGTGGGAGATTAAATCTGCTGTCATCTGTGCTGCTCATGTTCCTGTGGTCCACCAGACTGTGTCTGATGTGTTAACAGTTTGGGCATCTCTTAAAACCCCAAAGCCTCTCTCTTTATCAGGTCATCAACTGGTGTCCAGACCCTCGTATCCCGCATTAGTGTTGAACTTGTAGAAACTCGTTCACGTTGATTTTGATGAAGGCGCTGGTAGCTAAGCGAGATGTTTACTGCCTGCTGAAGCGGCCGTTCCTTCTTGTGTCGTGAGCGGGGGATGTTGACGTGACAGAAGACTCTGTTAATGACGTGTGCTTCCTCCCTCCAGCTGCCTCCTCTCCCTCGTCCTTCACCCTGACTAAAAGCAACACTCTGAGCACCTCCATCCCCAACTCCTACTATCCAGGTAAAACCCTGAGCTTCACACCTCACCCTCACACCGATAGCACCGTGCGCCATGATCCTTGAGCAGGGAATACCAGAAATAGAAATAGGATTCTGTTTAACTTATACTTATGTGTACGGGGATTCCGAAGGTTGCCTTTTATCTGCACCACACACAACCACACACACACACAATGAAGTCATCTCAGGAATATCCGCTCTGATGGTCAGTGGCGAGCGGAAGATTTTTCGTCTTTGTGTGAGGTTTAATGGAGCCCCTATCTCCCCCTGTGGGACTTTTCCTATAATCACATTACAGTGCTGTTGTGCTGTTGTTACCGCAGCCTTATCTCACTGCTTGTTGTTTACTGTGATTCTGTTTCCCTCCATCCTCTGCTTTTGATTGGACCGTGAGCAGATCCCTTTGTGCCCACTGCTATCTTAGGTAAGACAAATATTCTCTTTCCACTTCCCCTCTGCTGCTGTTGACTTTATTATCACTCACCCTTCTCAGAATTACACTGTGCATAAACACACACACACACACACACACACACATATATATGGGATGTTTGTGTGAAGGTTAAGCACATGGAGTGAATAGTGAGACCAAACACTGTCTTTTCTCACCATTGGTTTTGGTTTGCTCTGTCACTGAAGATGGCTTCCTCACCTTCATACCTGCCCGCTGCTTTCCCCCTCCTCTCCCTCCTCTTCCTCCCTCCCTCCCTCCCTCCCCACCCCCCCTCCCTCCCACTCCTCCCCTGCCCCACACGGGGCTCCTCTGGGCCGATGCTGGCTTTACTCCATCCCATCCGCATTGCGTGTTGTGCGTGTGATGTCACATACGTGTTTGACCTCTCATATGCATGAGACAGACATGTGGACTGGATGTGGGGGAGTGGCTTGAGGGCAGGATGTGGGTGTGGCAGCTCGCCCTCGTTGCCATGGGCGCTGTACTGCAGATACAGCCACAGCAGCTTTAAGACAATAACACCGTCTGCACCCAGAAGACACAGTAGATCCACCACATGCTGCCAGGGAGAGATACCAGCACATGCTTCTCTCTCTCACACACAGAGAGACCTCCCATGTTTAAAGCTGGATATGTTCGGCCTGAAATTTTAAAAGATGCGATTAGATATGCCCCCCACCCCCCCACCAGCACCCCCCACCCCCCTCCTCATCCCCCCCCCCCCCCCCGACAACAACCTTTTCTATTATTCTTTTTAATGTTTCTCCCCTGTCGGCTAACTGCTAGTGACCTACTTGTTTTTGTTTTTTGGTTTCGCCAGTGTTTATTCATCCTGTTCCATGATAAAATAGAATAATAAAAACATTTTGTTTCCTCATTAATAATGACTGGCCTTTGTCGAATGTGCATAGCAGCCTGGAGTACACCCCATTCATATCACTCGATACTCAGTCTTCTTTAGGAAACGTAGCTTTCACAGTATGTGGGCCAGCAGAATTACAATAATTAAAGTCCAGTGGAGGAGGCTCTATGCAGTAAAGCACCATCCCCATTAACCTGGCATAACGTTAGCCTCAGAGATGGTCTAAACAATAATAAAAGTCATGGATTTACTGAATATGCGATGCCCAAACTGCAGTAAAGTCCAGGATGAATGACATCTAAAAGTTTACAGATGTGCTGTTTCAGTGTAGTATAGTGTTACTGTCCTGTAATGGTTGAGTTTAAAGATTAGTCAATAAGTAGAACAAGCAACATGTGTTTTTCATTTCACAACAGTCCTCATTTTGCATCAATTAGACTCACTTGAAATCGTTGACTGTTCAATTTCTTAAATAGATTCCTAAATCGACATCCATCATATCACAGGCTATATAAACCATCATCAGGTCTGCTGTCGTGACTGTTTTCTTTTCTCAGTATATCCTGTCTTGCACTGTTGTAACAGCCCCATTTAATTTGATCCATCCTCTAAACAGTCCCAGCCTAGGCTTTACCAGAGACCAGGCATGTGATCTTGCCTAGATCTAAACTCACTGTACAGGTACTCATGCTGTATTGTTGCTTATCCCCCCTCTCTTCCTCTTCCTCTCTCTCTCTCTCTCTCTTTCTCTCTTTCTTCACATACCTAACCTCTTATGTATCTGCTTAAAAAGTGCCCATTAATGGTAAGTTCCCCAGTGGGCCCTGGGTTGTGGGGTGGAGGTGGTTCTGCCCAGGGGGCAGGCTGACCACTGCCAGCCAGGCTGCTGCTCTCATGGACACTCTGACATTGCATGGCCAGTGGACATGTTGTTAGCATTTCACCACCGCGAAGCCATTAGCTTAGCATGACCATGTTCAGAGCCCCCCACCCCCCACCTCACCTCCCACCCCATCGCCAGCATTACTTCATGCATTCGACTTCCCATCGCCGCTTTCGTCTCTCCCCCAGTCTCGTATTTTTTTTCTTTTTGGGGCGTGGGGGGCGGGCGGGTGAGTTGGGGGGGGGTGAGTTGGGGGGGGGTTACGAGTTGTGGGGTGCCGATTCAAGACTGCGTGCGATGCTTAATCGGTGCCTGCAGGCTGGGTCACACTCCCCCTCTGCCCTCACACCCTCCTCCTCCTCCTCTTCCTCCTCCATGTCTCTGGGCATCCTCACAGCATCTGTGCCTCAGGAGCACTGCGGTGGGGTCACAGCGGGAATGAGCTCAACACCATACTGAATCAATCCTCAGAGTTACTGCCATCTAAACACACGTGTGTGTAGCAGGGTAGGGCAGTGTGCAGGTGCATCTCAAATCTCAGTTCAGTCCCGTCAGCGTGCCTTCCTCTGACTAGACCCCCCCCCACCACACACACACACACACACACACACACACACACACACCAGGAGCCAGTACGCTGGAAGGGGACTTCAAGGCAGGGTCTGGGCCCCCCACACCTAGCTCAGGTGTCCTCCCCTTGTGTTCTCCCTCCGCCACTCTGACACAGATGGACCCCCCCCCCAAAACCTCCCCCCCCACCCCCCACTCATCATCCGGATCAAACGATGTTGTGTTGTGACTGTTCATCACAAACACATTACTGCAGACGGCTTTGAGGGGGTGTGATCATTTGAGACGGATGGATCAGTCCCGGTATGACGATGTGATATGAACAGGCATAACCTGGTTATGATGCATGAACGTCAGCACTCATTCCCACCGTCATCTCATGCTTCATAGCACTGTGACCTCAGACAAGCAAGCCGCTATGCCTGACTGGCTGTCATGAACTGTCCATCATCACTCAGTACATGACAGACGCTATGTCACCCTTACGACACACCTATCACAGCCCACAGTGTGTGATGCAGTATTGATCAGTGCAGTGAGTCCAGGTGGAGGGACCCTGTGCTGGACTGTGTAGTGACCTGCTGGCCCCCTGTCTCTCTTCCTCTACATGCGTTCCAGATGAGAGCCAGACGGTGGGCAGTGACACCAGCAGCCTGGTGCAGTCTCACACCCACTCCCTGAGGAAGAGGGAGGCAGTGGACGTGCCCTACCAGACGGGGCAGCTGCACCCCGCCATCAGGGTCGCTGACCTCCTCCAGCACATCACCCAGATGAAGTGTGCCGAGGGTTACGGCTTCAAGGAGGAGTACGAGGTGAGTTCACCGCTGCTGCCACGACGACCAATCCAGAGCGTGCGTCTGGACGTGTGTGTGTTGTGTGTGTGTTGTGTGTATTGTGCGTGTGTATTGTGTGTGTGTATTGTGTGTTGTGTGTGTGTTGTGTGTGTTGTGTGTTGTGTGTGTGTTGTGTGGATTGTGTGTGTGTTGTGTGTGTTGTGTGTATTGTGTGTGTGTATTGTGTGTTTGTGTGTGGGTCTCGTCAGTGGTTTTGCGCCGTGGTCTTATGTCACCTGGTGAGCTGTCATAACAGTTCACATGTAGCTCTCCTGTTCCTGTGTGTTCATGACGTGGTTTGTCATGTGTTGCTCTCCGTGTCACATGTAGATCAAACTCTACATACATGTGTTGTGTGTGTGTGTGTGTCAGACCACTTTGTCCCAGGAACTACATCCTAACTCCTGTCACAGTTACACGCTTAACTGCAACTATAAAACAGCTTTAACCTCAGAAACACGTGCGTGAGAGTCACCTCCCCATCAGAGTCACCTCCCCATCAGTCAGCTCCCCATCAGAGTCACCTCCCCATCAGAGTCACCTCCCCATCAGAGTCACCTCCCCATCAGAGTCAGCTCCCCATCAGA
The DNA here is from genome assembly GCA_030340665.1 of Neosalanx taihuensis. Lineage (NCBI taxonomy): Eukaryota > Metazoa > Chordata > Actinopteri > Osmeriformes > Salangidae > Neosalanx > Neosalanx taihuensis. The sequence continues at coordinate 13,404,436 of CM059300.1, read as the reverse complement.
GTCAGCTCCCCATCAGAGTCACCTCCCCATCAGAGTCAGCTCAGATGATTCTCCCGCTGTCCGTCTCGCCACAGATCCTCCCATCACAGAGCAGCGCTCCGCCTCTGGTTGGCCAGCTGTAATCTGAACACAGAAGCCCCTCTCAGATCCTCTCGTTAAGCTAACGTCTGCTGGAGCCGGGCTCAGCTCCAGTCTTTGTCACTGTCCTTCTGCTGTCAGTCAATCAGGCAGACTAGGCTAGGCTAGGCTAGGCTAAATCAGGCCTGGCCAGATGAGGAAAGGCTAGGCTAGGCTAGGCTAAATCAGGCCTGGCCAGATGAGGAAAGGCTAGGCTAGGCTAAATCATGGCTGTGTGTCTCCTTCCTTCGCTCTCTCCTCACCTTCTCCCACTTTGACTCCTTTTATTTGCACACTCTCACTCTCTTTTTTTGTCTCCACTTAACTCTGTTTAGAAGACATTCATGACTAATTGATTTTATTTTATTTTATTTATTTTTTTACCCCCGATGCTTAAAATAATTAAATACCATGTCCCCCCTGAAGCTACCTGTAACAGCTTGTGGAAGGTCTGGTGGTTTGGGGCCTAATCCATTATGTAATCAAATAAATGTTGATTTATAGAGTGTTCTGGGCCCTGCGGTCCACGCCACGGAGACCACTCTCCCGTCAAAATCCTGGTGACAGAATCACTGATTGCCCCCTACTCTACTGCCATCAAACTGTCCACTGATGATTCCTAAAAGCTAGAGGACAAGTGGCTGGTGTTAAAGAGCTCATTCTCTCTTGGCTAGAGCAATTCATTTGTATGTTGTGTTCCCGATGATGTGTGTTATCTATGATGGATTTGTGTCAGGTTAATGCCCTTTTCTACTTCTTTTGGAGTTGAGATTATAGCCCAGTGAACCTCTAAACTGTTGACTCATACTGTACTATATCTCTCTCTGACCCAATGCTTCTTGTTATTCTGTACGTTTACTTTGGAACAGATAAACGAGGTAAGACGATATTTTTGGTTTATTTGTGCGTTTCTAGACATGTAGATAGTTTTTTAAAGATGAGTGATGGTGCTTGCAGGCTGTGGTTTTGACCTTGTACAGTAGGAAAACAACATTTTATTGTGCTTTATTCTAGTCTGAGGTCTTTCACCAGCACTAGGCAGTATGTATTGTTGTGGAAAGCATTTGACAGTACACAGATTATTTACATAGATAATCTGATAGATGTCATTCTAGCAAAACACCAAAAGACTTTGGAAGCAGTTCTTTCTTCTTTACTGCCAGTTTAGTGGCAATGTGAGTTCATGTTATACCCCTGAGAATGTGACTGTGAAATGTTTTCTGTTTTGGGGCATTGTTTCAACACATACTCTACCAAACATTCATGGAGCTTTGGAAGGTGTCTGCCAAGCATACATACTAAGGTACCATGAGGGAAATGAGGCTAGCGCAACAACAAGAAAACCCTCAAAAAACTCCAGTTTCCAAGCATGCACCAGTGCTGTAAGGACCAGAAGTCTGTTTATTTATCATGTCCAGCTGTCACAGTGGGCCGGCACAAGGTTCGAGTCATAAGCAAATCATCCGTCTAATCATGTGACCCCTCGCGGGGGGTGGGGGGTTGTGTCATGTTAGTTATGGATGATGTCACAGTAAGCAGGAAAAACCCAATCCTACAAATGAAACCAAACGTTGTTGACAGCTGTGACTTCATTAACATACCAAGGCCTCTTTCTCTGTATGCTTAGCAAAGGCTTTCTGAAGTGATGTTGGATATTGAGTGTGACAGAGTAAGTAATGCATGTCCTGGGTGTTCTGCACGCTTCACAGTGTGTCGGGACCTTTAATGGGGCTGGAAGGATAACAGGGCAGGTTTGTTTAAGACACTTTTCTGTCTGCACCAACACTTCTTATTTTTTTGTCTGGGATAGGTGTGTCTTTAGAATGTGAGCGATCATTTCCAAATGGAAGTAATAATATACTTTGAAATTTTCAACAGCTCATCGGAAACCACAAATGAACTCTAGTCAACTTGAATGAGTCTCTCTTTCTTAAAATGTGAATTATTAATCCGTAGTGGGACGGGATTGTGTTTCTCACTTCTAACATCTCTTTTTTAATCTTGTGTACATTCAAGTATTCTGTTATATCGTTAGTCAAGTGTCTAGTGCTGTTAGAACTTTCTATGTCCTTCTCCCACTCTCTCATTCCCCACTCTGAAGGAGAAAGATGAACTGTAGCTTGAACTCTGCATATATTTAACGTGCTTATATTTAGTAATTAGAAGCAAATCTCGTTTGTATGTACCATAGGAACAAGGAGAACATCTATGAACAAGACAATCTCCACAGCCACAGCTTTGGTTTGATGTTTTTGTTCTTGATAATTCTGCTTTATCGTCTATTTTAGATTTTCTTTCATAGAGTGTGGCCCTCGGTCATGTCTCCATCCCTAACCAGTAGATCATCTCCTGAGTCTGCTGTCAGAAAGCCAGCTTTCAAACAACAAGTCAATTATCTTTCTATTCAGAAGGTCCTTTCTAGAACACTGAACAATGTGTTCTGTCTTTAAGTGTTAAATATTAGACCTTCATTCCCACCTCTTCAGACTGAAAGTGACAGTTACTATGGCCAACACATTCTCCTGATGTCCTGCCGGGAGGGAAAAAGCTCACATAATACATCCACGAGACACATTTCCATCTTGGTTTAACGGAGGGACATATTTTTAGCATATTAAAGCTGTTTCTCAGAGAGAACGCTTCCCTAATCCCCAGGATTTAATACATGGAAGTATGTCCTTGTGTGCTTGTCTGAAAGGCCTCCATTTTCCAGACAAACTGCTGCTGCCTGGCTGGGGCTCAGATGAATGACGGCATCGTGCACAGCAACATTGAAGATTGATCAAGACGTTGTTATCACCCTTTATATACCCACAAAGTGTGTCAGGCTTACGACACATAAAGGGAACTCTTCCAAGATGATATACACATTGGAATTGCTCTTGAGTCTATATTTGAAGATTGTACGTGGTCTGAGTCTAAAGGCTTTGGTGTAATATCCTGATAACCATAGTTGATTACCCAAAAAATGAACAATACCATGCTTTTGTATAGAGCCACTGATCATCTGAGAGCCCCCCCCCCCCCCCCCCTCAGGTCTTGGAACATCAGTGAGCTGGTGGAAATGTCTTTTCATAATTTGTCTTAATTGTGCCTGGTGTGCCATCAGAATGGAAATCTCCCTAGCGAGAGCTGATCCATATTTCATGAGGGTAATCTGAGCCCAAAGTGTGAATCTGTAGACGATGAGCTGGCTTTATTTTGAAGGGGTAAGAGAGGACTTTAGAAGAGGTGGACTGGCAGGAAGGATGGCAGACAGACCAACAGTCAGAAAGAGAGACAGATATACAGACAGGCAGAGAAATAGAGATATACAGAAAGGCAGGCAGACAAAGAGACACAGATCCACAGCCAGACAGGCTATACAGACAGACGGGCAGGCAGGCAGACAGACAGGCAGGCAGACAGGCAGGCAGACTCTGTGGTACCAAAGTGGCGCTGTGGGACCAGTTTGAGCGCAGCACACACAGCCTGTGCCCTAATGATGTCTCTGTTTGACATCCCTCCCAGGGAATCTACCCTCGCTGTGTTTCATGTCTAATAATGATGGGGATACATCTCTCCATTTCTGCCTCTCTTTCTCTCCCTTTTCTCTTGCAGTATATCGCTGTAGTGGCTTTTTCTGTTGGAGCTTAAAGAGAGAGGATTCTATTCTGCACCTTGTCATTGAAAGAGCTGACACATGACATCCCTTTTCATCTGCCTCTTCTATCTGCTTCTTTTTCTCGTCCCTCTCTTTTCAGAGTTTTTTTGAAGGACAGTCTGCACCCTGGGACTCTGCCAAGAAGGATGAAAACCGGATGAAGAACCGATATGGGAATATCATCGCATGTGTGTACAAAGTCTCTCTTCTTTACACAGGAATCTATACATGTCATCGTCTACTAAATGATTTATTGCCTTGGCTTGACACCCTTGGTTGGCTGATAGCTCTTCAAAGACGAGAGTTACCGTATTATCGGTTATCTAGATAACTTCGACCTTTCTGCTCCTTCACATGTTTGTCCTCTTGTAGTTATCAGGCTAGCGGAATGACGCTTGAGACAACCACTTTCCTAAAACAATGTTGTAGAATTCCCCAACATCACCTCAACTAGCCCTCGTCAGGCCTGGTTCTCTAAGCCTTCTAGTTCCCATAGTTCCAAGGTGGAGGATCCCTAAAGTGTCGTCCGTCTATCGCGCTCCAGCTGTGGTAACAGCCAGGTCTGGGCCTCCTGCTCTCCAGCTGTGGTAACAGCCAGGTCTGGGCCTCCTGCTCTCCAGCTGTGGTAACAGCCAGGTCTGGGCCTCCTGCTCTCCAGCTGTGGTAACAGCCAGGTCTGGGCCTCCTGCTCTTCAGCTGTGGTAACAGCCAGGTCTGGGCCTCCTGCTCTCCAGCTGTGGTAACAGCCAGGTCTGGGCCTCCTGCTCTCCAGCTGTGGTAACAGCCAGGTCTGGGCCTCCTGCTCTCCAGCTGTGGTAACAGCCAGGTCTGGGCCTCCTGCTCTCCAGCTGTGGTAACAGCCAGGTCTGGGCCTCCTGCTCTTCAGCTGTGGTAACAGCCAGGTCTGGGCCTCCTGCTCTCCAGCTGTTGCCCTCCGATGATGACATTGTGCCCCAGCTTCTTCCTTCCTCTCAGTCTCCCTGTGCCCTCGTTAATATGATTAATTCAGAGCTGGTTTCTCCCCCCCCCCCCCCCCTCTCTTCCAGATGATCACTCCCGTGTTAGACTCCAGGCCCTGGAGGGAGAACAGAGCTCCGATTACATTAATGCAAATTACGTTGATGTAAGTACACACACCAGCCAGAGCCTCCCAACGTAAAGGTCACCGCGCTCGCTCTCCGAAACGGAGAGGGGGTGCTGGTGCCGTCATTCCGATGGCCCCAGGGGGGCTGGGGGGGCTGGGGGGGGGGGGGGGCGCTACCCGCTCACGTGCGCAACGTTAGCCAGATTGGAGAAAAAAATGTACTTTGGAGGAATGCGGTTTCTCCAAGAGGGTAGGTTGCTTGAAATGAAGCTCAGCGTTAGGCTGCATTGAAGCAGAGGTGGGCAGGCTAAAGGGGCTTTTTTTCGGTGAAAGGATGAAAGGAAGAGTGGGAGAAGTGTATGAAAGACTGCTGCAAGGCTGATGGGAAAGAAAGGAGCGATTTCTTCGCAGGTGCTCTATAATAGCATAAGTAGCAACAGTTTTTCTCCTGCAATGCTATGCTTGGTCACACCGAGAGTCTGTTCTTCTCTGACCTGATTTGCTGATAATGGTAGTGTTAGTAGCAGGACGCGACCAATCAGGGCAGCCCGACAGCCCCCCTTTTAGCCAACATTTCTACCTCAACGCCCCGTAATGGCTGGCTGATGTACCTGACTCCCTAAGTGGTTTTCCCGCTTTCCTCCCCTCTCCTTCTCCGTCTCGCTCGTCTAATGTGGTCATTTGTAATCTCTTGTTACGCCTTAAAACGTAAATTCATAATGCAAGGTGGGCCAGTGGAAATGCAGAGGACTTAAATTATTTACCTCTCCCACCATTCAGTTTATGGTCCATTATGTTGAGAGTTCTGCAGAGAGGGCTCCCACAATGGCAGCGCCCCATTATAAGATAAGAATATATGCATATTAAAGAGCGCCCTGATTGAAAAGGATTTTCCCTCACACTGCGGGCTTCATTGGAAATGTACTTAGCAGCAATACGGACAGATGGATAATGATGTTTTTGCTCTTCAGAAAAGCTTTTTAACCCATCTACAAGCTTGTCCCAGCTAATAAACTCTTATGTTTGGAACATTTCCTACAATTCTTATTGTCCTGTTGTGTAACTCTCTCACAATTCCTTCGGCACTCACAACACCGGCCCTTCTCTGCTCTGCAGGGATTGCTGGTTCTTAGCTATTATTTAGAACGTTCAAGGTAAACAGCATAATGGCCTGTTGTCACCATCTATATCAACTAGTGTTTGTGTGTGTGTGCGTATGTGTGTTTCGCTTACCACAGGTCTACCGTTACTCAGTACCACATTCATGCAGTAGGACAGAAAGTATGTGAGGGTGACCATACCTTCTCAATTATGACCTTCCACAGCACTTTACCAAGTGTCTCTATTGTCCTGTCCCTCTTTAACAACACACATCCTTAATGTGAAGGGACTGTTCTAGAAAAGGGTCCGTTTATAGAACCCCCTACTCCTCCAGAAGTCCCTGTCAGGATAGTCCCCTTCCTCTTTAATCCACTCGGGTGCGAGGCAGCTCCTCAGTTCGACAGGACGCACATGAAAGCACAAACAAATCTTCTCTTAGGCCGGAGATAAAGAAGTCATTAAAAATGGAGGACAACTGAATAGCTGAAAGAAGTCAGTGGATGAGAGAGGGGGAAGAAAATATTCTTGTGTCTCTTCTCCTCTTGGTTGAGGAACGTTAATCACAGTCCAAGTTAAATTGAATATGACAGAGATAAGACACAGGCAAGAATGAGGAGACAATCAGGAGGAGGCAGGGATGGAAAGAGCCTTTAAGTCCTAATGTTTGGTTTCCTGCCTCCTATCTCAGGAGAGAATACAAGGAATTGAACAAATAAAACTTGAGAGGATTAGAGTAATCCATGTGAGTAGAGGCCTATTGTGGGGATCAGTGCAGCTAGTTGTATCTGAGGGATTATCAACACTTTGGCAGTGTTTGTGGAGGTGTGTACTGTACGCCTGTTTGTGTTCACACACGCAGAAGGTTCTCCTCTCCTAGTGGATGATCTGACATCTACAGTGTCTGGAGTAAATGTTCAAAGTTATGTGCATGCATGTAAAGAAGAACCACCCTTTTCCCTGGGTTAGTTTCTTATTCAGAAATGAATCCAAAGACCGAGTGTTTGGAATCTTAGAGCCCCTTTAAATCATAAAACAGTCCTTGTCCAGATCGCCATTTTCCCCTTTTGGTACTAAAATATTGAGCTTTCCTAGACTGATCTGCTGTGATTCTCCACATTATCTTCTTCACTCTTTAATTTACCCCAATTTTTCCTTCTTTCAGGGCTATCACAGACCCAACCACTACATTGCCACCCAAGGTAAGAAAGATGCTTCCTGCCATACTGTGTCCCACGTGTCTCTGAAGTGTGTGTGGGTGTGTTTTCTTAAAGCTGTCTTGTCTCGGTAAATGAGCACATTTGCAGGTGCGTTCGGAAATCGCACCGTGTGTCGGATCATTGTTTACAGCCTCTCCTGTGAGCGACTCTTTGATGCTCAGTCAAGTGTGCGTTCAGGGGACCTGGTACCGCTCACTGTGAACGCACACACGCACACGCTCGCGTACACACACCATCGCACCTCTCAGAGCGAGCACAGCTTCTTTCCATCTCTCTTTGTCTCTCTGTCTCTCTCTGTCCCTCTCTCTGTCTCTCTCTCTCTCTGTTTCTCTCTTTCTCTGTCTCTCTCTCTATCTCTCTCTCTCTCTCTCTCCCTCCCTCCGCTCTCTCCTGCTCTTCCTTCCCTCTGCCTGCTTCACTTTCTCTGGTGGGGGAACGATTAATCAGTCATTCAGGGAGAAAGCTGAATAAATAAATGGATTAGCCAGCATGTACAGGCACATTTTGTCACTGTGTTAATCTGCCCGGCAGATTCGCGGGGCGAGGAGCACTTACCATGACCCCAGAGGTTAACTCAGATTGATGGTTAATTGTTATGAATTTTGTAGAGAACCTCACTCCCACACAGCAAGAGGGCATGCATAGGGATTTCAGCTCAACGTTAGAGGAGGAGGAGGGGGTGGGGTGGGGTGGGGGAGGAAGAGGAGTACGCGTTGAGGCCGTAATGGATTCACAATCTGCTTTGGTGGAGATGGGACTTGCATAATTACCTGTTTATTAGAGCATTGCCTCCCATCCTCAGTGTCTCAATTAAACCAGCCCTCTGCCAGCTCTTACTCAAGTAACAGATAGCATACCAATCAGGGGACTACCTGTCTGTGTGTCTGTCTGCCTGTCTGCCTGTCAGGGCCTGTTTCTATCACTTATCAGTCTCCATCACTCTTGAGTGTCTTAAAGACACTACTGTCCAGATTTGGTACAGATTATACAGTATATAGTCTAGATTAGTTTATTTTATTTTATACTATGATCAGTGTTTTTATGGAGATCGCCTTTGTCTTCAGGGGAATTCGACGATAGAGCCACGTTCAAAAGACATCTTGCAGATGGAGGCTCTTCTTTAAGATGGAAACTGGGAGGAACTGCGTACGCTTCGCTAGATAGCCTCTTTCTCATTGGCTGCTCATAAGTAGACGTTCCCGCTGTTTGTTCGGAGGTACAGGAAGTGACTTCCACTGGGCTGAGCTTCACAGGAGGTGTGAGAACCGCTGTATGCCAGCCAGGAGCTCCTCCTCACCCTCAGGAGGAAGGTGCTGTCTGCTCTTAAAGCTCCCGAGCTGGAGATGCTAGCGCCCAATCAGCCCGCCCGCATGGGGCTTTACCTGAGAAGCACACCTGGACGTCAACACCCCCCCCCGCCCCCTCCCCCCCGCCCCCTTAAAAAATAAAACAATTCAAGTGAGCCCAGGAACTCAATGGGACCTGCTTTATCAGCACCAAGTTACAGTCTTATGTCTCTTTTGAAGTGACAGCACGTGCGAACACCCCCCCCCCCCGCCCCTGTGAACCCCCGTGATTTCTTGATGAGTGTCTTTGCTGTTCCAAGGTGGAGGAAGACAGGTAAGCGCAGCTGTCAGTCTGTGAAAGCCTCGTCACCTCAGCCTTAGTCCTCATTATCTAGGTCATTCTCTCACCACAGCTCCCGTATCAAAAGAGGACAGGCGCACTTTTAATTCAGTCGCTCGCCGCGTAGCGAGCAAGGTAAGCTGATTGAGGTTTAGAAACTAGCGTAAGCCCGTTTGTGCATCATGCGAATTGCTTCCCTAAGCACGACGCATATATGATCAGGAACCTGTCAGGTGGGTTTTTTAATGACAGCCGAGTGGGTCTCACCCCCCCCCACCATTCCCCAGATATTTTGTGGAACCCCTCCCCCCACACCACCCACCCACCCCCCGGCAATCAAATAAATATTCACGAAACGGGAAACTGTTCAATTTCATCCAGCCAGCTAGACTGCCACCGCACCCCACGGCAGACCTGGCCGCCAAATGTCACCAGTTTTATAATTTACAGGTAACATCGCAAAGCCCACCAGGGGCGAGAGAGAGAGAGAGAGAGAACCGCGAATCAATGATGAGTGAGTGTACATAATGCCAGAGTCTGCTCCATGTAATATTAATGGTGTGAGCGGGGAGAGAGCGGGGAGAGAGCGGGGAGAGAGCGGAGGCTGCTGTGTGTGTTGATCAGGAGTTTGATGGTGTCTGGCGCTGGCTGGGGGAATTCTCCAGCTGTCACCCTTCGACTTCAGAGTGGAGAAGTCAGGTCTGAATGACAGCAGCAGCAGCAGAGATGCAGTGACAGCTGGGAGTTTGGGATCCTCTCCTTCGGAAGTGCGTTCCTCCAAACTGCTAACCTCCTCACACACACAGTACTATAAACTCCTCCAACTACTAACCTTCACGCACACACACACACACCCACACACACGCACACACACACACACACACACAGTGCTGTAAACTGCTCCAACTACTAACTTTCACACACACTATCCAAAGAGACTTACAGTAAGTACAGGGACAAGGACCTTGTCCAAGGACACAACATCACATAACCACAGCCAGGGTTTGAACTTACAACCTTCCCCTCATGAGGCCCACGCCTTAACCCGCTGAGCCATCTGACCCTTCACACACACACACAGTCAACAGCTCTAACTTTGCTGGGGCGGGGGGGGGGGGGGGGGGGGGGGGGGGGGCTGGTGGCTGCTCAGGTGGGCTTTCTCTAAGGCATGGCCATCTTCTGCCCTCCTGTACTCTTGTCTACAGTATTCCAGTGTCCTGCATCTCTCCTGTATAGGATCTCCATTCTACACAGAGAACTGAGTCCCATGGAGCTCCCTGCCTGTCTGTCTTCCACTTGGCATGCCTCTTGTGTTGGATCGTTTTACCGTAGTAGCGCACCAAGTGTAATTGTGTTTTCGAAAAAACCTACACACCAGATGTCCCGTTCAGCTTTGGAAAAAACGATCCCCCCCAAACTCCTCGATAGTCAGCAGGATCCCACTGGGATGAGTGTGGGAGGGTCTGGAGGGGGAGGGGGGAGGAAGCTAGAGGAGGATTTCAAACAGAGATTGTGTGTCTGCATCGAGATGTAGACCCACTCCATAACTCCATGGAGAGGAGAGGGAGAGGAGGAGGAGGAGGAGGAGGAGGAGGAGAGGGAGAGGAGAGGGAGAGGAGGAGGAGGAGGAGGAAGAGGAGGAGGAGGAGGAGGAGGAGGAGGAGGAGGAGGAGGAGGAGGAGGAGGAGGAGAGGAGAGGAGAGGGAGAGGAGGAGGAGGAGGAGGAGAGGGAGAGGAGGAGGAGAGGGAGAGGGAGAGGGAGAGGGAGAGGAGAGGAGGAGGAGGAGAGGAGAGGAGAGGGAGAGGAGGGGGAGAGGAGAGGAGGGGGAGGAGAGGGAGGATGAGAGGGAGGATGAGAGGGGAGTCAGGTACAGGCTTACTGAGTTTTACCTCTCCACACAGCAGCTGTGTAATGACATTTTTATGAGTGGGGCCCAGTGCGCTTTATTCTGTGTGTACGTGCGGGAGTGTGTGTGTGTCTTTGTGATGTCGTTCTCAACGTAATTTGCCGTAGCTCCAGGTAATTCGCATTAAGTATGGAAGATGCACAGGGATTTGCACTCACTAATTAATTTGTCAGAAGTACATTTTTTCTAGTTGGTGGTTGATTAAAAACAATATTAATTTGAATGAACTATATTCATAATTGTATTCCTATCACTTGACAATTATTGTTCAGTCATGTTTCAAATATGTGACGGGCTGGAAGCTGCCTTATTTGATACACAGGTCAGAACGCTGAGGGAAACAGAGAAACATATGGAATGACTTTTATGTACTGATGCATGTTTCATCTCTCTCTCTCTCTTCCCCTCTCTCCCTTCATCTCTCTCTTCCTCTCTCTTCCTCTCTTCTTCTCTCCCTTCATCTCTCTCTCTTCCTCTCCCTTCATCTCTCTCTCTTCCTCTGCCTTCATCTCTCTCTTCCTCTGCCTTCATCTCTCTCTTCCCCTCTCTCCCTTCATCTCTCTCTTCCTCTCTCTTCCTCTCTTCTTCTCTCCCTTCATCTCTCTCTCTTCCTCTCCCTTCATCTCTCTCTCTTCCTCTGCCTTCATCTCTCTCTTCCTCTCCCTTCATCTCTCTCTTCCTCTCTCTTCCTCTCTTCTTCTCTCCCTTCATCTCTCTCTCTTCCTCTCCCTTCATCTCTCTCTCTTCCTCTGCCTTCATCTCTCTCTTCCTCTCCCTTCATCTCTCTTCCTCTCTGTCTTCCTCTCCCTTCATCTCTCTCTTCCTCTCTGTCTTCCTCTCTGTCTTCCTCTCCCTCTTCCTCTCTCTCTTCCTCTCTGTCTTCCTCTCCCTCTTCCTCTCTCTCTTCCTCTCTGTCTTCCTCTCTCTCTTCCTCTCTCTCTTCCTCTCTCTCTCTCTTCCTCCCAGGTCCCATGCAGGAGACGGTCTTTGACTTCTGGAGGATGGTGTGGCAGGAAAACACAGCTGCCATCGTCATGGTCACCAACCTGGTGGAGGTGGGAAGGGTGGGTACCATGTGACCTGAAGTGTTCTTCCCATCCAGCACTGGGCCTGACCTCTGGTGACCCCACACTGAGCTGTGTAAAACTAGACACAGACACATCTGATCCATGGGACGGCATCAGCCCTCTGTCTGTGTGTGTCTGGTGGCCTCCTGCTGAAGGAGGGGTTCAGTGAGCTGTGGGACCTGTGTGCTGGAAGCCAGGGATCTATCGGATCCCAGGCTGGTGTGAGGAAGCTGATAGATGGCCTTCATTACGAGGGAGACTGACTGCTGTTACATCTGAGTGGATCCATGAAAGGAGGATTATCCAGACCTGGCATCCCGCCTCAGCTCAGCGCCTGCTGTAGACACCAGTGCTTTTGACTTTAATCTAGAAACCACCATCATTTGGTGTTTGGGTTTGTGTTGTAGGCCACTCAGTCCTATTGTTGGGGCTATGCTCAAATATAACAGTCTTTGTCCAGCATCTTGGCGGTACTATAAGGTAGAGTTCTGTACTATTTCAGGCCAGCAGTCTGGTGCGTTCAGTCAGTTCATTACAGCACACTAAAACTCCAGCAGTCTCTATCCAGAATATTCCCTCAGATTGTTCCACCAGCAGCAGCACCCCTTGAAGTGCTGATCTGCATTTCTCTTCTAAATGTACCACAGCAAACTATGATTGGTGGAACCGTTCTCTGGGCAGCTCATTACCTTGTGCCTCTACAGCTGCCTCACCTGCCCTGCCCAGCCCCCTCCCCCCACCTCCTCCACACCTGCTTAGCTGCGGTGCCACCCTCTGAGGGGCAGGACCCTTGGTTATATGATCCTTATCCAATGGCAGGAGGCACAGTTGGTCACGGAGGCTCCGCAGAGGGCCGATAAAATCAGTGTGCTGTATCACAGCAGGCCATCTGCTCAGCTCCGCTCGCTGATGAACTCTGGGAGATCCTGGCACGCGCTCCAGTCACGGCGCCTGACACACGGGGGCGGCGCCACGGGGGCGGAGCCACGCCCGCGTTGATGTACGAGAGGTTTGGTTTGTCAGGTGACGCGTCAAGTTAGACGATCTGCACTGGAGTGTGTGCCTGTGTGTGTGTGGATAATCTTGTGGGTGTGTGAAGGCAGGAGGTGTGTGTGTGTGTGTTTGTGTGTGAGTAATCCTGTGGGTTTATGCAGGTAGAAAGTGTCTTTATGGGTGGGTAATCTTGTGCGTGTATACAGGTAGGAGGCCTGTTTTGTACGATGTGTGTGTGTGTGTGTGTGTGTGTGTGTGTGTGTGTGTGTGTGTGTGTGTGTGTGTGTGTGTGTGTGTGTGTTTATCTCCACACCTCATACAGACATCGTATCGCTGAGGACTCATTTTCCAAACCTAGGCAGGTGATTTGAAGTGATCAAATAATGTAATGGGTTTTGCTGAATTGAATCGCAGTGGAAACGGTGGATCTGTGATTGTCGTCAGGGGTTAGTAAGCAGCCGTGTCAGAGAGTAGGACCTGAAGTTCTCCTCTGCCTGCGCCCCAGACTGTTACTCCATCCTGAAATCTCATTTCAGCCCTAATGACAGCATAGACTGCTGGACCCAAATTGAATCTGGTTGCCGACTCGCATTTGTCCCTCATGAAAATGATCATTCTGTGTTACACCTCCACGATCTCGGCGCTTGGAGACGCCTGCTCTTACCCAACTGATTCAACGGTTTAATTGAATATGGGGTAATTCTGCACTCTGATGAAGCCTGATACACGACAGAAATCCAGAGAAGTGCTTCACTCTTACCATGGTTACCATGGGGAAATCTATCTTGAACAGTTGATGCTTTGATATCAAACCTGGATTGTCATTATGGCTCATGAAACCATGACAGTTTCCTGTTTTTCCTCTCCTCACCCAGAGCTCCGTTAAGGTGGAGACGACCAGGAGCTCTGAGGAACACATCCACTCCTGTTGTCACCACCAGGCTCACTCCAGAGTCCTGTCCAGCCTACCTTTAGACACGAACTCATTAACACGTTATCAATGTGCGAAATGAGAAAAGCAATAAAGTGAGAATTAACTCTCCACTGATACACAAGATTCCCATTTGCAGCTGAGAAGGATCCAAAATGAACCTCATTTCTACTTTAGAGACATTCTTTAGAAATACAAATCTTTGAAGGAAATATGACAGTGTTATGCTGTCGCACTTGACCATTTGTCAGAGACAGGATCCGGACTCTAATATCATACCCTGAGATGCACGTTAACCCCCTGAATGTACTGTATAGGGGGGGTCTATATGTGTGTAGATGATGCGTGTTCTAATTGCCTGCCATTCTGTGTTTGTGTGTGTTTACAGGTGAAGTGCTGTAAGTACTGGCCAGATGACACAGAGGTTTACAGAGACATCAAAGTCACCCTCATAGAAACACAGCTCCTGTCAGAGTACGTCATCAGGACTTTCGCTGTGGAGAAGGTGAGCGACTTTGACGAGACCTTAACCGCAAAATGAAATACCAGCAGTCGATGTTGTTGACTTAATGCTGTGACGTTTGAACCATACTATTCTTAGACCGAAGCTATTGTTACTAATCAACCACCAGCCAGGAAAATTAGACGCTTCTTTTTACTTGAAACCTGATCCTGCGTTGACGCATGGAACCGTGATTGTGTGATGGCTTGTTTTTTTAAATGGGAAACATTAACCAACAACATATAGTTTAGGCAGAGTGGCAGATCGTTCCTCCTCCAACTCTCTCCATGGTTTCCCTCTTGTAGCATTTCCCTGCTGTATCCTGATCACCCCATTCTGTCCACCTCCTCTGCTCTCCTCTGCATGATGGTTTGTGTGTGTGGGGGGGTCTGTGTTCACAGAGGGGGGCCCATGAGATCCGGGAGATTCGCCAGTTCCACTTCACAGGCTGGCCCGACCACGGGGTGCCCTATCATGCCACAGGCCTGCTGGGCTTCATCAGGAGGGTCAAGGCCAAGACCCTGACCAACGCTGGGCCCATGGTGGTGCACTGCAGGTAGAACACAGCTGGACTCCTTAGTTCCTGAGGCTGAATATGGATGAACGTGTTTACATGCCCCCAATCACGTCACAGTAGCATCCATCCTGACCTGTATTGGTTAGCTGCCTTTGGTAATCTGTAATTCTTGTATCTGATTGGCTTTTGTGTCTCCCTTGTCTCCCTGCCCGGGCTCTGATTGGCCTTCCTTCTCCAGCGCGGGGGCGGGCAGAACGGGCTGCTTCATTGTGATTGACATCATGCTGGACATGGCAGAGAGAGAGGGCGTGGTGGACATCTACAACTGTGTCAGGGAGCTGCGCTCACGCCGAGTCAACATGGTGCAGACAGAGGTACATCAGCTACGCCGCGTTAGCCTCCCAGCTAGCTGCTGGACATCAGCTCCCCATCAGAGCCCCCCGACCACGCAGCCTGGCTGGGGTACAGGCAGGCCAACAGCCATCATCTGCTCCAGGAGCAGGATCCATTCATGGAGCAGGCTTTATTGTCATCTGCTCTGCCTGGGATTCATTCATTCGCGACACATTTCACATTTACAATGTTCATCTTTGTTGTTTATCTGAAAGCGCACCCCGGCCATTTCCAAGGCTGCTCTGCTGTATGTTCTGCAGACGTTAGACGGTACAATATGCAATAAAAAGGCGATTTTTAAAGCCTTGTAAATGAGCACATTTAGCTCAGGTTGAGGTTGAAAACATCCCTGGCTGCTGCTGCCAGCGCTGTGTGCCAGCTTCAGGACGGAAGGACTTTGCGCTTTTCTGAACGTGGACCATCTGGATGCTTCCATAGTCTCGCTGAATGCATCATTTCACTGTAATTCCTTTTAAATCACAAGCATCATTGGATTTAATGGGCAAATGTTTCATTGTCAACGTGCAAATTGGGATTTGAGTATCTGGTGACCAAACGTTGTTTCCTGAGTCGCTCTCCTCAAGTTCAGTGACCTTCAAAGTGTGTGTGTGTGTGTGTGTGTGTGTGTGTGTGTGTGTGTGTGTGTGTGTGTGTGTGTGTGTGTGTGTGTGTGTGTGTGTGTGTGTGTGTGTGTGTGTGTGTGTGTGTGTGTGTGTGTGTGTGTGTGTGTGTGTGTGTGTGTGTGTGCGTGCGCTTCTCCCTCTCAGGTGTTTTGGGGTTTTGGCACAGCTCTGTACCCTACAGCTGTGTGCTACCTCACCAACACTCTGCTGTTTTTGCAACGAAAATAAATTCATCTTTGAATGTGTGCTTCCTGTGCTGGTGGTCTGGTTCAGCGCGGTGCTGAAGCAGCCAGGCTAGCAGGGCCATGCTGTGGGTTCAGGCAGAACGCTGCCTCATTAACCAGCAGCACCGTGAACTGATCTCTAAATCACCGACCTCACGAGTGTCATAGGATTTGGTCTAAAGTGACAAGGAAACGTCAGAGCAAAATGTCACTTCAGAAGGAATTTACGTCAAGCCTTGAGTCACCTCTGGCAGTCTGACTGGCTGGCTGGCTGTTCTGTAGACTGCTTGGCTGCCTGGCTGGCTGTTCTGTAGACTGCTTGGCTGCCTGGCTGGCTGTTCTGTAGACTGCTTGGCTGCCTGGCTGGCTGTTCTGTAGACTGCTTGGCTGCCTGGCTGGCTGTTCTGTAGACTGCTTGGCTGCCTGGCTGGCTGTTCTGTAGACTGCTTGGCTGCCTGGCTGGCTGTTCAGTAGACTGCTTGGCTGCCTGGCTGGCTGTTCTGTAGACTGCTTGGCTGCCTGGCTGGCTGTTCTGTAGACTGCTTGGCTGCCTGGCTGGCTGTTCTGTAGACTGCTTGGCTGCCTGGCTGGCTGTTCTGTAGACTGCTTGGCTGCCTGGCTGGCTGTTCTGTAGACTGCTTGGCTGGCTGACTGGTGTGGAGTGATTACCGCTGACTCTCAGTCTCTTTGAGCAGAGATCATGGCTGATACTGAGAGCTTTAAGAACTATAACACATTTCCATCAACTGAAGCTGTATCGAGAATATCTGCCTTAGCAGGAGCATCAGCAACCTTAGCCACAACACATGTTCAATATCATCGCCAAGACTTTTATTAGGTCCTAACAGTAGATTCATTTTCAACTGATAGCGATGGAAATGACTTTCTTTTCCCCCGCTGTGTGTGGATATATTTGATATTGCAGATGACTGCTGATGATCTCTCTAGTCTAACCAGTCCTGACTCTCCTAGGAGCAATACGTCTTCATCCATGACGCCATCTTGGAGGCGTGTCTCTGTGGGGACACCACCATTCCAGCCAATCAGCTTCGATCAGTCTACTACGACATGAACCGACTGGATCCGCAGACCAACTCCAGCCAGATCAAAGAGGAGTTCAGGGTGAGAGAGACTGCACATGTCACATGACCAAACACACCCCAACACACACGCTGTGCTCAGTAACATCCAGCCTGCATCTCTCCATCTCATACTGATGGACACATGATCTACCGCTCATCTCCACTGTCAAAATCAGGATTGCCCAACATTTGCCCGACCTACAGAGTGTCCGCGTGTGTGTTGATGTGTGTGTGTGTGTGTGTGTGTGTCTTGATCAGACCCTGAACATGGTGACCCCCACGCTGAGGGTGGAGGACTGCAGCATCGCCCTGCTCCCCAGGAACCACGAGAAGAACCGCTGCATGGACATCCTGCCTCCAGACCGCTGCCTGCCCTTCCTCATCACCATCGACGGGGAGAGTTCCAACTACATCAACGCTGCCCTCATGGACGTAAGCTCTCCCTGCTGTTCCTCCACCTAGCAACAGACAGCTTCCAGCTCAAGGTTCTGCTTTTCATCCGGAGCAGGACGATGTACTGCGTGGAGTGGAATATTTATAAACGGAACACATTAGTGCACTCGGTGCCAAACCGGCTCGCTCCGTTCTCCTTTTCAGAGTTACAAGCAACCTTCGGCGTTCATTGTTACCCAGCATCCTTTGCCAAACACAGTAAAAGACTTCTGGAGATTGGTTCTAGACTACCACTGCACCTCCATCGTGATGCTCAACGATGTGGACCCCGCCCAGGTAGGGCTTGCGACACACACGAAAACACTTACGATATCCCTATGGGCATTATATGGGTTGGAGGGCACACTCTTTCAACAGACAACACATACCAATGAGATACTAGGTGAGTTACGGTCCCATTGAGAGCAAAACATTGCGCCCGTCTCATGGATAAATCACCATGCCTACACACACACACACACACACACAGAAAAAGGACAGAAACACAAAAGTAAACAAAGCAAGAGATATCCGCAAAGGAGCCATGCAGGTGAAATGAGAAAGGACTCTCCATGAAAGAGAGCCCAGGGTGGGAGACACATGGATAGGCAGGTGTGTGGAGGGAGCTCTCCGGGTGCACCAGCCTGAGGCCTTGTCATAACACCCAGGGATCAAAGCCTGAAGCTGGGCTTCTCGCTGCCCCCAATCCCCTTCCCTGGGTGACTGACTGACTGACTAGCTGGCTGAACCTTTCATTCAATATTCTCATTGTAGCTGCCCAGCCAAGGCAGCCCTGGGGGGGGAGAGGGGAGAGGGGGGAGAGAGGGGAAGGAAATACTTCACTCATCATCTCACCATCAGCGTCTTTGTTTTTGCATCAGGTGAATTTGTCAAGTTTTGATAAGGTCTCACAGGAGGCTCAAATTGAATGTTATTGTTTCCAATTTGCTACGTGTGCGCGAGAATCTTTGCATGTTGGTTTTTTTTTCGTACAAAAAAATCTGTGCAGATGTGAGCTCGCATGTTTTTATTTTTATTTTCCTTGAACCTTTGTGTGTATGACGTGTGTTTGTGTGTGTGAGCATGTATATGGATGAGCATGTATCTGTGCAGGTGTGTGTGTGTTGTGTGTGTGTGTCTAGTGTTAGCCTTGTAGTATGCAGGTGCATGGTTCAAACGCAGCAGTCTCCCTAGGGAGGTGAATCGGGGCGATTTGTGTGCTTTCATGAGCTTCTCCCAGGAGCTGCGTTCTCTGCAGTTCAGAACTCACGCCAGAGTCAGAGTCGATAATCCACTGAACACAGGAATGAAAGCATTAAAAAATAAAAAATAAACTCCTTTTTTGTTTTTTGAAGCCTAGACTTGGTTGAAAGAAATGACTTGGTATAAGTACTTGGATCTTTTAAATAGGGCAACTCTAGGTCTTGAAGGGAATTGTCTTTTCAAGGTTCGACGCATCTACCAGTCAATAATCTCTCCTCATCAGTCATCAGTTCTATTCAACATGTTCTGGTTCAATTGTTCCTGCTGTTTGTATGGTGAGGCTGTTGCTTCATTCACTCTAAGGCCCAGGTGTCAGTCTCCAGTCCTCGAGGGCCGCTGTCCTGACAGTTTTAGATGTTTGCCTGCCCCAGCGCACCTCCACAGAGCTTGATAACGACCCTTCATTAGAATCAGGTGTGCTGGAGCAGGGAAACATCTAAAACCTTCAGGAGAGCGGCCCTCCAGGACTGGAGTTTGACACTGCTGCTCTAAGGGACGTCAATATGTGTGCCAGAACTATTTCATAAATATTCATGTAACTTGTGGACTTGTTAGCCTTATTCATTTAGTCCATAGGGATGCTTTATATAACAGGCAGTCTCAAGGGGGTTATGTTTTATATGTAGTCATTTAGCAGGTGCTCATATCCAGAGCCACTTACAGCAAGTACATTTCCCCCTGAGGCAAGTAGGGTGAAGTGCCTTGGCCAAGTTGACACAGCAAAGAATCAAACTCGCAACCTTCCGCTCACCAGCCAGACTCCTTAACCGCTAAGCCACAACTCCCTCTTAGACAGCCCTCATGTGCCTAACTCTCCTGAGGAAACTAACTAACCTTTCTTTTCCTCCCTCTGCTGTGCTCTGTTGTGTGTGTGTGTGTGTGTGTGTGTGTGTGTGTGTGTGTGTGTGTGTGTGTGTGTGTGTGTGTGTGTGTGTGTGTGTGTGTGTGTGTGTGTGTGTGTGTGTGTGTGTGTGTGTGTGTGTGTGTGTGTGTGTGTGTGTGTGTGTGTGTGTGTGTGTGTACGTGTGTGTGTGTCTAAGCTGTGCCCTCAGTACTGGCCAGAAAATGGCGTCCACCGCCATGGGCCAATCCAGGTGGAGTTTGTATCAGCTGACCTGGAGGAGGACATCATCAGTAGAATCTTCCGGATCTACAATGCTGCACGGGTAAACTGACTGACCCACTAATACCAGCCTAGTGACCCTGCTCACCTGCTGACAGTACCTGGAGCAGCCTCACCTGCACTCACCCCCTAAGCTCCTTACACGTTGATCTGTCTAAGGTTCACAGGCTGGAGGCCCCGTTACCAAGAGGGCCTCTCTCCAGCAGACTGACTACAGACACACATCATTAGTACACCCATCAAAATCAACACACAAGTCTTAATATGTGTGTTTAGCTTTGTTCACCTGTGTTTACCTGTGTGTGTGTGTGTGTGTGCGTGCGTGCGTGTGTGTGTGTCTGCAGCCCCAAGATGGCTACAGGATGGTGCAGCAGTTCCAGTTCCTGGGCTGGCCCATGTATCGAGACACGCCCATGTCCAAGCGCTCCTTCCTCAAGCTCATCCGACAGGTGGACAAGTGGCAGGAGGAGTACGACGGAGGAGAGGGCCGGACGGTGGTCCACTGCCTGTGAGTCAATCCTCCCTACAGTTCATCTGAAGATGTGCTGTGCTGCTGGAGGCATTAGAGGACAAACATCCCCATCTAGTGGCTGGACGGGCTAACTGCATCATACTGCTTTTTCTGTATTTTTCTGTATCATGGTTTAACTATTTTTCTCCCTTTCTGTCTTTCTCTCTCTGCTCTCTCTCGCTCTTTCTGCTCTCTCTCTCTCTCTGCTCTTTCTGCTCTTTCTGCTCTGTGTGTGTGTGTGTGTGTGTGTGTGTGTGTGTGTGTGTGTGTGTGTGTGTGTGTGTGTGTGTGTGTGTGTGTGTGTGTGTGTGTGTGTGTGTGTGTGTGTGTGTGTGTGTGTGTGTGTGTGTGTGTAGGAATGGAGGAGGGCGCAGTGGAACGTTCTGTGCCATCAGCATCGTGTGTGAGATGCTCCAACACCAGCGTTCTGTGGACGTGTTCCACGCTGTGAAGACCCTGAGGAACAACAAACCCAACATGGTGGACCTGCTGGTGAGAACCAAGCCTTGACATCTTGACATTCACAAAGTTTACATGTGGATGAGAGTGAATGTGTGTGGGACATGAACCTTACATGATGAATAAATAATAATTTGTTGTTGTTGTTTTCCAGGATCAGTACAAGTTCTGCTACGAAGTGGCTCTAGAGTATCTGAACTTGGGCTAGTAGGTGTCATAGTTGGCCACCCAGACATCCAGCACACACTGAAGGTATGGGACAGTTAACTGCAGTTCAGCTGTGTGTCTGCACACTCGTCACACAGTCTCTTTGAGCATCTCTTCTGCTTTCTGTGATGGACAGGATCATGTCCTGGGGTGGACAGTACTGATAATGACTGCTGATAATGCGCTCAGCCAGCCCAGCCAGGGTCTGTCTGTCCCAGCACTGAGTCTGGAACTACACAGAAGCACAAACAGGTCCACCTGCAGTCTGTCACTTCTTTGGATCTTTCTCTTCCCTCTCTCTTTCTCTCTCTCTCCCACCTCTCTCTCCCTCTATACCCCCCTGCTTCTCTCTCTCTCCCTCTATCTCCCCCTTCTCTCTTTCTCTCTCTATCTCTATCTCCCCCTCTCTCTCCCTCTATCTCTCCCCTCTCTCTTTCTCTCTTTCTCTCTCTATCTCCCCCCTCTCTCTCCCTCTATCTCCCCCCTCTCTCTCCCCTCTCTTCATCTCCCCTTTCTCTCTCCTTCTCTCTCTCTCTCTCCCCTCTCTTTCTCTCTGTCTCTCTCTCTCTCCCCTCTCTTTCTCTCTGTCTCTCTCTCTCGCTCCCCTCTCTTTCTCTCTCTCTCCCCTCTCTCTCTCTCTCTCCCCTCTCTCTCTCTCTGTTTCTCTTTGATTTCGCTCTCGCTCGCCTGTGGTCCCGTGGTTGTTGCCTTGATCCTCCTCGGATGACAAACATCTTACTTTCCCAGCTTTTCCGTGGAATGCGATATAAACTGTACGTAATGTAACGTGTTCATTTGATCTCTCCAGTCATGTTTTTTGCTCAAAGCTAAATAATGTCATGATCCAAGTCATTAAAGCAGGAATAAAATGCCTAAATGTTACTAAGTGTCCTGTAAATTATGGCATATAGATTATTATTATTATCGCATTAAATGAGGTGGAGGGAGAGTGGGCACAGTATACATCGGCTTACCCTATTTCCTATACAGGGATCCAAAGCTTGATTTGCACTTCCATGTCCTTATTGCTGTGCATATTGTACATATTTCTGTAGATTATTTATTCATGGTATGTACTTTTTGGTGACTTGCAGTAAGTGACAATCATGATTTTTGGGTTTGTCGGTTTTCTTGGTTGTATTGAGTGATCTTTTTGATCTGTTGGTCAAATCAATTCCATTGTAAAAAAAATGAAATTAAAAAAAAGAAAGAATAATAAAAAGTGTAAATGTACCTATAATGCAAATGTTGTTATTTGTCCTTTATTACATTTACATTTAGCAGAAGCTCTTACAGAGCAAGTACAGGGACATTCCCCCCCTGAAGCAAGTAGGGTGAAGTGCCTCGCCCAAGGACACAACGTCATGTTGGCACAGCCGGGGTTCAAACCAGGTACCTTCTGATCAGTACCCCAACGCCCTAACCGACTGCACCACCTGACTCCTTATGTGATCAAGGAGGGGTGGAGAAGTTTTCCTGTCGCTTCTCCAGCTTACAGCAGCGGCTGCAGTGACATCTACTGGAGAAGAACGGAACAGAAAAATATCCACGTGACAAAAAAAGAAACCTTCCTGTGTTTCCTTCAGGTGTGAACTGTGGACTGAGTTTATTGTCATTATCAAGATCTTGCAGATCGCTGCACAAAATATATTCCTTTGAAGTCCTTATGGTTGTTTAGCGCTTAGGAGCCGGACAAGTTCACAAACCACATTACTGATTCTCTCCTGTTCCTCCACTTAAACAGGCCACTCCTCCAGAAGCAGCAACGTACCAATCAGAGCCCTCGGTGCTTGGCAGCTGTTCTCTCTTTATTCACTTAGCTAGTTTGCTCCTGTCGTCTCCAGCAGGTCTTCTTGGACCAGGGACAGGAAGTGCTGGCACATCATCCTGACTGGCTTCCCTTCCAGAACCTACCAGCTGGTCAGAACCACAGGCTTGGAGGTGCTGCTGGGGAGGGGGAGAGCAGAGGTGGGAGATGCTGCCTGGGTGTGGGTGGGTGGGTGGTGCTACTGGGGGGGAGGGGGCTCATTGCAGATGTTACTTGGGCCTATATCCAGGCATACACACAGACATGCACACACTCACACACACACACATTCACACTCAAACATGCATACATGCTAAGTATAGTGAAGCATGATGTACTGTGTGTCATTATTGGTGCTTTGGGGAATAACAAAAGATACCAATATGTATTGGAAGCACCAATACAGACCCAGATAATACAGTTCAATCAGACTTTTTTTAGAACAGGGTGCAAAGATACTAGAAATCCAGCAGATGGCACTACAGAGCTAGAAACACTGTTTCATAGTGAAACAGTGTTACCAGTAACTGTCACTGTAGGGTCTTGTGCTCTCACACACACACACACACACACACACACACACACACACACACACACACACACACACACACACACACTACTTCTCTGTCTCTCTCTCATCTGTCACACTCTCTGTCAGACATGTTTGTGTCGTCTTTAGGTGCAATCTTTTCCGTCTCTCTCTCTCTCTCTCTCTCTCTCTCTCTCTCTCTCTCTCTCTCTCTCTATCTATCTATCTATCTCTCTACCGCTCTCTCTCTCTTTTCTCCTCTCTCTCTCCTCTACTCTCTGTACACAACAGACCAGACCTCAGAGAACAGAGTGAACATCCAATCTCCTCAGGTCCTAATGAGCCGTTTCCATTAACACCTTAGCTATTGGCCTGGCTACAAGGGGGAAGGCTTTATGGGTTGGTTTGTAATGGAAATCGTCTCGTATCCTCTACTTTCCCACCATACAGGCTTCTGTTGTTTATCGCTACATTGAGCTGTGTCTTACATCAGCATTATGCGCTTCCCCCCTAAGTAATTACTGTGTCACAAGGATTGGCTTGAGTGCAACTCGGATGATTCGGGGGGACAGGTTGTATTTGTTCCTGGCTACAGTCGACCATCGAGCGTTTGCCAAGCGAGCCAGAGATCAATCAATGGAGCAGCTTAACACACACAAGCTCCCCTGTGGAGCTCGCATCAGCCACTGATCCATATCTCCTCTTTCTTTCTTCTTCATGCATATAGAAGAAGAGGACAGTGACAGGAAAAGGAAGAGAGACTGAGATAGAGACGGAGAGAGAGAGAGAGAGAGAGAGAGAGAGAGAGAGAGAGAAAAAGTGCAGACAGATATAGAAATGGAGAGATGTCCATCTTCACAATGATAGTTAGTCTCTATGTCATTTCATTATCACAGTGCATGGTCACAGTGTTTCTAATCTGGTACCTGTCGGTTGGATTTAATAGGCTGATTAGACATAGTGTAAAAAGAACCCTAGTTCTATTGACTGAGAAGACGTCTGATGTCATCTCAACCACAGAAAAGATTTCTTCTTGTGAAAAGTCCGCTGGATGCAGTTTGTCCAAACCATACGTACTTATAAAGGCACATGTCCTGTTCCCTGGTCTCATATGGTGATCAAGCAGCACAGCTCTCCTGCTAAGCTCATCCTATCCAACCACACATGGCTAACCCACGAATGAACTATGTTTGGAAATCAGCCGGAGGTCAAGTTCTCATCAAAGTCAATCTAATTTCCTCCCAGTCCTCCCGCTAACTGACGGCTTGGCCCCACGTTGCCGTGGCAGCAACAGCCCCTCCTCTACATATGATCAGTCTGTTGCCATAGCAGCCCCGCGGAGCTTTCCTGCCAGTCAGAGGGGAAGCGGAGCGAACCAGCGGTGCCCCCCTTTCAGACGCCTGCACGTCTTCATCTGTTGCCATGACGCCGTAATAGCGTTGTGGATGGGGAAGTGCTGGCTAGTCAGTACCTCTGTCTCCCTCCCACCTCTCAGTATTGAGCTGTAGTAGCAGCATGTGTTCTCCGCCTCTCTCCATGGCAGACTGGAGTCGGATGCCAGACGCTGATGAGCGAGATAGCAGCTGATCGAGGTCGAGGTCGTTTTCCAGCAGTCTCCCTGCTGAACGATCATCAGCCATGCCCAGCTGTTGGGTCAGGTATTGATAAGAACAAGCGGTCGACGGCAGCGACGGTGACAGGCGCTGCCCTCTCTGTCTCCATGGTTACGCCACAAAGGCCCAGTGTCAACATGGTGAGTGTTGAGCATGTGTACATCAAACACAGCCACGCCACGAAGCTAACAATGCAAATACAGTTAACTGAAAACCAGTGGTGTGTGAGCTACTCAGACAGAGCACAAGAGTGTTCATTACATTAACCACACTGATGGTCCCGGGGGGGGGGGGGGGGGGGGGGGGGGCTTCTAAACAGTGTGGATGTCCCTCTGGTCTCATCAATAATGCTGGGGGGAAACTAAAGAATAGATCTGTCACTGTCTTCTCCCCTTCTTTGCTCAAAGTGTGTGTTTTTTATTTTTTTTTTGGGGGGGGGGGGAGGTGTCCAGTCTGGACAGAAGCCAGTAGCAGCCTCTGAAGAGGAGCAAGCCTGCTAACAGGCTTGTCATCCTACTGCTACATGCTCAGCTGTTTGCCTTGGCTGTCCTGCTGCATGACACCGCTGAGGTGTTTATGGAGATAATTAGCATTGTGCCTGAGCAGCGTTAAGCTACTGTTTTGTGGGAGTGCTTAGTAAGGGATTCCAGGAGGAAAACAATGTATAGGAGTGTTTATTACATCGTTTTCTTGGATCGATATTTACATCATTAAAATTCATGTCAACAGTTTTTTTTATGTTTTTTTAATGTTTTATCAATGGTTGTTTTGCCTGGCCTGCTGGAAGATAGGGGCAGGATCAATAATGCATGAGTTGGTTCTGTAGGAGACAGTAAGCAGACGTCACATACCTGGATCGTAATATTTCCTGTCAGACATTGTAACGATGGCTGGTCAGTACCATTCTGCTATCACAAGGCAGATGCCAACTCTTAACCATGATAGGAGACAGGTGGCTGAGTGGTTACAGCTTCAGACTAGTGATCAGAAGGTAGCAAGTTTGATTCCCGGCTAAGGCAACATGACGTTGTGTCCTTGGGCAAGGCACTTCAACCTCCTTGCCTCAGGGGGAATGCTCCTGTATGTGCTGTAAGTCGCTCTGGATAAGAGCATCTGCTAAAATGACTAAACCTAAGATGGAAACACAGCTGTTTCTGACTGCAGCCAGACAGTGGGGATTCTGGACTGTTCTTGCCTTCCGCCGGCGAAGGTTAATTTGCCCGATAACGCAAATGAGTCTGAACTCCTCCGAGGCTTAATTCATTGGAAAATGTTGATGAAAACATTAGCATATGAAAAGCTGGATGACCTCAAAGACATGGATGATAAAGGGGACCAGAAATGGAGATAGTGTAAAGTTGAGGATCAAAATAAGGAAGTTTTAATGAGAAAAAAGCCTTATTTGTTTACTCTGCTAATACGAAATGTGAATGGGGATGATGATAATACACTTATATAATAATAATTGCAGAATGTGGCAATTATTCTGTTGCAACAAAGCCTAAATTATAAAGACCAATCAGCCAGTAAAACAAATGCATAATATGGATTTTTTTTTACTTGTGCTAGTTTTGTCTCTTCACTGCGATGAAAAAAGGAACCTATTTTCTCCATGATTAATAAAGAGTTAAGAGTTCTTATGGCATGAGCACCATAGGGACACTTTAAACAACACCTATTAAAATGCTTAGATAACACCTAAGGAGATTCATCTCTTAAATTAGCAAGAACGAGCAAAGAAACTGAAAATAACCTCGTCTGGACATCACAAGCACGTGATGAAAGGAGTGGGTTGATATTGAACATATCTCTAAGAACATGAGCGTCCTTCATCCTCCATTCACTGTTAAAGCAGCTGCATTACCCTGCATTACTCCGTTACCCAGGTTAGAAGCAGGCATCTGTGGTGTTTATCAAACTGCACTGTTCTTTCATAATCATGCATCCAGCTGCCCACTGCTGGCTATCAACTACTGAAACAATCAACCAGGGGGTCCAAGACCAAGAGCTCCCCTCCCCTCCCCTCTCCCTGTGGCCCTGTGCTGCAGGAGTGGCAGCCTGAAGGTCAGAGAGGCAGCACCACAACACACAAACAGCTCCACGTGTTCACAGATCTTGTTCCTTCCGCTTCGTTTACCTGCTCAGGTAATGCTGGCTGACTGCTGCTGTAACCGTGGCGATGGACCCCTGCAAGTGCTCAAAGCCGGAGCTCCGCTGACTGGCTGATTAGCATGCATGGATGGTCCTGATTGGTCCTGTCAGTTCCTGGCATGAGTTCTTCCACACCCCTGCAGAAGACCCATCTGGCTAAATGCCCTCCCAATCCCAATTGTGTCTGCCTGCCTGCCTCCCTGCTTGCTGCCTGCATGCCTCCCTGCTTGCTTCCTGCCTGCCTGCCTGCTTGCTGCCTGCTGGCCAGCCTGCCCGCCTGTAGATTTCCACATGACTGTGTTGTGCAGGACTCCAAGCCCTTGTACAGTGTGAACACACTTTCCTCATCCTTCTGCACTTCAGTCTCCAGCACCCTAAATACTCTTACACAGACGCGGTTTTATGACATTACAAAGCATCTGGGAGGCATTAATTGTTGCCTCACTAATTCCTTTGGCCTCTTAGCCTTGGGTCTAGTGTTTTATCCTTGATTACTGAACTCTGAAAACCTTACATGCTGATCTCTCTGGTCTCATCGTTGTCGAGTTTCATCAATACCCTGCTGTCAATAAGTCCGGACAGAGATCTTGTCTACTGTAATATATTTCCTTGAGTGCTTGTCGTCTCCACAGGGCTTTTATCTGAGTCACTCTGCCTTGTCTCCCATCCTTTCCAGATAATAAAAAAACAGCCACTTCCAAGGTGTTTCATGATGCATTATGGAACTGTTGCCATGGCTACCCTGTCTGAAGGGGGGGGGCTACACACACAGCAGAATGGGAAATGACAGGTTCAATATTTTACGTTTCAAAGTTATTTTTTCCCCCTCGATGAGGTGACGTGGACCTTATAGGTTAATCATGAGAAAGATCAGGACCAAGGTAAAGGTCTGTGTTACAACTAGCGTTTGAAGGGCTATTTGTTTCTTGTGTGGGCTTCACACAGAGGTGAATTGAATGCTATTTTCCACCTCATTGGTTCTTTGTTGTCTCTCCCTGAAGAGATGACCTATATTATCAAGGATGGGAGATCAAAGCTGGCTGCTCCCTCAGTAATACCCACGTCTCCGTTGCTTAGAGTCTACAGGGCCAGGAGGCAGGAGGCTGGCTGAACAGAACTGTCTGGCTGATGGTTCTAGATCACTGTTGTTGGGAACATCTGGAATGACTGGAATCACTTTGCTGCAGCGCTTTGTAGCCCAGGGGGCGTACGAGACAAGAGGATTACAGACCTTAATATGGATCTTCCAAGCAGAATCTCCTCATCTCCCAATGTGCTTTGTTCCTGATGAGCAGAGTAGCTCTCGCCCCATTTGAATGTGTGCTACCCAAAGTGGGTAGCAGCCGCTGAAGCCTGTGGCCCTCCACCAGGAAGAAGAACACATCCCTGCAGGAGTGAGCGAGCACCTGCTGCTCCAGACCCAAGCCTGCTCCTCTCCCCCCCTCCCCACCCCCACCCCCCCCCCACCCTCCCCCCCAGCTGGGAGCCTGGCTGGAGAGCTCCTCCATCTTCAGCTCCTTATCGCTCTGTTCCATTTCCTGTGCCGTGGAGGATGTCAGAGACACATGGATCCTGAACTTGGAAACGGAAGTTTGCAGAGAGCCACCATATGTCTGGGTGACCTGCATCGGTCCTCGCACGGCTCCGCAGCTCATTAAGATGAGCACAAGCGCCAGGTGAATGAAAGTGGTACTTCGTCAAAAGGTCCCCTCTTCAAACTAAATTAAATGAGAGGGTTCCTTCACATACAGGATCAGGCCTTGTAGTCCTTATAGAACCCAATTAAATACTCAGTCTCGTTATGGGTTACCTGTCTTGTGGAGATCACCTCAGATGTATCATTTGGATGTTGCTTTAACTCAGCACAGGAGTCAGCAGTATAAGTCAGACACCATAATGTCCTGTCTTTTCTTGAGTTAATAGGGTAAACTACAGCACTTTACACACATTTACATATTTAGCTCTGCTTTCTCAAAGCTTTCAGTGTCAGTTTAGTATTTACAAAGTACTCAGGCATGGAGATACATGGTTATTCAATAATTGAATTATGCACATTCTCTTCTCTAAATGTTTAATTTATTGTCCCTGTATCTACACACATCTCTAAATGCTCTTAGCAACTGAGTGCTCCCGCCCAGAGATCTTTAAAGAAATGTTGCTTTTATCTTCTGGACTTCTGAAACCCTCCAACTTCCACAGCAATTACAGCTGTGCTTGCTTTCCTCCAAGGGGTTTGAACCCTTACGGAGGCAACCCACCGACTCCCTCCATTCCCAATTACTCAACTCCCCCCTAAACCAGGGTAAGAAGAGCCCCATAAGATCTGGAAGGCTGGAAGCTTCCAGATGGTCCCCCTTCATTCTCAGCCATTAAACTAGAGGAAGCGATCATGTTTCACAGAGCAAGTAGCCAAAGAGCCGCAAGACAAAAGGCAAGTGACAGGTTTGTTGCTACAACTCATGGCTGGCTCGACAAACAAAAGACCCAAAGTGAGCGATGCAGAGAGTGTTGGTGATTCCCCTCCACACATCCTCATGAGACTGTTCTTCTGAGACGTCCTCTGAACACACAGTAAAGCTGCACCGGGGCGTCCCTGTGGACTGTCTGCGGTCGATCCTTTTGGATATGGATGGGATGGGTACGGTGGGAGTTCGTCAGACGTCACCACCAGAGAAAAACCTCTTAAAGGTCCTGTCAGTCATGTGTGGATTCATGTGGGAACAGAGACACAGCCGTGTGTTCCTCGCACACCCAGGACAGAAACCCAACAGACATCTAACATTTGCCACTTCGCCACAGTTTAAGATGCATGTGTTGATTACATTCAAGGTGAAGCAGAAACTTCTTCACACTCTACTATCTCTCTTTGTGTCAGTGTTTTTTTCTCAACCGCTATAGGGGTCAACTCCTATAATTCATCATTAGGCTAGAGGTGAATGTAATTACTTTTAGATGTCCTGATAATGGATGGTCAATTGTGGAAGTCATTAAGACAAGATAGGGATTGGGAGTTAACCGTTTGTTGTTTCTGCAAGAATCCTCACATTACATTATTGTAGTCCTAGTGCAATTTGACACAACGATACTGTACATCATACTGTCCTCCACGTCACTGTCTCACCTTCTGTCTCACACACACTCGTATCTTGGGTCCGAGCCAGCTCATTGAAATAAAAGGCGACAGGTGCTAACCCAGAGATTTCTCATGTGCCCTACATGGTGCAGGGAGGAATGAGTTTCACTTTCCCTCCTCTTCGATGTATCGGCTTAATTAAGTGGAACCAGGTGCCAGGTAGCCTTTGCCATAGAGCACATTTGCAAATGTCAACAGTGAGACATGGGGGGAGGTGCATGTCTCGTCCCACGGCTCATTTGTAGGGTGCTGAAGTGAAACTGGACTGTTTGAATTAGAGATTAGACCAGGAGGAAGACACCGTCAGCGCCTGTGGTAATTACAGGGGAGGATGGATGGAAATCAGTGACGGAGGGGGAGAAGATATAAGCACTTTAAAGATGTGTGTCCAAGGGGAAGAGGAGGCACTCGAAGGTCCTACAGGTATCTGTTTGGTTTGGAGCTAAGAATGAACATCATGTTCATCAGCTCATATTACACTTTACTGTCACATCTGCTTAATGTCACTTCTGTTTCGACAGCTGGAGCTTAAATAGGAACAGGCTTTTAAATTCTGTTTGTTAACACTACTGATTGTAGAGAAGAGGCGTCTTAAAAGTGAATTTTCCATTTATGCATACAGCAGTGTGTGAGATCCGGAGCTTCTGAACTGCTACAACCGATAATTTGATCATAAACAATACAACATTTCTGGGTCACAGCTTCACATTGAAACCTCTGGAGTATCAACACAAGCCTTTGTTATTCATGTTCTTCCTGCCCAAAAGATCTCCATCTCCCAAGTTAGCACAAACACTCAGAGACATACTATATCTGGAACCTGTCAAACGTGAAGGCTCTAAACCTTTATTATGAAGGATAACAGAGTTGCCTGAAAACCAGGCAGAGAAGAACTGATGCTTGCATTCGGGTTTTTACTGTAAATTTCCAGTATCAGCTATGCTTTTAAAATAATATAGTTTTTTTTTCTTTCTTTTCATTTTAAATTGCAAAAGCTTTTCTGTATTTCATGATGAGTCTGACTATGTCACGAATCACAAGAAGGCAACAGACATGACCTAAACCTTTCTGTCCAGAGGCAACACGTCAGTGCCCTTCAACCTCTGATCACATGCTTGGATCCTGGGAAATGAATCTCAAATAAATTGCACATGCATCACCCATTTTAAACAACTTGTCTTGACTATAACATTTCATAATTTTTTTAAATATTTTTTTAAATAACGTTTTACGATCTCTTCATCCTTTGAGGAGTAGGTTTAATACATGTTACTGTTGCCCCGTTCTCTCCAGTAGATGGCCCTCCCCTTGTGGATGGATATATGGTTAATCCTGGTTCAGATCATGATCACTCTTCCAGTTTGGTACCAAAGTGGCGCACTAAGGAAAAGCTCCAGAAGCCTGTTGACCACGAACACGGTTCATGCTTTTAAAGATGGTTAATCTTCAGAAAACTGTTTCTGGTAAGATTATATCTAATGTCTTGTCTTGTCATTTCAAACTTACAGCGCAATAGTCTTGGTAATATCTTTTGTCGTGTTTCATGTAAAGAACTGTAATGGTACGAAGGCAGACATAACTTGAGCCATTACAAATGGTATGGTGTGATAAAATAGCCTATTTAAATTGTATTTATAATATACAAACGAGTCAAATGTGTTGCGAATTCGTTTGAACTACATGGTTGATGCGTCTTTCATTGAGGTCTCTGTTCACTGTGCAGTGGGAGATGGTTCAGGTTATTTTCGGTGTAACAGTAATAATAGTAATAGTAATAATAGTAATACCTTTCATGATAGATTTGAGTGAGTTCTCCTTAAGTTATTCTTTGGATTGCTGTCAAATGTAGACTGGTGTAGGTGAATTTTTTCTTTCTAATGAAGCTTTCTGTTCCACAAACTACATTAAAGCTTCTCTACAGATCTGGTTCAATCTATTCTCCTTCTGTTGCTTTTATATTGATTAATACCAGACTCCACTTTAGACTCCATACATATAATTTAAAACATTCAATAAGAACAGCAGGCTAAGGATGCAAAGATACCAGCAGCATCATTTAATGTGGGCTACATTACTCATTTTGTAATTTTTGTAGAAATAAAAAGAAGCTTAGTATGGCTATGACGTCCAGAAATTAGATGTCAGCATGCATGTTAGAAGATATAACTCTGTTTTGAAGGTAACACCAACATTTACATGCTCCAGGTTGTGTAGTCTAGATCGTTTTACAAGTTTACTTCTGGACAGCATCAGTTAAAATTTACCACAGTGCCATTGGCAACTGTCTCCTTGGCTCTGGAAACCCTACTTGATGATAATAATAACAGTAATATAACTGACATTCACACAACTTGAGTACGAAAGGATGCTTTTCTCAAGGTTTTAATAATATGTTGTTCTCCAATCTCTCTAAACTTTAATGTCAGAGATTAAAGCATTACATCGCTCAGAACCTCGAACAGTGACCTTGATGGCAATGCTTTCCCCCTTACATCCAGATAAACCCACAGTTTCTCTCTTTACTGCAGGTTGACTGACTTTGCAAAGGTCCCAGTAGACATTTGAGTGCTTGTCTGATGTGACTGAATGGTACATAGTACAAACTGACAGGGGTAAAACGTACATAACTTGACTACATGTCAACATGTCGCAACAATAGCTTGATAGCTTTTTCAGTGCATTTTGTTATCCAGACAAATCCCTGTAGAGTCGTCTGCCATTATCTTTTGAAATAGTGACAACTCGGCAATCATACTATTCTGGAAAAAAAGGCATTATAATTGCAGCTCAGAAATCATTTGTGAAATGACTTATTCATGAATCTAAGACCTAAGTCATACATAATTAGGAATGATTAGTCAAATTAAATACCTACCGGCATAGTCAGGTTAAATCATGCATGAGGCTATCTCTGTAATTAAGAAGTCGTATACTCACATCAATATTCAGTGTGTGATTGGGACGCATCAGGAAATAGCTGCAATCACTGCAAGTCTTTGATCCCCCCGCTGGACTTTCCTGTCCCGTAGACAAATTAAAAACATGGGTCTAAAACATTTTTGATATTGTTACGCAATTGAAGTTCGAGAGTGGAAAAAAAGAAGTGAGAAGCAGAGAAACAGAGAGAACATTCTGTCATAGTGCATTATAGTCCTGGACCCACAACTGAGAAAAAGATTAATGTCACTGTCACTGTTCCCACTGTCATATTCTTTATCTTATTTCTTGAAGTAACAGGATGCCTAAAGCTAGGACTGACGGATGATTTATTTCGTATTTCTATATCTATCTATCTATATTCATCTATTAAATCTATTACCTTTTACATGTCTGACCTTCTAACAAGGTCTTAGTCTATATATTTTGTATAGTTTCAGTATGTCCCTGATTGTGTTTGTGTGTCTCACACACTGTTTCGTGTTCTCAGGTTGAGTGACTGTGGTCCAGCCGCCAGCATGATAGCCACGGGCGGCCTGCTGCGTATGAACCGGCGCCAGGACTCGATCCGCTCCAAGAACCGAGCGGAGAACAAGAGGAAGAGGAAAGCCAAGAAGAGGAAGAAAAACGATGTGGTGGTGGTGAAGGGCAAACTCAACCTGTGCTCTCCTGCAGGGTTAGTGGCTGCTGTGGGAGTTGTAGTTCTTCTGGTCGGGGTCATCATGGCTGTGTTGGGTTACTGGCCCAACCATGACGATAACGTCTACCTCCAGAAGCTGAAGGAACCAGCTAATGGAAAGATGAGTTACTCCAAGAGCCCATCTACAACTAGGACAAGCAATAAAACCAGCTCGAAGCAGAGTGAGTTGGTAAATCAGACCAATGGTGACAGTGGTCCTAAGTCTCTGTCTTCCTCGGGGTTCCTCAATGACTTCCTCGCCAACTACCTGTACTCAGACAATCTGAAAGTGTTTGGCCCTTTGGTGATGGGCATCGGCATCTTCCTCTTCATCTGCGCCAACGCAGTACTGCATGAAAACAGAGACAAAAAGACCAAAATCATCAACCTCAGAGACATCTACTCCACAGTCATCGATTTACATCACATACGGATGAAAGACTACTCGCCAATCAATGGCGTGGTGAACTACTCGCAGACCTTCAGGGGTGTGGATGGGACGTCTGGCTTGTACGATACCAGCGCCCCTGTGACACGGAGTTCCTGGCCATCGACAGCGTTGGGCCATCAGGGAGAGTTGGGGATCGGCGAACTGTGTCGGCGTCCATCCTTAGCCTGCAGGCCTCGCAGCTGGTCGAGGGGGGTCCAGAGCTTCACGGAGACGGTGTACAGCATCTACAGGGATCACACCAGGAGCGCTGACGACACCCCACAGCCCAGAGAGTGGGAGACCACCTCCATCGTCACCTCCTCTGTTAACGCTTTCACCCTCCCTGTCATCAAGCTCAATAACTGTGAGGTGGAGGAGGCTGAGAGGACAGAGGAGCACAGGGAGGAGTCTGCTGGCGTACACGCCGGGACGAACGGTGCTGCAGAGAACCAGGCTAGCCCCACACGGAGACAAAGGACCACCTCGAGCACTAAAAGGAGAGTTTGTTCCAGTATGATGGACTTGCATCCTCCACAGCAAAGCCACAGTGGAGCTACCAGTGAACACCAGGGGGCGCTGATGGCCCTGCCCCAGGGGCCCCAGATGCAACTGCTTCCTCCTTCGCGACTGTCACTCAACTGCCTGTCTGATCAACCCAGGGCTGCTCGGCGCTGCAGCCTCTCCGTGTCGGGCTGTCGTCAGGGCGACGGGGCTCGGCGGTTCAGCTGCCCCCGGCTGGAGCGTTCGAATAGTAAGGGGTACATCAAACTGACAGACCTGGGGGGGGAGTCCTTCGAGGCACCTGAAGTGGGCTCATCCTCATTCGTCACGGACCAGGAAGTGGCAACAGCAGCTGCAGAGGGTCAGGGAGCAGAAGTTCTAGTCACACCCAGCACTTCAGCAGGACAATAGACTTGTGTGTGGGGGGGGGGGGCTTCTGACTAAAGGCTCCTTCAAAGGCTCCTTCCTTCTCCTTCAGAGGCTCCTTCCTTCTCCTTCAAAGGCTTCTCCTCTTTGTAGTTACGTGCCCTCACTTGTTTTCTCTATGTGGTCACAAAGGATGAAGAGGCCAGGAGAAGGAGCCATTTCCCAGCTATTGAGACGCAGCCATGAAAATCAATAAAGACACTTATGTCATCACTGACTATAAAAAGTAATTGACACAATTCAATTTTCAGATAATAACTGTTCTATTTGTTTTTTCATTGTAGCAACAGCAATACAACCATTAATATTAGCTGTCAGATTTATCCTAGAGTTGATTAAAAAAAATGCTTATTAACTTTTGTATGACATAGTTAACCTGTAGATTACAACTATTTGTAAAATGAGTAGTCATAAAGTGACACATGATAGTGTAGCCATAACTGTGCCACAGAATATTTTGGTGTAGGTTGTTTGTCTAAATGTTAGGTGGAATTACCAGACATGGAATCTCAGGTAGAAAAGTTCAATTTAGCAATGCGACCTGGAGAATGAGGTCTGTGCGCACTTGTCAAAATACTGAGTAGTTGAATGATTGAATAAACTTAACCGTAACACTTCAGATTGAATATGATGAATAATCTTCTGTTGTTTATCTTAAGCAAATTTCTCATGTGAGTTTTTTTCCTAAATAATTCATTGTACAGTCTTTAAAATACATACTGTAAATACTTACTATAAATACTGTATTTCCTGCACATTTCAGTGACACTTCGGTGTCTTGGATAACACTGCCATCTAAAGGTCATACATAACCATTTATTTCTTCTGGAAACCTCGGGGTGGCAGTGTCCCCTCTAGAAACTAAAGCAGTCTCATTACATTGCGCCTCGTCGCTCTTTTACGATGTGGAGTCACTACGTTCGTGGGCGTGTTTAACTGATGGGCGTATTTACTAAGGCGGACCAATGAGAAGCAGTGGAGGCGGGGCTTCAGCTCGGTGGATCTTCTCAGGTGAGTTTCAGTGGAGATCCTGGTCCCACACTGACGGGTAGACCGGGTTGTGTGTTTGTGTGTTTGTGTGACAGCTTTGGGGATTTCTTTCGACGCTGTCAAGACAGGTAACGTGTGTTAGAGGGAGTGGAAACCCCCCCCTTCTAGAATGGTATGCCCCAGCTGTACGGGGATGTGTGTGGGGTTACGTTCTGGCGGGAGTCTTCCAATACAGATTACTTAAGTAATACACTTATACACTGAAACAACGTGCTATTTAGTGGGTCGTTCACATTTCTTTTTTAGTGTGTAAAAACGACGCCAAGTGAGCAGTTCAGATGTGTTTAGTGTTTTTGTAGTCGTGCAGTGATTATTTGATTATTTTAGAGGTAGATCACTAAACCAAGAGTGAAGTTAACCATGACATTCCGGAGAAGGTTTACTATCCCAGGCTGTGTTTCCTCGGTTTCTCAACAATTCTCCACACACAGGTGGATGTTTAGCAGACAATTCCGCGTTCGTCTTTATTTAGTATTCGTATAATTCTTCCCACTCTGAATTCTAAATGAGAAATATGAAGGAAAGTAATGTTATGTCCAAAGTTTTGATTCAGTGGAGACGTATTTAGAATACAAAATATGCATGAACATACTACGTTTTTGTTTCATGTTCCTGCTGACATGTTGAACACCCGTGGTGCTTTTGGAAAATGTTTGGACCTCGTCAACTGTCCTCCTTGGGAATTATTAATGGTGAGTACTTAAGCATACAGTAAGGAAACGTCCTGTTTCTGCATTATGAGCGCTTCAGACGCAGACAGGGTGAATCATTAAGGGCAAGAAAGGGGATGTGTTTATCCGTGCGTGTGAAGTTGTTGATCATTGTCAGCACTTGTCAGATGTCTTCAGCACTTTGAGCAGCATCACTTTGTCAAAGTGCTGATTTGGGCTGAAAGTGTGCCTCTGTAAAGAGGAAGCTCCTGTTTCCTTTTACTGATGGAAGAAGGTGGAATAGGAGGGTCAGTGAACTTGGTGCTGTCTCTACTGTGTGTGTGTGTGTGTGTGTGTGTGTGTGTGTGTGTGTGTGTGTGTGTGTGTGTGTGTGTGTGTGTGTGTGTGTGTGTGTGTGTGAGGTCTACTAATTCCATCGCAGTTTTTGCTTTTAAGCAGCTGCTAATGGCAGCCTCAGTTTGCAGTGCCTGGGCTGTTTGTGTTCCAGTGTAATTCTCCCTCTCGTTATGAGTAGACTCACTGTTTAGGACTTTGTAAAGGGTTCATCAAGTTGAATGTAGAGCTAAAGAGTCACTGTTCCTGACAACACTGTGAGAGCTTATGGATGATAGGGGAGGGTGAAGGCCATATGAAGGCACATTTATTGCCTCATGGTAGTTAAGCCTATATTCATTGTGGCCCAGTTTAAGCCTGTTAGAAAAACTGCTACAGACACCAGTCACACGAAGGACAGACCATAAATGGCCTGTTACAGACTATTGAGATTATTTGAATAACAGGAATATGCAGAGATATTGCATGTTGTTAGTTGACTCCTAAAGCCCTATTATGCTGTGACAGCTCTCCTGTGTGTTTTTGTCCCATGTGTGGGAGACAGACTGGGGCTGAAGGTCAGAGGAGAAGCTCTGTAAACCACCGTCTTAATCGTAACCTGGAGATAACGCTGCGCAAAGGTTGAGGCATCAAAACTCCTCCATGGACACCCCCCCCACACCCCACACCCCTTTATTACGCCAGCCATAGCTGGTATCACCATCAGAAACCTGTGCCATCAGCGCTGACTTTTGACCCCTCGCCCAGCTTCCTGTGCCATTTCGGCACTTTTTGCCCTCCCCCCCCCTTCCCTGCTGTGCATGACTAGTGTGACTTGAACATGCATGTGATGATTGTGTGTAGGCTAGCAGAATCCTCGTGCGCGGGTGAGATAAGGGGTCCGGGCCAATCTCAGAGCGCGGAGTGATAAGCATGTTAGGATCTGCTTATCTTGACCTTGCTGATCACTTGAGCGAGGTATGCTTGCCCTTATAAAGCTATGGTTTTGTGGATAGCACCGCACTTATGGAAGGTTATTTATAGTGGGGAGTTTGGGACTGACTGGGAAGTTCTTTGAAGGCCTCTTAAAGAGTGGCATTGTGAGGTCTCTTTTATTTCCTGCCAAGAGCTATGTTGGATAGATCTTTGATTTCTGTTAGTCTCACTTTGGATGAAAGGACATTGTGTGTAGCATAATCCTCTGGAAAATATGATCTCAGGTTAACGTAGCAGTTATCAGACTGAGAAATGCCCACTGCACAGTGTGAGGCTAGCGTCATTTTGATGTGCTTATTTGAGACGATGCACATACTCCCATAGTCACGCTCTTCTGTCTTATCGCACACAAAGACACAAAGAAGGACACCATCCTCAGCCTGGTCCTTTCCAAAGGTTAGAAATCCACACATTTATGACAAACAGTCACATGTATAAGGTGTGCAGCTAGCATGTGCAAAGTCACAAAGTCTCCTTCAGAGATCATCTTCACATGAGGAGCGTAAGATTCAGGTAAACTAAATCTACCCTCCTGTTTAGTTTTTATGAACCACTATTCTATTCACTATTCTTCCATCTTAGCGGGTAAGGAACATCAGTCTAGTACATGCAAAGAGAATCAGGCATGTGTTGTTGGCATGTTGTGTGACCTGAGGCCCCTGAGACTCCAGCTGCAGAGGAAGCAGGCTGCGGGGCCTTGTGTGCTCAGACAGGCACACTGCCAAATGACAGCCCCACCACATGATGTCTGCCTCCTAGTCCTCTCTCGGTGCTGTCTCTGACACTGCGAGCAGAACTGTCACAACTACCAGCATGTTTGTGTTCCTCTTTTTGCAGTCAACAGCTTCCCCTCAAAGGCTCTTTGAAATACCTGAATTGATTTACTTAGTTTAGCTCTTTTCATTGAACTTCAAACGTGAATGTGGAATAATGAAAGATTGCTGTTAACGCTGCACTTACTTACTTACTAGGCTTCACAGTGTTGATGATTTGGAGAACAGGCTCTTAAATAAATTTTTTAGCTTTACATAATAATACATATTATTATTATGTAGTTGTTATGTTAGTTACTGGTGTTCTCAGGGTGTTTTTGAATTGGTTGAACCCTGCCTGGCCCCCGCCTATATATCATCATCAAGGTCAACACAAGTTCACCTTTGATGTTTTAGTCTCTTAACCTTGGAGGTCCAATAAAAGTCAAGAGTGCCATAATATCTTCAATTGATCTGAATAGAAATTGCAGTTATCTTTACCCAAACCTGTGACCAATCAGGGGAAACTCAATCTGGTTTCCCAAAGTCACACAAAGGTCATATGGAAGGTCGACTGTCATCAGCGTTTTTCCTCTCCTGAGTCACACACACACACACACACACACACACACACACACACACGCACACTACAGGGGACAGAAAAGATGAGACACACAAATTCCACAAGTCACATGATGTCTGTCTCCTGTTAGTCATTGTGCTGACAGCAGAGTTGTTCCATTAGAAGAGACGCTCACAAGATCCCAGTACTGCCTCCTCTAAGCTTAACAGAGACAACTGTTACAAAGCTGCCATGTTGCTGATGGCTCATATTATTCCTGCTTCTCATTGGCTATTTGAACAGACATCTTGTTGGTTGTTCTTACGTTACTGTAGCTTCATCTTCAGTAATCGATGCCTGTCTCAAAATCCAATGTTCGCTCCATGCTCAAGTTACACTGTTACCTTATAGGAAGGCTTGGCGTTGGCATAACATAAGTAATGATGCAATAATGTGCGTTTGTGGATCCCTTTAATAGAAGGTTGAACATGGCGCATTCATTTGGTCTAATTGGATTGAGTTTTTGCCTCTCTGATGTAGGTTGTATGGCCTCCAATAGGTGACCCATCACCCTCCACATCGCCCCTCTCTCTGTGTGTGTGTGTGTGTGTGTGTGTGTGTGTGTGTGTGTGTGTGTGTGTGTGTGTGTGTGTGTGTGTGTGTGTGTGTGTGTGTGTGTGTGTGTGTGTGTGTGTGTGTGTGTGTGTGTGTGTGTGTGTGTGTGTGTGTGTGTGTGTGTGTGTGTGTGTGTGTGTGTGTGTGTGTGTGTGTGTGTGTGTGTGTGTGTGTGTGTGTGTGTGTGTGTGTGTGTGTGTGTGTGTGTGTGTGTGTGTGTGTGTGTGTGTGTGTGTGTGTGTGTGTGTGTGTGTGTGTGTGTGTGTGAGAGTGTGTGTGTTATGTCAGGGCTTTGAGCTTCGTAGAGCTGAAAGGAGTTTGTCTGCAGGTTGCAAACAGAGAGACTACTTGTTATCTTAAAGACAGGACAGTCTCACCTTGACTTGCCATGTTCTGAGGCGGTGTGTTCCAGGAACACTCACACACACTCTGAACGGAGGAAGCTCTAAGAAATCAAAACACCAGCCTGTTATAGACAGAAGGAATGTTTGTTATGAGAGAACCTGACAGTTTGTGTGTAACTCTTATAGTCTGTTTCTGTCAACGTTTATGAGGTGTTATTAGAGAGAAAACAGCTTCATAGGGTGTTAATGTCCAAGGGAAAAACATGTATTTTGTTTAGGAAATTCTTAAACCTTCCAAAAGGGATCGACATAATCAAATCTGACTGACTTGTGATGCCACCTTTTTAACCTAAATGGTACTCATACATATTACATGTCTCTATTTGAATGTACTGAATATACCCCGCTGAGAAAAATTAAAGGCTTGTGTGCTTTCTAACTGCCAGTACGCATGTGTTCCTGTGTACAGCATGAAAGCAATTAGATTGGATTAAAGTCAAGATTGACCAGGCTGGGCCAGAAAAATAGGGTCAAAACCCCACTGGGAGGAGGAAGGCAAAAGCCACAAATCCTTTGAGAGGGTAGACCAAACACTAATTAAAAATTGTGGGACTGTGTGTGTGTGTGTGTGTATTTCGTATTATGTAAATGCATGTTTATGTGCAGTGTGTCGGTGTTGGTGTTTGTGTTGTGATGAGAGGGATATAGGTTTGGATTGTTGCCCTTGAAATAGATAGGCTACTTCAGACACTGGAATGTTCTCTTGCATACTGTGAACCCTGAGGAAGTTCATGTGTGCTTCATGATCAGACTACCCTGCGATGTTTGGGTTCTGTCTGGTTGTTATGATCAGTGACCGATGCTCTTTTTGTAAAGCTCTCCCTCTTGAAAGTTGCTTTGGATAAAAGCGTCTGATAAATGAATACATGTAAATAGATGAAGGACTTCACATTGAACATCACAGTGTGGATGTGAGTCAGGGTGAAAAGGATGGGGGATACAGTACAAAAAATACAAAATAAATCTCAGTATTTAAGTTTGTCAGAGGTTGTTGTGTCCAACTAATGCCATAATAATTTGCATTAACTGAACCATTTAAAACATGGACTGATGGACAAGTCGTATGACTAGATGCTGATTGCTCTGTTGAGGCAGGGGGAGGTTAAAATAACGACCTGGCTGTCCAGCTATCCCACAATGCTGCACTAAACAGTCAAAGAGAGAACTGCAACCAAGCTGCACTACTGTCAGGAAACACTGCATATCCAGCCTGCCACACTCTTACTGGGCAGAGACAGGGGGCATTTCACCGGTAATATCAGCACATTTCTTTGTAGTTATGTCTGCTTTCTGAGAGAATGTCTTGCGTGTTGTCTGGCAAGTCGTTTTGCAGTGATTATTTTATTTATTTCATTATTATTTGGATGTTTTGAAGACGGGTTCTTCTGCTCACCCTGGACCGGTGACACAGATAATTGGCTTGAAAATACATTTTCTGCTTGTTTATTCAGTGATGCGGTAAAGAGAAACTGGAGAGATGATTCTGTGCTTCATCGGTCTGGTCTGTTATCCAACCTTATTTGTGCAACAATATAACGGTATTTAATCACATTTTCAGTCAAGCCTTGCATCAAATATTTGTCGTTGACTGACTGTAAAACGGTCATGTATTTGAACAGCTTATGTGACATTGTCGTTGCACTAAAACGCTGTTAAAACAGAGATTTTTTTGGCCACAGACTGAATTGTTTTAATCGCTGGTTTGTCATGGACGTCAGATGAATGACGTCACACCAGACTGCTGTTTAGATGGCGTGTTGCTTCTCTTAAAGCAAATTACATTAAGCTGCCAGTAGGCTATTTAGTATTTGTGATATTCTTTTCTTTATCTTTTTTATTATAAAGATAAGTAGGCTTACGGTCCAGATACTAGTTAGTGATCTGCAGTGCGGTAGGCGTGGTTTAATGTGTGTCTTTGTATCGTGTCTGCTGGGATCTTTAGAAAGGTGCTGCTGGTGTCCAGTTCTTCTGCAGTATTACACCTCAACACAGTCCACCAGCCTGGCTTTAATGAACCTGTTTACACCGTATATCTTATCTAAAGTTACAGCCAGTTGTTGATCTCTGAAATACCTTGGACACACTGTCAACCACAGTTATGACTGTCTGATATGTCTATGATAACTTGACTATGACTTGGTTATACTGGTGTGGACATTTGGCAGAGTAGGAGTTGGCGTGGGACAGACATTACTGATTTAGTGATTAGCCATGGCTAAGCTCATAAGACGGTTTAAACCATCTGCACTCATTAAATCTACGTCTCAGCCTTCATAAGCAGACATTAGCACTTCATTGGGTTTACATTGTTTAGGGGGTCAGATCAAGTAAACTTATCTCTGATGCGTTTCATGTCGACGGTGACTGCAGGCTATTAGGCTGATGTCACAAGTTGCAACATACAAATCCTCTGAAGTGAACAATCAGGATAGTCCTGTTGAGATAATAGCTGGAAGGACTATGGACTGACTAGGGTGGAGTAGAGACAAGTGAGGGACATTAATTAACAGGAATGTTAATGCTCAGATATGTCAGAGTCTTATGGGCATCTTGTATGCGAGTGAGTTTTCATGTCAGATCGGGTAAGTCAGGTTTTTGAGCGGTTAAGACGTTGGGTTAGTGATTGGAAGGTTTGCGAGTTTGATTCCCGACCGAGGAAACATGATGTTATGTCTTTGGGCAAGGCACTTCGCTCTACTTGCCTCAGGGGAGGAATGTCCCTGTACTTGCTGTAAGTTGCTGTGGATACGGGCGTCTGCTAAATGGCTGAATGTAAATGTAGATCAGTTCTGCTGTTCTCTTCTCCTTCACACAGTGTAGGAAGGAGCCTGTGAGCTCAGGCTTCTGCCTCTCCCAGCAGAGGTGCTCGTACAGAAGGCCC
Organism: Neosalanx taihuensis; assembly: GCA_030340665.1. Taxonomy (NCBI): domain Eukaryota; kingdom Metazoa; phylum Chordata; class Actinopteri; order Osmeriformes; family Salangidae; genus Neosalanx; species Neosalanx taihuensis. Next base: position 13,360,965 of record CM059300.1, on the reverse strand, counting down.
AAGCCAGCAGTGATATATCCTGTTACAGCACCTCCATAAGTGCCAGCTGTCCTTTCCCCCCCCTCCTGCCCTGGAGAGAGAGGCCTCAGATGGGCCGGGGGCCTCCGATAGGCCCTGGATGGCTCTGGATGTGTCAGATGTGGTCATGCAGTCGGTGTAACCCTCCTGAGCCCCCGGGGGGTTGGGAAGGGCAGCGGGGCCAGCTGTGGCCCATTCTGGGGAATGGCACTCGGCACAGATGGCATCGCACCACCCCTGCCCCCACCCTCTGGCTCGGTGTGGAGGCCCTGATCCTGTGGTGTGTCATTGCCGTCATAAACCGGCATGAACATCAGCCGAGATATTCTGAGAACGGCCGCTGGTAATGTTAGAGTACAGTGGCAGTATGTTCAGTAGTTGACTTGGGTAATTGAGCTTATTAGTTACGAATGTATAACTAGGATCGCACACTCATGTTGACCGTCATCAGACTTGGCTGTCCTCATCCTTTTTCCTCCTGTGACCTTTTGTGAAATCAGATGCGCTTGGTGCGGTTCAAACTGCATAAGCAGTGCTGGAACAGCAGCATAAGAAGGCACATTAGTGCACATGCTAGGTTAAGCTCCTCCCATCATCAGTGGTCTGACCAATGACTGGTGTTTTTAATGGTGTCTGTGTAAACAAGGTAGCTGTGTGGATAAAAGGTGCCATTTTTCATAGAGGGCATCAGAATAAGCATCTCCCCATGATACTATGAACAGTATAATACTTCAGTTGTCCTCCTAGTTTAATAGACTGGGATTTATTCTAATAAAACAAACTCATTTGGTTTTGTTGTGGCTTCCCCAGTATGTGAGACAGCCTTTAGAATGGCCAGTATCTGTGCCTGGTGTTGGCAGCACAGAGGGCTAGTGTGGCCTGTTGTGTCAGTGTGTGAGGAAGCCCTGTCTGTCTCCATCCCCTGGGCTTCAGTACCAACAACACAGTATTCTTCTTCTAGTTCAATGGTGCCAAGATGTTCTTGTTAGACCCCCGCCCCGCCCCACCCCCACCCTTTCCCAGTCAGTGAAGAGCATCAGAGGCTAAAGATGCTCCGTGTTTCAGGGTCTGACCTCGTAGAGAGGGTCTGTGCTGCCCTCAGTGCTGAGACTGAGAGGACTTAACCCTGTCCCCCCTACCGCCATGACCTTGGACGTGTTCTGGACAACCTCCCAAACAGCACCCACGTCACAGTCATTTAAACCTCAAATCCTTTACAGAAGCAACCTCCAGTACCTTCAGAAGTAATCCTCCCTTTAGAACAAAGAGCGTTTGGCTTTGTTACTTGACAAATCCCGATGTAATTTCGCTTTGGTTTTATTTTACATGTTGTATAAATAAAGCAGCTGTATCCATAAGAGAACCAACCACACTGATATGTAACCGTAGCCATGCAGCAGCCCTAGCTGGTAAACATACATTAGGCTGTCATGGTATGTGGTAGTACGGCTCCCTCCCTCCCCAGCAGAACACCCTAGTGTCGGCATGGCTGCTCCCCCCACAGGGAGCGTGTTCTCTGGGGTTCTGGAGGATGTTGTCTCTGCCTCAGTGAGCAGTCTGGAGCCCCCTCTCTGAACCCAGCCGCCCTAGGGTAAACACCACGCTATAAATACCCCCGTGTGATGGAGGGAGGGAGAGGCCTCGACCAGAATGACAGGCATCCATACTACTAACCCCAGACCCCTTCAGCAGGGGCCCCCCAGCTCATCTTCCCTAGGCTGGCTTCAAGGACCCAATAGGCAATTAGACGATTCCTTTCATTCCCATGTTTTTCCACTTGAAGGATCCATTTTTTTCTGTTGCTGTGGTCGATGGAGAACGGGTGTGGTGCAAGTGCGCTCGTATCCATTTTTGAGTTTTGAATGTAGCCTACGACTGCTTTGTAACTGAACAAATTGGACTTCCACAGTTTCTTATAAAGATCTTTGTGGGTCTCTGTGGGTCTTCCATGACAGAAAGTAGCACTGAGACTTTACAGCTCACCTGTGTTCAGGCTCTGAAGACTCACGTGGTTCAGGTTCACATGGCTGTGATCCAGTCCAGTACTAAGAGTCGTTTTTTTGTGATTAGCATCACTAACTGGCAGATTACATGGTGATACGAAGGGCAGTGTTGCCCTGATAAGCTTCAGTGAAGGAGATGACTCCAGAAGACTTTGCTCTCTTTGACAATAAACTATCGATGGCCCTGAGATTAGAAGGAGACAGGATGGAATTGGAAAGGATGATGCAATATGAATATGAATGTGTGCTACTCTGCATGCCGTAAGCACTAAATCCTGCTGTGGATGTCCTGACAGCTTTACAACTGGGAATGAAAAGATCCCTGAAAGAGGCTGACTGACTAATCTCCTTCCTCTCCTTCCTCCCCTTCCTCCTCCTCCTCTCCTTCCTCCCCTTCCTCCTCCTCCTCTCCTTCCTCCCCTTCCTCCTCCTCCTCTCCTTCCTCCCCTTCCTCTCCTTCCTCCTCCTCCTCTCATTCCTCCTCCTCCTCTCATTCCTCCCCTTCCTCTCCTTCCTCCTCCTCCTCTCATTCCTCCCCTTCCTCTCCTTCCTCCCCTTCCTCTCCTTCCTCCTCCTCCTCTCATTCCTCCCCTTCCTCTCCTTCCTCCTCCTCCTCTCATTCCTCCCCTTCCTCTCCTTCCTCCCCTTCCTCTCCTTCCTCCTCCTCCTCTCCTTCCTCCCCTTCCTCTCCTTCCTCCTCCTCCTCTCATTCCTCCCCTTCCTCTCCTTCCTCCCCTTCCTCTCCTTCCTCCTCTTCCTCTCCCTCCTCCCCCTCAGTGTGATCTGCCATGACGACTGAATCAGGAGCAGAGAACGATCCGAAGCAGACGGAGAACAGGAAGGAGAAAGGGCCGCCAGCAGGCGCAGCATCATCCTCACCCCAGCATCACAGAGAGCTACTTCCTGCTGCGGCCGGACACAGCACGCCTGTCAAGAAGGAGCAGGTGAGCCCCCCTTCCTTTCCCCTTCCCCCACGCACACACACGCTCCTGGGTCCTTAAAGACGCAGTACCCCCTCCCTGGAGGAACCGGAGATGTCTCCTGCTTGACGATCTCCCTCAGCTTGGCTTTTCGAAAATCACTGTGAATCTCAAACAGAGATATGTCCTCTGGCATGATCCTGGAGTTTTGTGAAGAGACAGTAACCAGACAGACAGACAGACAAGACAATGTGGGGATTACAACTACAGCCTCGTAGATGCGCAGAAGACATTTATTCATTTAGCAGCGTCTCTCTTCCAAGAAGAGAGAGAGAGAGAAGATCCAGATGAGGAAGATTACACTGGCTTTGTTGTCATGTTCTTTTAATATGACAGGATTCAACAGGAAAGCAGAACTGCGTGCTTTTCTCTCATGATGTGCCAAAAGGAAGCATGTAAATGGTTTTGTTGTCTTGCAAGAGGAAATGGAGCATGAAATGATTCTGATGCATTGTGGGTTAGAGTGAGGCTGGGAAAGAGTGAGAGAGGATCCATCTGACGCACAGCTGATGGGAACCATACCTGTTTACTCAGAGAGACCTTAGCTGCACTTCTGCTCAGATAAAAACTCCATCCAGGCTTTTGTGTTAAATCAGTACAGAGCTGCTGTTGATAGCCTGACTGACTTAACCATCACAGGAACATCTATATCAGTTCAAGGGTCTTTGACGTTCAAACATTCTGGAGCCAGAGCACCTCACATGAACACAAGGCCGTTGTACAGGAGGTGTTCTGGGCTAGTGGAGCGGTCAGCCAGCTCACAGATGTTGTGGTTCCTCCAGGGGCAGATCGAGGAGGACCAGGCATCCCAGCAGTCGTCCACCAGCCGCCTGTCCAGGTCTCCTCTGAAGGGAGTGAAGAAGCTGAAGGTCATGCAGTGTAAGGTCACCCTGCTGGACGGCTCCAACTACGCTCTCACTGTGGAGGTGAGGCTGGGGAGGGGGGGCATCACTGTGGAGGTGAGGCTGGGGAGGGGGGGCATCACTGTGGAGGTGAGGCTGGGGAGAGAACCTCATGATAGAAGTGAGGCTGGGGATCATGGCGGGGGGGGGGGACTAGGGTGTACAGGGGGGATTGAGTAAGTAATCATGATTTGCATTGAGGGATAGCACTTGATTTGGGGTTTTTTCGAATGGATGTGAAGTTGTGTCAGTTGAACAGAAGTTAATTCTGCGATGCCGCTGTTTTGTTCAAGTTTGTTTTGGTACCAGTCAGTCAAGATGGAAATGTGACTCCAGTCCAATCCCTGCTAACCCTGCTATCTCTTCTGAGGATTTGGCCCAGGGATTAGCTGGCTGTTTGAGGGGGACTGAGTAACAGGAACACTTGTGTGGAGGGAATAAGTATCATCCATTAGGTTTGTCCTTCTGATTACTAGCCAGCTTGACCTCCCACTGGGACTAGTCAGGACTGGGGGGGACATGCAGGCATGCAGACATGTGGATCATCAGCACGGACTCCCATGTCTGTTGGGCTGATAAGCGCAGTTTTCTGTTTCAGGGTTTCATTAGATGTTGTTAGTGGGCACAGTGCTGCAGGCTATGCCTCAGGATCCTGGTGTTGTGGAGGAGCCCTGCCCCCCAGCCCTGCCCCCCAGCCCTGCCCCCCAGCCCTGCCCCCCAGCCCTGCCCCCCCAGCCCTGCCCCCCAGCCCTGCCCCCCAGCCCTGCCCCCCAGCCCTGCCCCCCAGCTGTGCCCCCCAGCCCTGCCCCCCAGCCCTGCCCCCCCAGCCCTGCCCCCCAGCCCTGCCCCCCCAGCCCTGCCTCACATCACTGAGCCACCAGGGCTGGGCAGGACCAGCATCTCAGCGTAACCTGACCCTCCCTCGTACCAGGAACTCATCCTGTTCAGGGACGAACCTAGATCAGTCAGCTGGGCAGTTTGAAGGCAACCTAACCAGCCCCTGAAGCAGCAACACAGGGGGGCTGCAAGATGTTGTTGTTCTAACAAGAACCCTGAGGTTCTTTGAGGGGGGTGGGGTTCCACTTTCTGTAGGCCAGGAATGCTTAACACAGGGTCATATTATACAGAATAAAAGGTTACATCCTTAATGTCTCTGAGAAATGGTTTGTCCTCCAATACATTTACATAAGAGTCCATACGTGGAGAGAGAGAGACTTTCCACAACTGTCTAGTTTGAATACTGCGTATACGTGACTCTCCCTGCAGAGGAAAAGAAAACCTGATTTTGCAGCTATTCATCAGTTTGTGTGACATCAAACCCTGTCCCTCCCTCACACAGTATCTTCACCTCCTCCGGGTGTGTTACTCAAGCTTGGCGGTTTTACAAAAAAAAGAAAAAAAATCCCTCTCAATGTCCTAACAACATTCATATACACTCTTCCTCCCAGCTCAGTTTGATAGTATCTTTTCATAATCACTGTTAATATCCTGTGTTCCTATTTGGTTGTTTGTTTCCTCTCCCAGCGTCTCAGAGCTTCCTAAGCCTCTGTTATGTTTAGGGACCTGCGGTAAATTTACAATCATTTGGCAAGGAAGCGTCCAGCCCAGTAACAGTACGGGCTCTGTCCCCGAGGCAGTGTCTCGGAGACAAGGCTGGGATAATTCTCCAGGAGAGACGTCTCCTGGATTAACTACCCTGCCTGCGTCTCTTTATGGGCTTCTAAATCATATGAAAGCATGGCTGTGTGTGTGTGTGTCTGTATTTGTGTCTGTGGACATTCTTGTGTGTTAGCGTATGTGTGTGTGCGCTTGTCTGAGTGTGTCACACTCCTGGGGGAGGGGGAGGGGGGGTGCGGGAGATTAGGTGGCTGTGTTTGGGTGGGAGGGGGGTTTGGGGGGAGATGGGGGGGATTTGGAGGAGCTAGAAAGAGGAGGAGGAGGTGGGGGAAATGGGGAGGGGGGGGCATGGTAACACCCGCCTAAAAATAACCCCCCTGTGAAGCAATCCAAGTGTGTCTCCATAGTCCAGCCTAGGGCATGCTGGGAGATGAGGAGGGAAGCCATGCTGTGAACACAGGCCTGTCACTGCTGTCACTGCTGCATGCTGTGTAAACACAGGCCTGTCACTGCTGCAGGAAGCCATGCTGTGAACACAGGCCTGTCACTGCTGCAGGAAGCCATGCTGTGTAAACACAGGCCTGTTACTGCTGCAGGAAGCCATGCTGTGTGAACACAGGCCTGTCACTGCTGCAGGAAGCCATGCTGTGTGAACACAGGCCTGTCACTGCTGCATGCTGTGTGAACACAGGCCTGTTACTGCTGCAGGAAGCCATGCTGTGAACACAGGCCTGTCACTGCTGCAGGAAGCCATGCTGTGAACACAGGCCTGTCACTGCTGCAGGAAGCCATGCTGTGTGAACACAGGCCTGTCACTGCTGTCACTGCTGCATGCTGTGTGAACACAGGCCTGTCACTGCTGCAGGAAGCCATGCTGTGTGAACACAGGCCTGTCACTGCTGTCACTGCTGCATGCTGTGTGAACACAGGCCTGTCACTGCTGCATGCTGTGTGAACACAGGCCTGTCACTGCTGCAGGAAGCCATGCTGTGAACACAGGCCTGTCACTGCTGCAGGAAGCCATGCTGTGTGAACACAGGCCTGTCACTGCTGCAGGAAGCCATGCTGTGAACACAGGCCTGTCACTGCTGCAGGAAGCCATGCTGTGAACACAGGCCTGTCACTGCTGCAGGAAGCCATGCTGTGAACACAGGCCTGTCACTGCTGCATGGATCCCATCCAAGCCTTTTGATTCCCCCTGCTAATCGCTCACTACCAGCACATGCCCAAAAATCCACCGACTGAACTTCCTGTCACTGTCCTCCTCCTTCCACAGGGACTTCCAGTCATGTGACCCTCGCTCCCTGAACTCCTGTTAAGAAACCGTTTGTTTGTTTGTTTGTTTTTGTTGTTGTACAGAAGCGAGCCAAGGGCCAGTTACTGTTCGACAAGGTGTGCGACCATCTCAACCTCCTGGAGAAGGACTACTTTGGCATCACCTACCGAGATGTGGAGAACCAGAAGGTACTGTGGAGAACCTCATAGTCTGACCAGTGAACTGCCCAAATCTGCAGTATCACTCTGCGATCACTTAGGCTTTGACTTTCTGTTTTCTCTCTTTTACTGCCTGTTGAATGTTTTATTTCCTGTTAAAGCAGTGATTCATTACTCATTCCCCCCTTTCTTTTTTCTTAGAATTGGTTGGATCCTGCCAAAGAGTTGAAGAAGCAGATCAGGGGTGAGAGAAACAAACAGGGGATCACATCACATCACAACACTCTCATTGACTTATTTCCGGTCCGTTCTCCATTTGGAAGAGTTCTATTCAGATGTACCTTGTTGACTTCCAGCTGGTCCTTGGAACTTTGCCTTCAACGTGAAGTTCTACCCTCCAGACCCAGCCCAGTTGTCTGAGGACATCACTAGGTAAAGCGGGCCGCCACATTTAGAATGGCTAAATATGCAGCAAATTCCCTGGCTGGGACAGAGTGTGAAGACAACATGGAGACTCTGTCCATCTGCCTCACAAACATGCTAGCAAACACTCCTGTCTAGTACTGTGTCACCCTCAGCAACAACACTCTCTCTCTCTCTCTCTCTCCCTCCCTCCCTCCCTCCCTCCCTCCCTCCCTCCCTCCCTCCCTCCCTCCCTCCCTCCCTCCCTCCCTCCCTCCCTCCCTCCCTCCCTCCCTCCCTCCCTCCCTCCCTCCCTCCCTCCCTCCCTCCCTTCCTCCCTCCCTCCCTCCCTCCTTGTCTCTCTCTGACTCTCTTCCTCTCTTTCTTGCTCTGTCCTCTCTTTTCCTGTTTTCCTCCCTCTTCCTCTCCTCCTTCCTGCCCCCCCCCCCTCCTCAGGTACTACCTGTGCCTGCAGCTGAGGGACGATGTGGTGTCTGGTCGTCTGCCCTGCTCGTTCGCCACTCACACGGTGCTGGGCTCCTACACCGCCCAGTCTGAGCTGGGAGACTACGACCCCGAGGAGCTGGCCAGCGACTACATCGGCGAGCTGCGCTTCGCCCCCAACCAGACTAAGGAGCTCGAGGAGAACATCATGGACCTTCACAAGAACCACAAGTCAGTCCTCAAGATCTCTGCAGATCCCCTCTCTCTCTTGTCTCCTCCTAGATCTCTGTGTCTCTATGAGATATGGACTAGATTCAGTAGAGCCTTGCAGTCTGTGGTGCCCCTGGTGCTTCAACATGATCTTCATGTCGTCCTTGTGCTGTGTGTGATCTCTCTCTCGCTCTCTGTGTGTGTTTGTGTGATCTCTCTCTGTGTGTGTTTGTGTGATCTCTCTCTCGCTCTCTGTGTTTGTGTGATCTCTCTGTGTGTGTGTGTGTGTGTGTCTCTGTCCTCTCAGGGGAATGACACCTGCTGAAGCAGAAATGCGGTTCCTTGAGAACGCCAAGAAGTTGTCCATGTACGGAGTGGACCTCCACCACGCCAAGGTACGCCGCGCACGCACGCACACACACTCACACACACGTCACACTGCTTTAGCACTACAGACTAGCCTGTGCAGTCATGTTTTGTAAACTGGGTTTGCTGTGTTTCTGCATCACACTAATGTCACTCTGCGGTGGCTTTGATGCGTCCTGCCGCGCTGCTCAACACATCGCCGCCTGCCGCCACCTCAACGTCACGCTTCACATGCCGGCATGCCAGCAGCCTAGGACAGCTGCTGATGTCTCCGTGGCGATGTGGCCCCCTGTGGCCCCGGGGGGCCCCCGCAGCTCTGCTGCTGAGTCTCTAATCCTCCAGCAGATGAGATCACACACACAGCGGTAGAGCGGCAGGGAGACGAGGATTAACACCAGCAGTCTGTCATCAGAGCGAGTCCCAAACATCACACCCCTCCTGGGGAACGAGAGCGAAGTCTGAGCCCTACAAGCCTGAGGAGGGAGATGTTAGCTGGGAGTCTGTTAGGCGTGTGGTCACTGTGGTCACTGTGGTCACTGTAGTCACTGTGGTCACTGCGGTCACTGTAGTCACTGTGGTCACTGCACTGTGGTCACTGTAGTCACTGCGGTCACTGCGGTCACTGTGGTCACTGTGGTCTCTGGTTACTGTGGTCACTGCAGTCACTGTGGTCACTGCGGTCACTGTGGTCACTGTGGTCTCTGGTCACTGTGGTCACTGTAGTCACTGTGGTCACTGCGGTCACTGTAGTCACTGTGGTCACTGTAGTCACTGTGGTCACTGTGGTCACTGTGGTCACTGTGGTCTCTGGTCACTGTGGTCACTGTGGTCTCTGGTTACTGTGGTCACTGCAGTCACTGTGGTCACTGTGGTCACTGTGGTCTCTGGTCACTATAGTCACTGCGGTCACTGTGGTCTCTGTGGTCACTATGGTCTCTGGTCACTGTGGTCACTGTGGTCTCTGGTCACTGTGGTCACTGTGGTCACTGTGGTCTCTTGTCACTGTGGTCACTATGGTCTCTGGTCACTGTGGTCACTGTGGTCACTGTGGTCTCTGGTCACTGTGGTCACTGTGGTCTCTGTGGTCACTGTGGTCACTGTGGTCTCTGGTCACTGTGGTCACTGTGGTCTCTGGTCACTGTGGTCACTGTGGTCTCTGGTCACTGTGGTCACTGCGGTCACTGTGGTCACTGCAGTCACTGCGGTCACTGTGGTCTCTGGTCACTGTGGTCACTGTGGTCACTGCGGTCACTGTGGTCTCTGTGGTCACTATGGTCTCTGGTCACTGTGGTCACTGTGGTCTCTGGTCACTGTGGTCACTGTGGTCACTGTGGTCTCTTGTCACTGTGGTCACTATGGTCTCTGGTCACTGTGGTTACTGTGGTCACTGTGGTCACTGTGGTCACTGTGGTCTCTGGTCACTGTGGTCACTGTGGTCTCTGGTCACTGTGGTCACTGTGGTCACTGTGGTCTCTTGTCACTGTGGTCACTATGGTCTCTGGTCACTGTGGTCACTGTGGTCACTGTGGTCTCTGGTCACTGTGGTCACTGTGGTCTCTGTGGTCACTGTGGTCACTGTGGTCTCTGGTCACTGTGGTCACTGTGGTCTCTGGTCACTGTGGTCACTGTGGTCTCTGGTCACTGTGGTCACTGCGGTCACTGTGGTCACTGCGGTCACTGCGGTCACTGTGGTCTCTGGTCACTGTGGTCACTGTGGTCACTGCGGTCACTGTGGTCTCTGTGGTCACTGTGGTCACTGTGGTCACTGTGGTCACTGTGGTCTCTGGTCACTGTGGTCACTGTGGTCACTGCAGTCACTGTGGTCTCTGGTCACTGTGGTCACTGTGGTCACTGCGGTCACTGTGGTCTCTGGTCACTGTGGTCACTGTGGTCACTGCGGTCACTGCGGTCACTGTGGTCTCTGGCAGTGGACGTCCTCTGGACGTGGATGCCTCTGTGCAGCTGAATCCGACCGTGCGTTGTGTTTTCTCTCCTCTCTCGTTGGATGGCCTAGTTGGTAGGAAGCCTCCTTGAGTGCTTGGCTCCAGCCAAGGGGGAGGTAAGAGGCCGCATCCCAGCCATGCACATCACTACCTGTAGGAGTGTGTGTGTGTGTGTCTCCCTCTGCATGGTAGTGTGTGTAGTGCATTTCACACCATAGTGATCTACCTGCATAGGTTGCCTCCCCCCCCCCCCCCTACCTACCTCCTCCACCACCTACCTCACCTGGTTTCAGTTCAATAGGCCATGTCCCTGCTTGCTTTCAGTGAAGAGCCTGTTGACCTCTGCTTACTTCATCAAGTACCCGCCCCCCCCACCACCCCAGCCCCACCCCCTCGCTCATCTGGCCCAGAGTTAGAACACCAAGCGCCTGATTCCATGATCCATTTGCCGGCTTTCCAACCTCGCTCTGCTTACGTACACGTCACTTGAAGGGTTCGGTACTGGGCACTGGAATGGATTTTTTATACGAGCCCATGGAATCATTAGGATAATACTGAGCCTGTTGAGGTGATCTATTCAAAATGTTCCTGCTGTGTTGATGGGAGCAGGAGATGGAGGTGTTGATGTGTGTGTGTGTGTGTGTGTGTGTGTGTGTGTGTGTGTGTGTGTGTGTGTGTGTGTGTGTGTGTGTGTGTGTGTGTGTGTGTGTGTGTGTGTGTGTCTAGGACTCGGAGGGTGTGGAGATCATGTTGGGGGTGTGTGCCAGCGGCCTGCTCATCTACAGAGACCGGCTGAGGATCAACCGCTTCGCCTGGCCCAAGGTCCTCAAGATCTCCTACAAGAGGAACAACTTCTACATCAAGATCCGACCAGGAGAGGTGCGCACGAGGCTCGCTCACGAGAACCAGCCTGACTCTGAGGCCTGGGGAGGGCTGGGGAGGGCAGGGGGGGACAGGGGAGGGCTAGGGAGGACAGGGGAGGGCTGGGGAGGGCAGGGGAGGGCTGGGGAGGACAGGGGAGGGCTGGGGGGGGCAGGGGAGGGCTGGGGAGGACAGGGGAGGGCTGGGGAGGGCAGGGGAGGACTGGGGAGGGCTGGGGAGGACAGGGGAGGGCTGGGGGGGGCAGGGGAGGGCTGGGGAGGACAGGGGAGGGCTGGGGAGGGCAGGGGAGGACTGGGGAGGGCAGGGGAGGGCTGGGGAGGACAGGGGAGGACAGGGGAGGGCTGGGGAGGACAGGGGAGGGCTGGGGAGGACAGGGGAGGGCTGGGGAGGACAGGGGAGGACAGGGGAGGGCTGGGGAGGACAGGGGAGGGCTGAGGAGGGCTGGGGAGGACAGGGGAGGGCTGGGGAGGACAGGGAAGGGCTGGGGAGGGCTGGGGAGGACAGGGGAGGGCTGGGGAGGACAGGGGGAGGTTGTGGGGGAGAGGGAGTGGGGGTAGGGGCTTCTGCGCCAGCACAGAAGTGCATCATGGGCTTGTTTTGTGCTCTTCTGTGCAGTTTGAGCAGTTTGAGAGCACCATCGGTTTCAAGCTGCCCAATCACCGCGCTGCCAAGAGGCTGTGGAAGGTGTGTGTGGAGCATCATACATTCTTCAGGTGAGCAGTCCAGGTCTCTCCGCAGGAACGTTACCGTCATGGCCGCCGCTAGCTCCTCTTCAGAGGACAGAGAACAGATGCTGGATGTGGGGGGTCACAGTGTTCTTGTTTCCCCCCGGCAGGCTGGTGTCTCCGGAGGCTCCCTCTAAGAAGTTCCTGGGCCTGGGCTCCAAGTTCCGCTACAGCGGGAGAACCCAGGCTCAGACGCGCCGAGCCAGCTCCCAGATCATCAGACCAGCCCCCCTGTTCGAACGCACCTCCAGCAAGCGCTACACCATGTCCAGGAGTCTGGACGGAGGTACGGTCCGCCTTGCCCACCCCACATCTGGGGCCTGGTTCTGTCTGCCGCTCTGCATCCACGGCCCCTCGGGTTCCACGGCCGTGCTGAGGGAGGACAGTGGGACTGTGTGTGTCTGTGGGAAGGGGCGGGGCTAGTCTAGACGCTGGCTGACAGTCACTCTGGGATGGGAGCCATCAGAGGGTAATGCTAGTGCTTTGGCAAGCTAAGATGATGCTAAATGTGCGCTTGTCCAAAGTCATTAGCTCTAAATGCACCTCATTAATCACTTCCGCTTCACCTTGCTAGCCTCCTGCTGGGCTGGGCTAATACACAACTTCACCTGAGGTAGTCCACTGCTATTTGATTCATTACTGACATAACTGCAGAAAGATTTAATTTCCTCCTTCAATAAACACTGAAAGCACCTGCGCTTTAAAGGGAAGGATATATATAATCAACATTTGGCAGTTTTTGCCTCCAGATGCAATGCTGCATTATTGTAATGCTCCTTTAATAAAAGGCTTGTTTGGTCAAGACAAAGCTGCAAGCTGCTGTTTTGGGAGTAAACATGAGCTCGGATCAGACGGCAAGAGTGACCATGGTAACAGGGCACAACATCCTGAGGAAAAGGGACTGAATTGCTACTTTTGGAACACAGAGGAAGATGGCAGCAGATTGAGGTTGGATATTTTCCTCTCTAGTGAGGGTCTTTCTGAGGAGGACTCAGATCTGGTTTTCCCTCTCATGGTTCTCCCTAAAAGCATCTCTGCTAGAAGGTCACACTGAGGTCATTAGTGCTGTCTAGTTCCATCTCTGACCACCCCCCCCCCCCTTCAGCCCCCATCACAGAGAACCACGACACCCTGATGAAGGACCCCTCTGCGGCCGCAACCAAGGGAGACCTGATCACCACGGTGACGCCGGAGAAGAAGGCGGAGGAGGAGTTGGCGGAGCAGGAGGAGGCCCGGGCCGGCGCCACGGAGCCCCCGGAGACCTCCCCCTCCACCCCCCTCAGACAGCAGAATAAGGTAACCCTGCCACCAGAGGGGACCTGAGTTTGAGAGAGAACACAGTGTTATGACAGGTTTCCTGTCAGGCAGACCATTAACTTGCAGAACACACATCAGACACAGTGTCTCTGAGCTGGGAAAACTGTGGAACTTTAAGGTTGAGAGTGGCTGTACAGAGCCTGTGAGTTAGGCTGGAGAGCTCTCATGTTTGGAGAACCAGACTGCTGCGAGGTTCGTCTGGGTCTCCAGCGCCTATTAAGAGCCGGAACATATGATTACCTTCAATAATATAGATTTTCCATCAATTAAAAATAAAACATGGTTTGACCGCAGCTTTAATGTGAAAGATGGGCTGAGCTTTACCCACTGCTTCAGGAAAGTCTTGACCTGCTTTTTTGTCTGGAGTACGCTTAACTAATTTGGCTTTTCTTTTCTCGTCCTTCATTTGACCCCAACACTACACTCGTGTGTGCTCATGCGTCTGTGTGTGCTCATGCCTCCTCCCTCCCCTCCCCCCTGGTCCCCTGTACACATCATGCCCCCCTCAGCGCTCCCCCTGTCTGTACTCCACTGACCCCCTCCGCTCGGAGCTCTCCCTCCCCTCCTCCCCCGTGTCGTCCACCAAAGTGCGAAGGAGGCGCAGGGAGAACTCGCGGAAGCGGGCGTCCTCGGTCAGCCCGGCCAAAAGCAGCGCGGGGTGCCGGCGGCGTCAGGCGCGAGCCGACCGCAAGGCCGCCCTCCTGGAGGAGCAAGCCCTGCTGCTGTCCGCCCGCAAGCAGAGGCTGGAGGGCAAGGGCCGGGGCGGGACCCTCTTCTCCTTCTCCCTGCACCTGCCCGACCTCTCGTCTTTCCTGGACGACGACGGTTACATCACCTTCCCCGACCTGACGGAGCTGCGCTTCCTCCCCGAGAGCCTTCAGCACTTCCTGCCCATCAAGTCCCCCTCCCTCATCCCCTGCTTCCTGTTCATTTTCTTCTTCCTGCTCTCCACTTCCTTCTCCGTTCCCTACGCCCTCACCCTGTCCTTCCCCCTGGCTCTGTGTCTCTGCTACCTGGAGCCCAAGGCAGCCTCCCTGACGGCCTCCATAGCCCAGGGTCTCCATGACCATGACAGTTCAGAGGAAGAGGAGGAGGTCTGTTTGTGTGTGTCTGTTACTCTCTGTTACTCTACTGCCAGGTCAGTAGTAGACCCATTGGGGTCACGTGACCACCTGACCTGGGTCAGACCATGTGACCGACTATGTCAGGGCTCCTCCCACTTTCAGAACCTCATCTCGCCACTCGCGCATCCGTAGATGACATCATCACATCGTCACGGCAACACTGAGACGCTCATGCAAGTCCGACCGTGTCTCTCTCTGTCTCTCTCTTTCTGTCTGTCTCTCTTGCTCGCTCGCTCTCTCTTTCTCTCTCTCTGCGATCTGCAGAGCACATGCACGTCCACAAGCTCGCTCTCCGCTCCATCTGGGATGAGAGGGTTAGACACAAATCTAGGCGAACGTTAGCGTAATAGCAGCAGCAGTCCCACAGCAGCATTAATGAGGCCTGACCACAGACACCATCCATACCCTGGAGCTAGCTCTGTGCCTAACCCATCTCAGTCATCCTTAGTGCATTTCTCACACAGTACAGCTTTAGCCGCATGACTAGGCGTCGCACACATTTTCCCTCACTCCTTCGAGACTTCGAAAGTCTCTCTGCGTAGCACCGTGCGTGGAGCGAGGCAGTCTACACATCACCATAGAAACCAACGGAGCGTCTCAGCTGAGAGCTACAGTGCTGGCGGAGGGCTTTGTCATGCTTCCAAGCAGGCCCGTGTTTTCAGGCAGAGAGGACGAGCCTGTAGACAGGGCAGTCCCACAGAGTGAGACTCCACAGCTCAGCCACCAACATGCCTGGTATCATCTCGTACATGGGAAGGGGGGGGGGACCTGAAAGTCAAGCTTCCTGTTTGGGAAGCATCGTTAGCCTAGCCTGTGCTACCTGGAAAGACATGGAGCATCCAAAATGTGGAGGAGACGAGGGAATGTTCAGTCCTTCTCTGAAGTAGCATGGACAGCCTTGAAAAGCTTTTTTCAGGTTCAAACTTCCTCTGAGTCTGTTTGCTAATTCTGCTTGCTTCCGCCTTTTAGTTTTCTGATGTTTTTAATTTCCCCGCTTTGCTTTTTTTCTGTGTGACTGACTGACTGTTCCGGGTCTTCACTTTGTGAGGTGGTTCTGCGCATTCTCATACTCTCCATCCGTGTTCGGTACTGTTGTGTTTTGAGGGCTGTTGTGTATCCGAGAGTTCACAAGACCACTTCTCTTTCATTTCCTGCTTGCGCATCGGACGGTTTCGTCTGTGGAACATAACAGACGGACAGCGAGCAAACTGACTTTAACTTGGACGAGGAGACGACCGCCTCGGAGGTTTGTAGACGTCTCTGGAAGTGTCTGGAAAAACGTCAGATTCTGGCACATTGAAGCCTCCCTCTCTAGTCCTATACCTGGTGACAGAACAGTGGAAGTATCTAGGATGAGGCTGCTTGTTTCTGTGTAGTCAGGGCTGCACTACAGTACTCTGGCATGCATTGATAATCATACCGTTGAGTAATACTTTACAAGAAACGACATGCTGCACTGTGTAACGTCTGTGTTCTTCCACTAACACCCTGCTCTCTGCCCCGCCTCTCACACTCTTTCTACCTGCCCCCCCTGCTATATCCTGCCCCCTGTACCTGTCTCTCCCCTCCTCCCTCCCTCTCCTCCCTCTCCTCCCCCTCTCTGCGGTCAGTCGGAGCCAGAGGAGGACTCTGAGATGAGGACTCAGGTATTCCAGGCTCTGTCCTGTGTCCATCTCTCTGCACAGCATCACCTAGTCACCAGGTTCACCAGGTCCTAGCGCTCTGTGCTGCTCCTGTACATGGACGTCACCTTGTGCTCATCTGCTTCTGCCCATGCTGCCTCCGCTGATGCTGCCATCTCTCACACACACACACACACACACACTTGTCACCCTGTCTTTTTGACGTTTTGGAGTTAACCTCGAGTTAACCGTTCAGACTGACGAGGAAACGTCACAGACGCATAACTCCTTTTGAGTTGGTTTTTAGTTTTCGTGATTTTCATTTATTTTTCAGTGCAGTTCTCCCGTTCATGTTCCGTTGCTGCTCCTCCTTTGTGTTGTGCTGAGAACCCGTCAGGAGGGACGACCTGTTCCCAGTGTCTGGCTGGGGGAACTGTCATGGCCGCCCTCCTGATGAGTTGACTAGAAGCATCATGTCATCCACAGGACAAAACTCCCTCTACCTCTCCAAACAAAGATGTCCCTCTGAAACTCTGTCTCTCCCCCTTTGTCTTTGCAGTATAGTTTCATAAGGAGAGTAAAGGGGGAGAACGTTTTTATCAAGCATAGTAACTTGATGTTAGAGGTTGGTACAAAGACGCATGATGCCAGTCTGCATGGAGGGGACTCTGGTGTGAAGGATCCCTTAACTGGAAATCACATCCTGACTTTGTTAGTAGTTAGTTTAATCCTGACAGTTATAACAGTGTAACAGCACATACTAATGCTGTGTAAAGTAATACAGTACTTGGTGTTTCAATTTGCCTTTTCGCCCGTGGGCAACCTTTGTGAAATAATACAATAACAACAGATCATTGGATTAGTGTTTCCTTGAATCTTCTAATGAGACGTTGGGAGTGTTGTACTAAAACTCATTAAGCTATGCACGAAGCTGCCCCTTCTCATTTCAGTCAGCTGGACTTAAATGCATGTGGAGCGTTTAAGGACCTGCTACTGTCTGCTGTCTGTTCAAAACACTGCACATTGTTTTCTTGGATACGGACGAACGCATTTGGCTTTATTAGTTCCCCGCCTACCCCTCGCCGGACACCTCAACTTTTCCTGTGTCCTGATTGGCTGGTCTCTCAGGACACGGAGCCTCCGGAGGATCTGGTCAAACACCAGAGCAACATCAGCGAGCTGAAGCGCTCCTTCCTGCAGACGGGCAGCGACGCCCCGGGGATGACCGAGTGGGAGAAGAGGCTGTCTTCGTCTCCGGCCCACTCCCCCAAAACGGACGAGGCCCCCATGATCGAGCCGCTGCTCAGCCAGGATGTAAGCTGGAGGCCAGACTAACAGCATGGTGGTGAAGCATCCCCTGCAGACCTGATCTGATAGACATGTCCAGACATGTCTCTCTCCAGGATAGGACTAGAACATAGATACAATACAGCAGGTTTCTCTAAAGGCAGACACATTTATACGTGGTTATTATTTTCATCCTAATTTTGTATATGCTCTAAATTAAACATATATGTATAGGATGGTACATTTTGTTTGTTAA
Source organism: Neosalanx taihuensis (assembly GCA_030340665.1). Classification (NCBI taxonomy): domain Eukaryota; kingdom Metazoa; phylum Chordata; class Actinopteri; order Osmeriformes; family Salangidae; genus Neosalanx; species Neosalanx taihuensis. Next base: position 13,343,433 of record CM059300.1, on the reverse strand, counting down.
TTAAACTGCATGTTGTTCTGTAGTTGCTTTGTTTTCTCTACCTTTATTTTTATTTATTTATGTTTTGTTTTTTTTGTCAAATGTTTTTGACTAATAATTGGGTTTGAAATAAAGTACGGGTGTCGTGCTTTCTTAAGACGTCTCTTGTTTTGCAGCAAAACTCGACTTGTGCATTCTGCATGATCCTAACTCTGGTTCTGCATGTTGCGTCTGCTGGGTGGGCAGTGCAGGTTCTGGCAGGATAACTCTCTGCTGTTCTCCTCTGCAGGATAACGGCCAGGTACTGGTGGACAAGCAGGCAGTAGCAGCCAGTGCCTCTGAGGTAAGGCCCCTTGCCTGCCTCTGTACATGGGCCCTCACTCTCAAAACCGTGTGTGTGTGTGTCTCTCTCTCTCTTTTCTCTTCGTCTGTGTTTGTGGTTCCTCCCTGGTCGTTACATCAAAGGGTCGACCCCTATGATGACTTCACATGATGCGTGTTGAGACGTGTTTGGACGGGGGCGTTCTCCACCACAGCTCTGGTCCATGAGGGTTGTTGTTGTGCAAGCGTATCTGCTTTGTCCTTCACCTGCGCCATTTCAGACGCAGTCCAGGTCCTGAGTGGGGAACAGACATTTATAGATCGTAAATCAATCGTATGAGAGTCGAGTTAACTGGCCAAATTCCATTCCCCCCCCCCACCCCCACAATCAGAAGTGTTGTTTTCAGGTTCTATTGAAGCGAGGTGAGACCCTTGCCCTTTTTCCACAGCTTGCATTGTTTTCTCAGACGTGTCTTGTTCAGAACTGGCGTTCTTTCTATTAAAACCCGATGTTTTAATAGAACGTCTCTGCCAGGCTCACCTGCTCTGTTGTGTGAAGCATTAGCTCCTCTCTCTCTGTCTGCCTGTGTGTTTAACTCTGAGCAAGTCCCAGTAAGCAGTGTCTTCCAGACTGCAGATAAAGCTGTGGTTGAAGGCCACGTAGAGGCTGCTGCGCTGGGGGGAGAGCTGGCCGCCACGCTGGAGGATGTCCGAGGCAGCTTATCAGAGCTGGAGGACAGGAGCCCAGAGCCCCAGGAGGAGGTGAAGATCAGCCCGGGGTCTGTCAGGCAGGAGGTCACCCAGGCCATCAGCACCAAGAGAGGAACACTCATCATCCTGAAGGAGCTGGGATCTGAAGAACAGCAAGATCAGGATGGAACCTACATGGAGATAGAGAAGGGGGATCAAGATGGAACCTACATGGAGATTGATAGTGTGAACGGGTATCATCCCCCTCCCAGCGAGCCTGAAGAAAACAAGATGGAGTCTCTTTCCTGCAAAGAGAAAGAGGCCCAGAGCATCCTGGAAGAAGACAAAGTGAGCGAGAAAGAATCTCCGATCACTTACACGGAGATCCAAGACAAGACGGAGGCTCCTCCCAGCTCTAAGGAGGTCGAAGCAGATGGCGTGGAGAACATGAGATCTCCCAAGAAGGCCACGGCCCTGTGGCTGCCCGAGATCATAGAATCAGAAGAAGAGGTCACCAAGGTCACCGAGCGCTCCTACGAGGAAGAGAAAGAGCTGGACCTCGCCGAAGAGGAGCTGAGGATAGGCCAGACTGAGCGACCCCAGCTGCACCTCGCTGCTGCTCTCTCTGTAGCTGAGTCCTCAGCAGCTTCTTTAGCAGTGGTACTGTATGAATATCCACTCCAGCTGCTGCCTCTGCTACCCCCCCATCCCCCCGCCTCCCACCTGCCTAGCTCCACCCACCTAGCTCTACCTGCCTAGCTCCACCCACCTAGCTCTACCTGCCTAGCTCCACCCACCTACCTCTACCTGCCTAGCTCCACCCACCTAGCTCTACCCGCCTAGCTCCACCCACCTAGCTCTACCTGCCAAGCTCCACCCACCTACCTCTACCTGCCAAGCTCCACCCACCTACCTCTTCCTGCCAAGCTCCACCCACCTACTTCTACCTGCCAAGCTCCACCCACCTAGCTCTACCCGCCTAGCTCCACCCACCTAGCTCTACCTGCCAAGCTCCACCCACCTACCTCTTCCTGCCAAGCTCCACCCACCTACCTCTACCTGCCAAGCTCCACCCACCTGCCTCTTCCTGCCAAGCTCCACCCACCTGCCCTCAAGCAACGCTCTAAACCAGTCTAACCACATAGCAACTGTAACTAACCACGCAGCTGTAGTGCCAAACAACCAATCATCATCCTGAACCTGGAGACATCAAGGTTTCCGTTGCCCCTAAACTGTTTTGCTTGTTTTTTGTTTTGTTTTGCGTTTTGTTTTTGTGTGTGTGTGTGTTTTTAACAACCGCTTCGATTTTTGTTCAGTTGGGTGGGGAGGCTGTGCAAGTCAACAGGGTGAGGGGTGGATGGTGGGGGGCCTTGTCAGTTGGCCTTGACACATTTTTTGCTAGCTGTGTTATCAGACTCCTAGCAGTGCATCCCCTGGCCTCACGCCACAGCTTCCCCCCCATCCCACACTGCCTCTCCAGCTCTCTCAGCCTCCCCCCATCCCTCACTGCCTCTCCAGCTCTCTCAGCCTCCCCCCATCCCTCACTGCCTCTCCAGCTCTCTCAGCTTCCCTCCCATCCCACACTGCCTCTCCAGCTCTCTCAGCTTCCCCCCCATCCCACACTGCCTCTCCAGCTCTCTCAGCCTCCCCCCATCCCACACTGCCTCTCCAGCTCTCTCAGCCTCCCCCCATCCCTCACTGCCTCTCCAGCTCTCTCAGCCTCCCCCCATCCCTCACTGCCTCTCCAGCTCTCTCAGCCTCCCCCCATCCCTCACTGCCTCTCCAGCTCTCTCAGCTTCCCTCCCATCCCACACTGCCTCTCCAGCTCTCTCAGCCTCCCCCCATCCCTCACTGCCTCTCCAGCTCTCTCAGCTTCCCTCCCATCCCACACTGCCTCTCCAGCTCTCTCAGCTTCCCCCCCATCCCACACTGCCTCTCCAGCTCTCTCAGCCTCCCCCCATCCCTCACTGCCTCTCCAGCTCTCTCAGCCTCCCCCCCATCGCACACTGCCTCTCCAGCTCTCTCAGCTTCTCTCGCTGCCCTTCAGCTCCAGATTGTATGGGTCTCATGTGAGAGAGTCATGCTGCTTAGAACGTCCGTGTGTTCCAGCACAGATGTGTGACGCCTCTTTTTTTACCCACCGCTCATCACAATTTAACCATTCCCAGCGAGACTTGGGCAGTGTCATCCCATACAATATTTTCATCTTTCCTCTACTCCTAAATATTCCCCCCAGACTAAAGCTATCCTCTTCTTTAATCTGTGTGTTCGTTCTCGTTTTTTGGCTTTGTGGAATTGTGACTGTCCCCTCTCTTTCTCTCTCTGTCCACCTGTCTGTGTTCCTCTGTTCCTCCATCCTTCAGTCTACACTCGGATGGGCCTCTTCTGCTCTGAGTCCCATCTCACACAAGGTGACCCCCCCCCCCCCCACTCCATTGGAGACCAGAGGTGTCCAATCTTGGTCCTCGAGGGCCGCTGTCCTGAAGGTTTTAGCTGTTTCCCTGATTCTAATGAAGAGTCGTTATCAAGCTCTGTGGAGGTGTGCTGGAGCAGGGAAACATCTAAAACCTTCAGGACAGCGACCCTCCAGGACCAGGACAGGACACCCCTGTTATAGACATTACAGTCTCTGCAGTTACAGTTTCTGTTCAGTCACTTTAGAATGTTTCAGTCAGGGTGCCATGTGTCTGTTGCATCGCACACAGGTGCTAATGTGACTTGCTGACCTTTTCTCCTCTGACAGGTGTGACTTAAACTGTCTGTTGAATAGCTCCACTGTGGTTCGGCAGACTGGATAGTAAAGTGACTCTCTTGTCGTTCGCAGACAGAGGAGGGTGTGGCCGAGGCGACAGAGGCGGAGCCAGCGGAGTCGTCAGGGCCTACGGTGAATATTCCCTCCATAGAAGCCGCAGAGGCAGCGTTAGCACAGGCAGCGAACAAGTCCCCTGTTAGCACACACACTGAGCTGGACGAGCCAGCAGACACCAACACAGCAGCAGCTGGCAGTGAGAGACCCACAGAGCCAGCAGGTAGTCCTGCTGATATCAAGGCTTCTGAAGACGCAAGACAGAGGCCTTCCACTCTGGAGGCAGTTCTGTCTGAGGAAACAGAGGCAGGGCTCTCTGAGGAATCTGAGGCAGGTTTAACCAAGGCAGGTCAGTCTGAGGAATCTAAGGCAGGTTTAACCAAGGCAGGTCAGTCTGAGGAATCTGAGGCAGGTTTAACCAAGGCAGGTCAGTCTGAGGAATCTAAGGCAGGTTTAACCAAGGCAGGTCAGTCTGAGGAATCTAAGGCAGGTTTAACCAAGGCAGGTCAGTCTGAGGAATCTGAGGCAGGTTTAACCAAGGCAGGTCAGTCTGAGGAATCTGAGGCAGGTTTACCAGAGGCAGGTCTCTCTGAGGGGTTAGAGGCAGGTCTCTCTGAGGGGTTAGAGGCAGGTCTGTCTGAGGGGTTAGAGGCAGATCTGTCTGAGGGAATAGAGGCAGGTCTGTCTGAGGGGATAGAGGCAGGTCTCTCTGAGGGGATAGAGGCAGGTCTCTCTGAGGGGATAGAGGCAGGTCTCTCTGAGGGGATAGAGGCAGGTCTCTCTGAGGGGATAGAGGCAGGTCTCTCTGAGGGGATAGAGGCAGGTCTCTCTGAGGGGATAGAGGCAGGTCTCTCTGAGGAAATAGAGGCAGGTCTCTCTGAGGGGATAGAGGCAGGTCTCTCTGAGGGGATAGAGGCAGGTCTGTCTGAGGCGATAGAGGCAGGTCTGTCTGAGGCGTTAGAGGCGGCTCTGTCTGAGTGGGCAAGGAGGGAGACAGAGATGCCAGACCGTAAGGAAAGCTTCAGCCAATCAGAGAGTTCTGCAGATATAGCCTTGCTGCAGACAGAGTCTACTACACCAGCCTCCACAACATGGGAGGAAGAGGAGGATGAGGATGATGGGGTTGGAGAAGAAGTACATGAGCAGGAAGTTGAAAAGGAGGATGGTGTATGGAGCAAGGTGGAGGAAGAGATTGAGGGTGACGAATCAGTCAACATGTCGAGCTCAAGAGAACCATTCAAGTGTGAGCTGTCTGCGGAGGAAGAGGGTGGTCTTGGAAGTGAGATGTTCTTGAAAGAGTCCGGAAACAACATGGCCACCACAAATCCTCCGGCCCTGCCCATAGAGAAGAAGGTGAAGTTCACAGAGGTAGACCAGGTTCTGGAGTGTCCCATGGCGGAGGAAGAGGAGGAGGACAAGTTTGAGGAAGCTTCAGAAGAACCTGCTGGAAGCCACAACTATGACATGGAGATCTGTGAAGGTGTGCAGCCCTCCACACATGGCTCTGAAAGTTCCATGGAGGCAGAAGACGACATGGAGGGGAAGAGCAGAGGTAGCCAGGATGCTGAAGGAGGTGCTGAAGACCTGACCAGTGATACGACCTTCTATGGGGCATCATACCAGTCCAGCTCCAGAGAGACGGAGGAGAAGAAAGAGAGTGATCTACTGAATGAAGAGTGGAATGAAGAAGAGGACGCTGAGGACTATGGGAAATCTGTCTCACATGAGCTAGATCAGACTGACGAGGAGCCAGGAGCCCCTATCATGCACGCTCCTCCAGCCATGCCTCTGTGTGAGGTAACCTTACCCCACCCTGGTGGCCTCAGACTGGGCCCTAACCTCACCGCTGCCCCCTCCCCACTGGCTGGCACAATCTGCCGCTATTAATCAAGGGCAACACCGAGCATGGACCTCCATCTCCACTTTCTTACTATACTGATGAATGGAGTTGATCGAGGAATGTACGAACTGGCACGTACTTGACAGGACCCGTGTGATTTGCATTCCCAATGTTGTACCCACTACATCTCCACTCAGAATCCACTTTTCACTGAGTAGCGTTTCTTATGCATGATGCTGTCTGCATGACGTTTAAGTTATCGGTTACTCTTGTCTACCAGCATGCAGCATGTATTTGGGTAATTTGATTGTGATTATTTTTAGTGTATTTGTGGAGTTTTAAGATTGACTAAACTGTGGTAAATGGGTTTGAACAGAGCTTACACACACACACACACACACACACACACACTCTCACCAGATACGGAGTACTAGATCTAGGTGAGAGTGGATATGTTGTGAGAAGCTTCCATCCTGTCTAACTGTGCTTCCTGGCATCTCCCTGCCCTCCCATGTCCACAGGAGTCTGAGGAGCTCCCCTCTAAGGAGGTGCCTGTGGTCCACACTGAGACTAAAACCATCACATACGAATCATCAGAGGTACGGCTGCACTGTGTCTGAGGGGAGGGTGGAGGAGGGGGACTGGAGGAGGGGGAACTGACCCATGGCCCAGGTTTACAGCTCGGCTGGTCATTCTTGTGTGTCGTGTTGATGTTGACAGGCCGACACCAACGGTGACGCTGACCCCGGGGTTTTGATGAGCGCCCAAACCATCACCTCGGAAACGACGAGCACCACGACGACCACGCACATTACTAAGGTCAGGGGTCGTTGGCTGTCCTTCTTCAGAGAGTTTGTCTGATAGGCGTGTGTGTTTCCTGTAAGGCTGCGGTGATAACAGACACTTCTGCCCATGTCCTACTGAGCAGACGGTGAAAGGGGGCATATCTGAGACGAGAATTGAGAAACGGATTGTCATCACAGGAGATACAGACATCGACCATGATCAGGTCTCCTAGTCTCTTTCTATTCCTTTTTTTCATCAGTGTGTCGCTGTAGGTTCCTGTTCATGTCCTTCTATGCTTCATATCTCCTGTCAGTGATTTATTTTTCATTTTTAGAACAGACGATAATTGCCGATGTTGCCCCAAACCCCCCCCCCCCCCCCCCCCCCCCACCTAACCACACTCTCTCTCAATCAGTGATCCAGCTATTTTGATAGATGATCGTTTTAACGTGTGACGTGAACTTAACCTGAATTGTCCAGATGATGTAACCAGTAGAAGCTTACGGCACAAACACTGACACTCGTCCCTCCCTCCCCCCCCGTCCCTGCTTCCCCCCCCCCTCTCTCTCTGTCTCCATCTGGTGGCGTCTCATGGTGTTGCATCTGCGTCTTTGGCTCCAGGCTCTAGCTCAGGCCATAAAGGAAGCCAAAGAGCAGCACCCTGACATGTCAGTGACCAAAGTAGTGGTACATAAAGAGACAGAGATCACTCCAGAGGAGGGGGAGAACTGAACCAGGTAAGGAAAGGATCTTATTGCGGTACCGGTCCGGTTTGGTCTGGGTTGCCGTGGCGTGGCCTGGTTGTGGTCAGCTGGGCTTGCGAGCTGGTCTTCATTTCGGGCATGTGGCTGTTCCTCCATCTACACTCCCCCACTGGCACAGAGACCCGCTTCCGAGGCACTAACAGGAAATGCACTTCAATGCCGCCGTCACACATCTCCTCTATCCTGCCTGGCTGACGCCGTGCTCGTTTGGTTTTGTCTTAAACTGGCACAGTCATCCTCTGCTGTAACTCAGGCTGATGACGCTCATGTGACCCCCATGTGATTGGCTGAGACTGAGCAGCATTCAGGCTCAAAAAGCCGTTTGACTGCAGCACTACCTCCTCTTGCCCAAGGCTGCTAGTCTGAGGCCTACTAACTCATCTGGGCTCTGAACACTAACCTACACACACAGGACTAGATGTGCTCTACACTGGAGGTGTAGAAACTGAACTGCTGAAACACTGATTGGAAGAGAATACTTAACAATGCAAACATGCAAATGTAAACAGAACAAATTGCCTAGTGTCTCTGCAGTTAGTGCATCTGTTGCCCCTTAATGTTAGAGCACATCCAGGTGAGCACATCCCGTCTACTGTGTGTCGTTCAGAGGTTCATCATCTGCTCTGGTTGCAGAATCTCCCCTTTTGGGTTTCAGGTTTGTCTTGATTGGTTGCCAAGCAGGAGCTGTGCGATGGAGCCTCACCCCTCACTCCCCCCCTCCCCCCACCTCTCCATCGACATTCCTCTTTCAGATGCATTCTAACCCTCTCGTGTGATCTCTGAGCATCTCTTCATTGGACATTTTCTCATTGTTGATCCTTTTTGTTGTTGTTGTTGTTGTTGTTGTTCTTGTTCTTGTTGTTGTTCTTGTTGTTGTTGCTTTGTAACTTATTTCATTGGATTCTGAATGAAATAACCCTATTGAACCTGAGTTGTGTGTGTGTGTGTGTGTGTGTGTGTGTGGTGTTGGGGGTGTTGGTGGTGAGTTTCTGTGACTCACCAGCAGAGTGACTCCATGGCCTTGCCCTCAGCCCTTTGTGCTGTGAGTCTGCCTGTCAAAAGGAGGGTGTAATGTTGCAATGTTGTTAACCTCTCCAGTGTGTATATTGTCGGATGTTTGGCTCTCAACAATAAAACAGACAGTGCGTCTGTGTCCTGGGATGTTCCCACTGTTATGATATAAATCCACCGGAACTAAAACACTTTCCATTTCCTGTATTCTAGGAATAAACCAGACGACTGTTTTCTATCACCTGCCAAGACTCAACCTCCCAACATGCAACGCTCCCATCATGAACTACATTATTGTGTTTGTGGGACAAACTTAGATTGCCTCTTTCTTCCAACTCTGCTCTCCATCAAGTCCACTCTGTCACTGGCCAGTGCATATTGCATGAGACAGACAAAATTGTACATTATTCAAGAATGACCAGATTAAAAAAACATGTACAACTGTTCAAATCCACCAGTTCTTGATCCGTTGGCTCGCTGATTGTGCAACAGGCTGAAGTATTATTTCACTGCCTTTTTAGAATTTGGTAAATAGGCTTCTGCGTATTATGATCATAATTGTGGCATCATTTGATTTCGAAATGAAGCCATCAGTCAAACTAAAGTGCTGTTGGCTGTACATGTGTAAGCGCACAGTTATATAACCTCGCCCTGTACGTGCCAACCTTAGCATCTCCACACTGCCTCAGTGACTAAGGGCCGTAACCAAATCAAGCTTTACAAATTCCCCATGATCATGAATTGCACAAAGCCTGCCTAGCTGTACTTTCACATACAAAGGCTTAATTATATCAAACTAATAATTGAATGCCTTAAATTATTGTTTTCCTTACCAAATGATTCCATCCTAATACAAAAATTGAGGCTGGGAAATACTATATCTGTTTACTTGGAAAAATACAGGAAAACATTTTTGTTTTGGGGTTTTAGGAAGGTTGTGTTTAAGTTACAAGCAAGTATTTGATTGATGTTGATTCTGGTTGTATCCATGTCTGGACCAGAGTCAGTACTCTGTCTGCAGGCCAAAGACTCCAGACTGGACACCTGGATACTGCCGGATCCAGAAGCCAAATCTGAGCATCTCTCATCTGTTCCAGTATCATATGAATTCCATTCATGTACAGTGGTTTCCTCAACAGTTAAATAAAAGCGGCGTAGCCTATGCATTTACTGTGGTTTGGTTTCTTCTTGTTTTGGAATGAAGTACGGAGTATCTTGCTAGATATTGTTATTGTGAGAGAATAAATAATAATATTAAACGCAAAGGGGGGGGTCTGTTCAGTTCAGTTCTGTCCTTAAAAAAGCTTTGTAAACCTTAAAACTTTTCCTAAATAATATCCACAATTTTAAAAAGTACACTTTTAATAAGGACTGACGGTCAAAACAAGTATGTCTCTGGAGGTCATATAAAAGACTGTTGTGTAGTGATATAGCCTCCATACTGTAGGTGGCAGTAAAACAACAACAGTGTTTCCTCTGGAGCTCCACACACACACACAACTGAAGGAAGAGGAACCACACACACACACACACACACATCCTGGATCATCGACTGCCTCGCGTGACAACAACCAGGATCTCCTTCAAGCTTTTGGGAATCTGCCTTTTTTTCTCCTCTCGACTATATATTGTTTTATAAGGGGAAAGTAAAGACCTTAGGAGGTTGTATGGTTGGTAATCGTGGTGGTTTATTTTTCTTTATTTATCCAGACGTGGATAAAGTCACGGAAACATGTTCATGGAGGTTTTGCTGAGCAAAATGGCTGGGCGCAGTGAAATGTGAAACATTATAATAAGGTTTATTCTCATAACACGCAACCAAGATCAAGACAGTGATTACATCTACTTGCGTTTTTTAAACCCTCACCTTTTATCTCATCATAATAGTGAGTTGGGGTATGTTTTTATCTCTTTTTTGCAACTGCGTTTTGTCCAAGATATTCGGTGTTTTTCAAGGGGTTTTTCTGCATGACTGATTTCTGGACACTTTTCTTGTTTGTTGGCTTTGATTTTTCGACGTTGAGTCTCCCGTCAACAATCAAATTAATAACCCGGAGTTTGTCCACCATTCCTGGGTGGCCTGGTCGTGTTTACTTGTCTTTATTGGATGTCGCATACTAAGTAATCTGTTCATATAATTATCGATATATTCAGTTTACTTAGTTGAGTCAAAACTCCAACCGAGGCAAGTTTTTTTTTCCTGGACACAATAACGTGGTTTAGTGTCATATTACAAAGAACTAAGTTTACCTTTACGGATAATATTAGAATCACAAAATCGACCAGAACCATGTCAGAATTACTGAAATACATTGATTATGACCACAAAAACACCTTCCTGAAGATGCTTAATCAGCAACGAATGGAGGGAGACCACTGTGATGTAATTGTGGTTGTGGAAAACATAGAGTTTAGGGCTCACCGCTGTGTATTGGCAGCTTGTAGTTTATACTTCAAAAAGCTCTTCAAGAAACAAAGTGATGAGGATAACTCCATCGTAGAGCTGGACTTCATCCGGTCTGACATCTTCGAAGAGGTGCTGAACTACATGTACACTGCCAGACTGGCAGTCAGGAAGAAGGACATCAACATGATGATGTCCTCAGGACAGATTCTGGGCATCAACTTCCTGGACAACCTCTGCTCCCAGAAACGAGAGCTGACCAGTATGAAGACCAGGGAGAACCAGGACCCGGGGGTGTCTGTGGACGACCGTGGGGTCAACCGCGTCCAGGACGCCATTCTCAAAGAGCTGGCCATGGAGGAGGTGAGGAAGAACAGCTTCTACGACCAGGGTATGGAAGCCATGGGTTCAGGGCTCAAGGACATGGGCCCTCATGGAGCCCAGCCCCACAACTACAGCACCAACATGGTCAAAGACCCCCACGGCCACAGCTGGACCTCCTCTTCATCCTCCTCCAGCGACATGAAGCTGGAATACCTTCTGTACGGCCATCGTGAGCATGGGGCATGTCAGTCCAGTGGCAAGCCTGTTCCTGTGGACAACATACGGAATAAAGACAAGCTCCAGTCGGCCCAGAGGCCCTTTGCCTGCGAGCATTGCCCGAAAGCCTTCACCACCCAGGCCCATCTTAAAGAGCACCTGAAGATCCACACAGGCTTCAAGCCACACCGCTGCCTGGTCTGTGGCAAGGCCTTCATAAGAGGGCCCGACCTGAAGAGGCACGAGAGGGTCCACAGCAACGAGAGGCCCTTCGCCTGTCAGATGTGCGAAAAGGCCTTCAAGCACAAGTCCCACCTGAAGGACCACGAGAGGCAGCACCGAGGAGAGAGGCCCTTCAACTGCGGCTCCTGCGACAAGGCCTTCATCAAAGCGTCGGACCTGAAGCGCCACTGGAACACCATGCACAGCCAGCGCACGAGGCAGATGTCTCCCGCAGCTGCTCAGCAAGGAGACTCCTCCGACCAGCGGGACTGGAAGCTAGAGACTGGACCGCATTCCTGAGTCATCTGACTGGACCACAGACACCCCCACATACACATATGTGCACACAGACACAAACACATACACGGTCCTGTGATATTGGTCATTAGCCAATCACATGGACGATGATGAGCGATAGAGAGAGGCGGGTCTGAGGTCACATGACTGGACTGAGTTGAAAGAAATTGTCTAACGATTGTTCTTTTCCCGCTTGTAAAATCATGTAAATGTTTTAGTTCACTCTACTACTATAAGAATATTTTCCACACACACACACACACACACACAAAAAACACACAAAAAAAAACATCTTTGCTATTTAGACTTCATAACTTTATTTCTCTTTACTTTATGGAATATGTAACATTTAAATGTTTTGTTTAACTTTACTGGATTCTAAGAAGAAAAAAACATGAGATTTTTTGTTTTGTTTCTGCATAACATTTGTTGCGTTGAATATATTCATGTCGGTGTTTTAATGGATGTTTAGTTGTATTGATTGATATTACACTGTAAGAGTAAGTCACCGTTCTTCATTTGACACAGATTATACCAAAGTCTTGGGACTTTGATTGACAGCCCGACGGGCTGTGTTACCCAAGCATAAGTCCAACTAGATTTACTGTTATACAGTATAACTGTCATCATACAATCATCGGTAATAAAAGATGTCTGTATATACTGTAGCTTAGTTTGTTGCACATTAAAATTATTAGAACACAATTATGAGATATGCATCTATAACATTGTTCTCCTACACTTTGACAATAAACTCCCATTTGATGAGTGGATTTTGATTGTGATGTGATTTGTGTCCTTCATTCAATCCTAGGCTTTTCGTCTCTGTGTGTGTCTAGCTTCATAACCCTCTGCTTTGATGAAAATATGTTTATAATTGGGTTTGGGACGTAAAACTGTGCTGTTATTAATTTACCAGATGCTTTTATCCAAAGCGATTTATTCATTTGTTATAAAGAGCTCTTCAGAGTCAGGTATTCGTTAAATAAAATCAATTTGTATTTGTTTAAATGTAATACTTTAGTTATATAACACATTAGATAACTTTTCTTTCCTAATGTTGTCAACTTTGATCACTTTGAATTATCAAACATTTCATGGGCCAAGCCATCAAATGTAACCTGTTGGAATACCAAATAACCCAGTTGTATTATATAATCTCCCAGAAATTCTTAAGGGACATGCCTGACCTAGTTTAAAACACTAGATGGCGCTATGCTCACAGCTGCACACCCTGACCCTCATCAGTTGGGACAGCTTGTGTTCTTGGCCTGGTTAAGGTAAACACAAACCAGGCATCCAATCATTTGATGTGACTTACATTGTTTCCTGGTGACGCAGATTATGTGGACTGAAAGTACACAGTTAATGTAGGCGAAGTCATGGGTGATTCCTGTGAATCCTACATATTGTGATGGATGGACAGACACTCATCCATTAGATCTGCTGTCAGTCTGCATAGAGATGGAATGTCAGTCTGCATGTCAGTCTGTATAGAGAAGACCGTTAACAAATGTTCCATCAAACCGAATATGTTGTTTAGATTGTCGTGCTATCCAAAGGAAACAATCCCTCTTTATAAACACTCTGGTCAGAACTGCATGTCAAATATGTGATCTATTCTTAACTGCAAACAGAAAGGGGTTTGATCTCATATAATTTGGGGTGAAATGGCTTTGTGGAAAAATGACGTCAACTGCTAATGGAAAAGGCGAGCCATGTCTCACTCCTGTCGTTGGATGCCCAAGGTCTGTTTTCTGCATTTTCTGGCGCTGGTGTGTGTGAGTATTAAGCCTGGAGGTTAATACACACTGAGTCTGGTATCAGAGTGTTTATGAGGCTGTATGGTCTGTGTAAACATCTGAGGATGTAGGGAATGTGTTCGTTTTTCTTCTTCTGTGTGTCGCCATGTTTATTGAGATGATTTAGGAGAATATGAACAATAGATTTTATGTGTGTGCGTGTGAGCATGCACGCATGAGCGTGCAACGCATTCTATTATGAGGGATGTGTGTGTGTGTCTGTGCCTGCGTGTGGCTCCATGCATGCTTGAAAGCATCCATGCATGTGCATGCAATGTGCAACTGCATTGTGACGGATTGTGCGCGTGTGTGTGTGTGTGTGTGTGTGTGTGTGTGTGTGTGTGTGTGTGTGTGTGCGTGTGTTGTGAACACCCGGTTTCCATTACCACGGCATGGTTCTCTAAGCCAGACCACAAACCTCCTGTCTCCTCTATGGCTCCACCCAGTGCTGCCACAGGCTTCCCAGAAAAGAGCAGGGTCTAATTAAAAAAACACTCTAATTGCGTTCATCTCATCATCATACATATTGGGGGGGAGGAGGGAAGCAACTAAACACTAAACAAGTTTCATGAGAATGAATGTCTAATCCAAGATGTTTTTACTTATGTCATGAATTTTAATCTAATCTGCTGACATTCATGAGCCGTATAGTCTCCCATGGTGCCGTCCTCACGAACAACATCTGGATTTGTACAGCTGACTGGCGACCACCTAATGTTTGTACCACAGGATCCACATCCTGAACTATCATGAAATGATCCTAAATAACAACTGTGACTTTCAGATCGCACAATGTCAATTACAGATTAAGTCCAAATGGTCACGTAAAAATCTTATGTCATAATAATGAAAGGAAAACATTGATCTCTCAGCAGAATTTCTAAGACTTTTTAGTTTTTGTTTTGTTTTGTTGCAAAGGAACTTCTATCTGTGTGGCTGCCTTTTTTTCATCGGACCACATAGTGGCACTTTTATTAACCATGACCTGCCAGTGTAGCCAGAGACAAGGTATGCCTTTGTTGAGCGGCATGGAGGTGACCTCAGAAGTCTGCCTTGGTTAAAGGATCTCTCTTTGACCAGCTTCCCCCCCTGCTGGAGCAGCTGGGGTTATCAGTCCATCTCTCTGAGCCTGAGAGCCAGCCTAGCGCCTCGGCCAGCCACAACCTGCTCTCTGGACCCTCCATTGTCCAGGTTTGGGCCAGATGTTCCAGCTGAGAGATTAGGATCGCATCTCCCCTGCTGGCCAGGGGTGTCTCTCCACCCACACAGACAGACCAGGGCCTTGCCATCCTGCAGAGATAATGAGCAGGGCTGGCCCTGGTTAAACAGAGCTAGCACTGTTTTTCTCCCGCCTGCCTCCCCACCCTCCCTCCCCTCCCTCCCTCCCTCCCTCCCTCCCTCCCTCCCTCCCTCCCTCCCTCCCTCCCTCCCTCCCTCCCTCCCTCCCTCCCTCCCTCCCTCCCTCCCCTCCCTCCCTCCCTCCCTCCCTTCCTCCCTCCCTTCTTGCCTTCCTCTGGCCATAGCTGTTATCAAGCTCACTCAAGCAAGTCTCACCTTAATGAAATTCCCCGTGTGATCGAGTTGAGGGATCTACAGCTTAAAATTCTAATTTGGTAGTGCCTGGTTTTATGAGAAACATGTATTGTTAGACCTGAAACGTTATTTAGCGGTGACTTTTTGTGCGCTGTGGCTGAACTACTTGTGTGTTTTTTTCACACTGCAGATTCAGTCTAAGAGGATTCTCCTGCTTTGTGTAGGCAACTCTGAGTAACGTTCCTGACACACGCAATTATCGAAATGACGTTTTACTTTGGTGGAAGAGTCTGATCTGGAGCACGGATAATAGACTCCAGACCTACCCTGGAGTGAGTTTGACCCTATGACCCTTTCTCTGCTGTTTCTGTCAACTGTCTCATCCTCAGTCGGTGCCCATAACATTAGAAAAGAAATCCTCCGAGATCCAGCATAATGAGACGTTTGCTATAACACTTGTTGCGCAGGCTAGTTGGCAGTTCTCTCACAAGGACTCACACATTGTTATTCTAACAGTCTGTCAATAAAGATATGGGACGACCAAGAATCTTTTCCAGTGGAAGACACAGAATAATAAATGAATCGTATGTGGCTGTCACAGTCAACAGTGGGAACAATGGAAGCAGCCATTGCTGTGGTTCTTCTCTCCAAACATGCTGAAATGACTTTGGACAGAATCCAAACTGGTCCGTAGTTCTGAAGATTAGCTTTCTGTACCTCAGCAGGTGTTCAAATATCAATTAAAGGGAGCTTGTTTCTTCAATCCCCGATTCCAGGGGCGTCTTGTGTTTTCATGTTTAATCTCAAGACCTTTCTGTCTCACTCCCCTGCTGAAGGAAAAATAAATGATAAAAAGGTATCGGTTGTGCCTTGCGGCGGCTCAGCCTGTCTGTCTCCAGTCTGTCTCGGAACACGGAGGTGACCTTTGAAGTGGTGCGGACGAGCTCCGGGTTTCCTGAGAGGGGCGTCTGTTCCCTCCAGCCAGACACACACAGGTCCACAGGACTCTCCATGTGCACACACAAGACGACCGGGGGAGTCCCTGTCCTAATATTGACTAAACATCAGAGGCATTTGTCATGTGGAATGTGATTCGGAGCTGGACGCCTGTATTTCACACGTTCTCCGGATTAAATGACGTCATCTCTTCTATATTCTTTTTTTACTTTGTTCATTTCTCTCTGTCTGTCTTGTCCTCTTCATCTCTGTTTTTTATCATATGTATGTCGTCATGACATTGCTGTGGTGACTGAAGCTTCCACACACAAAGCCAGGCCTTAGCGGCCTCCTGAACCTAAGATCACGGAAGAGGAGTTTACATTTCTTTATCGGATTCGCACATTCTAGGGTTTCAAAAACGAGGCTTAAGCCATAGAGAGGCTGGAGCTGCAGGAATGATTGGCCTGTTTTTACATTACAGTCTGTTCGGGGGGGTGGGTGGGGGGGTCACATAGCTAAAGAGCCCAGAACACAACCTTCAGTCATAAACACCTCATGAGAAGAAGGGCAGCGGAGGCCTGTGCTCTCCTCCAGAGCAGCAGTTGGTGTGACTGCAGCAGCCAGGATGTGGAGACTGAAGAGGGAACAGGTGTGACCCCACCACCCTGAGGTGGAGCCATGCAGTCCTGGAGGGGGTCACCTGTATCGGCAAGCTGGACACGCTATGAGAAATATTACTCTAACTTTGCACATACTTCATCCTTAAAAATGACTACAGAAAGTTATTTAGCTAATCCCAAGGGGTTGTGCGAATGTAAACAATATATGGTGTTGACTGTGAGTCTAAACAAACACTCACTTAGAGCATGCCTTTCCCTGAAATGTACACACACCTATGACACGACCCTGTACGCTGCCAGGATGCAGTTTGGAAAGCTATAGAAAACAGAATGATTAAGTGCTTCTGTCTGTGAATAATTGGCCAGCTTGATAAGTGGATTTAGATAGAGACTGAAAGGTGAGCTGTGTAATGAAAAGAAAAAAAAGCGTCATCCTGCACACAGACTCACACACACACACAAGTTAAACTTGTGAACAAATGCGTTGCATAAATGATCCATATTTGGGGTATTTTAAACGCACCCACATGCGATAGCCGGCCTGTGATCTTAAGTGTTTCCTGTCTTGTGTCGACACAGGTGATGATTTATCTTTGACCCACCGTGCCTCTCCACACCTTCACAGGCGCAAACGTTAGCCTGTTTTCACTCCCTCAGGCAAGGCCACTGAAACCACCAGTCTGGGGATGATTGCATCAAATCCACGGACTTATTCAAAGATGTTTTCAAGCCCCATGGGATGAAAGCCTGTCACGACCCTGAAATATCCTGGTTGTGCCTGTGGTGCTGTGTCAGGATGCTGTCCAGCACAGGCTGTGTCAGAAGCTGTCTTCTGTGCTGTGTACTGAGAGGAAAACTATCCAGAAGTCTTTGGTGCCCTGACAACCCCAGTATAATAACAGAGTTGGTGAACGTTGAAAAGAGGCTTGACAACCACAAGTTTTCCCACTTGGGAAGGAATGGATTAGCCTTTTTCTTATTTCCAATTCTCAATTCTCTGTTGATTAAGGCTGGTTAAAGTGATGTTTAAATCTTATAATGCTTTCTGTTACGTTTGTAGTGTAGTTCAACATACTCTTTGGACATGCTGAAAACATTATGGACAAATTCCTTTTTAAGTTTCAATTTTTCTGGAAAGGAGTATGAAAGCCATACGCACGATCCAGTTTGAATTTGTGTCTGACTGGTTCACATCGAGCGCTAGCTTTTTAATGAGACACTTTCCTGACGAGGATCTAGAGAAGATGGTTCCCTCTAACTCTTTTCATTTTCATTATATGTGCTTTAGATTTTGGTCTTCCCCTTAATCGTTGCTTTCAAGCGACACCAGGTTGTCAGTGTGTGTGTGTGTGTGTGTGTGTGTGTGTGTGTGTGTGTGTGTATGTGTGTGTGTAGGTGTGTGTGTGTGGTGGGGGGGGTGGTGAATGGGGCGAGGGGGAAGGGGGATTCACACATGTGGTTTTGAGTAGCGTTCAAGGGCAAGCCACATGTTTCAGGACTACTATCTGCCTGGCAAGCTGGTGCAAGAGATGAAACGCGATCGTCTGTGCTTTTCTGCCTCTTGCCCTGCTCATAGGAATGCAGACAGTGGTTAGCTGGCGAGCTTTGTACTTGTGAAGAACTTGTTGCGATTTGAAAGCACCAGAATCGTCACATCTTCAGGGTACATTGAACTGATGATCGATTTCCAAGTCGCATACAGCTACATAGGCATGCATACTTTAAATCTTGTAATATTTTTTTACATCGCATTGAATGTTTAAATACATGTGAATTCTGCAGACACATTTAAATTTACCAGGTTTTTTACATGTTATGGAGGGTGTGTGAGTTGTGTGTGGGGGTGTACAGTATGTGTATTTAAAATTACTTTTTCATTTTGGTTGCACTACACTATAATTTGTTAGCTTGACCGTTCTTGATTGCTTTCTCATAAAGTCCAGAATTGGAGCTCTAGAGAAACATTCAATAACTTGCCTCTCCACATGACTCTCTCTCTCTCTCTCTTTCTCTCTCTCTCTCTCTCTCTCTCTCTTTCTCTCTCTCTCTCTCTCTCTCTCTCTCATTCTTTCTCTCTCTCTCTCTCTCCCTCTGGTTCTCCACCTGACTCTGTTTCTGTCTCTCTATGTGGCTTTGTCAACAACAACAACAAAATCTAAAGATAGGCTTTGCATCAAAATATTCAGAGTCAATATATCTGAAAACAATGTGTGTCTTAGCTTGGTGTAGAGGCCAATGGGAGACTGCATGAGGTCAGGAGTCCCAGAGCTCTGGGACAGATGCACATCATTAACTCAGGCTACTTCAGATTAGTTGCCTTTTGAAGTTCAAGTTATTTTCTTTTTTTTTGTGACAGTTTCTTCAGAGACTGGCGATGCTGTGTAACCTGAGACTTTGGGCAGTCTTGGGGAGAGGGGCATGGGGGTCTTTTTGGGTGGTCTCTGTAGAATAAGGAATGCTGGAGGTTATCCTCTGAGCTCATACAGATTGCTCTGTCACACTGCATCTGATAGGCTCTCTGAATAAAACCCTCTCACTGCCTCGATTTCCTCTCCTCTGATGCTTCAATAGACACAGATGATCTCACAATAGTTTATGTGATATGATGAAACAGCATTGTACTGTTTAGTGTATGAGTTTGTTTTCTAGATCAAAATAGTAATGGGCATTGTGAGAAGCAAGAGGAAGATGACAATTTTTGTTTTGATATATGTCTAACATGGACTATACTGTGATGTGATGGTGGTCCATTGTTGATCAGAGGTATGACCTGTCCTTGGTAGGACCACAATGCATCTCTCTGGGACTCCCCACTCCCACCAGGCTAATCCTCTCCCTGCACAAGTCCCTTTGGTGGAGAAACTTCCACAAGCTGATGACAAACACCCTTGAAATGTGACATGTTTAATCCAAGATTGGACTGGAGCCACACAGCCATCGGTGTTTCCCGGGCTCTAGGCTGCATGAGAGCTAGTCTGAAAGGTAGAATTTCTCTGAGTCCTTCTGCTGTCTGCTGTGTTTTCACCTGGCCATCAGCACCAGTGTGACAATCGCAGCCAAAATACCTCAAGCTCACATCTGAATGTTTCCAAGAGAAAAAGGTTCTGGACAGAAAAATAGACTTACTCCTCTAGCTTGCATAGCTCACAAAGGATGTTTTTATTGATTTGGAAGCTACTTTAGAGGAGTTAGTATTTGCGTGTGAAGCGTTCCATCTCTACCTGACCACACATGTTTAGATGACTGGTTTATAATGAGATGAATTAAGGACAATTCAAAATTAAGTGCCGAATGTCAGACTAATCTAAAGTTAGCCAATAATGTGTCTTTTGGTTAAGCAGTAAGTCATAAAGCATTCGGGGGGTTAAGGTGTAGTGTCAGGCCAAGTGCGAAAAGACAGATTGCTGGGGAGACCAGCTAAAGACTCCTAGGTCATAAATAATACTATGTATTGCATTTTAGAAATGGCAGCTAAATGTTTATTGTGGATGAATTATTGCATTTCGCCATCAGCTGTAGAACGTTCCTGTCCTCCTCAGCCCCTCATAGAGTGAATGCACAATAATCTTGTCATTCCACGTAGCTTCTCCACCTGCATGCTGAAGTACAAGAATCCTAAACTAACCTTAGTTAAGATGAAGGAAAATATAATGATGGCAATAGCCACACAAAAAAACGTAAGGAATATTCCCAGTAAATAAACTGCTGAATAAAGAGGAGGATCCCTCAGGAGATTAGAGTTCATCCCTGTTTTAATGTGGCTGTTCTACGGTCATCAAACATCTGTTTCAAACCTGCAGGAGCTACAGACAGGAAGAGGCTTTGCCAAGAGATGGAGTCAGTGCAATGTTTGAAAATACACTTCCTCACAACTCATCAGTAATGAAGTGTTTAAACCAGTGTGGGTGTTGAGGCCCAAGGGAGACGGTGTTCACTGCAGATCAAAACATCTCCTCTGCTTCTAATGGTTTAAAATGTCACAAAACACTCTGGCCTGACAATTTATTATCTTAGCCAGATGTCTTGTGGACGCATACCTTGATAGATGTTTTTGAAGGATCTAATGTGTGACTGACTGGCAAGCATGAATAGCTTAAAAAGGGTATTTGCCTTTGAACCTAAGGTCGTTTTGGCCTGGCAGGCTTCAGTAACCAACGTGGGCCAGATTTCACATCTTGCACCATCATTCATCAAACAATCTCCACCTTGTAACAAACTCACATGAATTGTATCTACTTTAACTAATTGTTTCTGGACCATAAAACAGTCGCTTTTGTTGTAAAAACTAAAGTGACTTAGCCTTGACAAAACTGCCTTTCTGGCATTTGGGACCTCAGAAAAAAAACATATTAATGTCCTGCAGATGATCATCCACTGTTTCCTTCAGCTTCATCCCATCTCTCCATAGCAAGTTTAGAAGAGATTCTTAATGAGACACAGACCCGACATTCCTCCTGTAAATAAAAGCCTGTGGCCTCTAAAGCGTTCTGTTCCTATTCATGAAGAAACATTTGCAGGAGGACAACTGTCTTGTGACAGAGGAGTGCAGGAGAACACACTGTTCTCATCAGTAGATGGCCTGAAGGAGGATGGATGGTTCTGCATGCTGGGACAGAGAAGCTGAACCAGAGAGGTGGGGTTAGGCTTAGAGGGTGGTGGGTGGGGCAGGGGTTAGGGGGCAGGGGGCGGGGGGGGGGGGGGGGGGGGGGGGGGGGGGCGGGGGGCATGATCTGGGGATGGATATGATCTTAGTGCTTTGTTCATACTGAGATAGCAGGGGCTTTGGAATTCCTCCGAATGGCAGTTCAATTAGAGTCAGGAGATGAGGGAGGATGGGTGTTCTGAAGGAGTGATGAGAGTTTGCGGTTCTTCCAAGCACAGCTATCGGATGCGCCTCTGTTGGGCAAACACAGTGAGCTCATCAGTGACCTGAGACCAACCTGGAATGATTCAAGGTTCTGTATTCAGGGTAGTTCAAGCAGAACCACACACACACATGCACATGCACACAGAGAGAGAGAGAGAGAGAGACAGGCAGACGGACAGAGAGACAGACAGACAGATGGACAGAGAGACAGACAGACAGACATATAGAGAGAGAGAGAGGCAGGTAGACAGACAGACGGATAGAGAGGCAGACAGACAGACAGAGAGAGAGACAGACAGAGACCGATAGACAGATAGAGGGAGGAAGTTGTGTGGGATTGTGTTTCACCCCCCCCCCCCCCCCCCCCATGCAGTGACCTCTGTGGGTAAATCAGACACTGATGAGTGGTCACATTGTTGATGACAAGAGGCCAAGACAGACCTCCCATCAAAGATCATGTTGTCATGGAGACAGTCGAGGCCCTGTTGAATATATTACCCAGGCAACCCTTTGATCCTATACAGATGATATGGGCTATGATATGTATCCACCACATGAAATAAGCCACTTACATGAGCACTTATGTTATTTAGGCAGAAACGTTCAGTGTTGATCATAAGAAATTCAATTTTCTTTTTTGAAAACCTAGTTTAGAAACATGTTGTGTGTTTGTGATTTCCCTGATGGTTGTTGGCTCCAACCTGACTACACTCAACCAGTCTCATTGTTTATGAATAGTTTATTTGATTGCATGCGTCTCGCAAACTGTTTAAAGTCATGTGAATTCCACAGCTCTCAGATTGTCAATTCAAGTCCGTTTCCCCAATGGTTTCCACATGCAGTAAACATCCCTTTAGATCTCACATGGTCGTGGAAACTCTGACATCATCCTGAGCTCACGCACATGACCTCAGAGCCAGCCTCTTGTCAGACAGATAGCACGGTGAAGCGTGGGACGGAGAGGGACGGACCTCCTTCTGTGGTTGTCCCAGTGTCCTCACCTCCAGGCATCCAGAGGAGCAGTCCTAATGTAGGTCTTCATGTTTCTGTGGTCACACCAACAGGGATGGAGCTCCAGGCCTTCCTGATGAGAGCCAGACTCTACCGTGTCACATGAGGGACATAAATCAAGCACTAATGAGGTTTTCGGAATGATGCACTACCAAGAGGGACAGGATTCTTAATGTCTGAGACGTTTCAGGCTGGGACTGATTGTGTTTCTCTTGTTGTCTACAGCACAACTGTGGTCCAGCTGCAACATTACAATTCTACCATGAGACTATTAGACGTGAAGTTTTATATTTCTCGAATACAGAGGGCTCCTTATGACAATGTTTTCACGAGCTTCAGCACAACAACAGAGGGGAACTTGTTGCCGTGGAAGCTGCTGACAAGAGATGAAAGATGACGCAGATAGTCTAACTGTGGATGTTCTGTTTCCACGGCACCGTGTAAAATGTCTCAGGAAGAAGACACCCATATCTGTCTGTCTGCTTCAGTGTGGGAGAACTTTCAAGTGAACTTGGCTGGCAGGGCGACAGTGGTCCCCCACCCCCATCGTGTTATTTATATATGCCTCTGAGCCACAGGCCGGTCCTAACCGCATCTGGTTCTTCTTGGTCCTGCGGTCACACTGAGAGCCAGCCACATCAAAGCTCCATCCAGCTATCCCACAGAGGAGACAGACGAAGGCAAAGGACGGCAGAAATCTGGGACAAATTCTATTTCTCACACACTTACCGCAATCTGACTTCGCTCATGGAAAGACTGCAGCGCACATCATTTAGTTTGCATTGAGAATGGATGAATCTTCCGTCCTGACCTCTTCGCTTATAGATTTTTCCGGTTTTAGCTCTATTCCCTTGCTAAGGACTCTTACAGCTGTTTGTAAGCTGGTTGTGTGGGAGTCAACAAGTAAAATACACACATGAGCACACACACATACACACAAACGTGCACATGCACACACGCACACACACATACTATGTGCCACAGATCAAAAGAGTTGGGGGGTGGGCCCTCATGTTGTGAAATGTGACTCCACAGTCATTTTCCTTTCAATCAAGTATACTGCAGCTCTAACAAGAGAGAACATGCCCTCAAGGCCCTTCCACTGAACGCTTACTTTAATACCTAGACTTTGCAGCGAACGACGGAACAAAGAAGATTAACATTGGAGATTAAGAACTACTGTCTGCCATGCAGGCAAAGGGTGTGTGGTGTGATGGTTTCTGGTGTTGTGGAAGCTCAGCGTGTTCCTCAAGAAGCCCAGGCTGTCAGCAGGAAACTGGATCCACCTGCCCTTCTTCAGGGCGATGGTATCAGCAGAGTTAGACTCACAGGAAGGAGGATTCCAGCCAACAAGTCTGTCTACAAGCCCTCAGGGAGAAACTCCCCCAAATACCTATGGGTAGCCCACATTCTAAAGCCCTCCTAAAACATGCTGTAGCTACACAAAAGATATGGAGTTTTATACTGGGAAGAGGGAAACTAATTGGCACAATTATTAAACACGGCTTGTGAATCTTTTTTCTTTTTTTTTACACAACCAATTTGAAAGACATCACGTTTTGTACTTAAAACAGGTGATTTGCAGATGCCATTCCTTCGTGTCATTAAAAATCATTGAGTTTTGTGGGACAGGGCTCTAGCCATGCCCTTGACACTTGGGTGTAGAATGTCCTGGAATGCTGGGGAGCGTTTCGCAGGTAACTGTTGTCCGTCAGCCGTAGTGCGTCTCAATGTTTGATCCCTGTACCCATCTGCCTTAACGATAGGGAGACCCAGGACCAGACAGAAAGGAACACCTTGACCGTGCACAGATGAATCAATGCTTTATGACAACAGTCAATTCAACGCATTGATGCCTATTCTAAAGGGATTCGAATAAAGCTGTACTTCTGAACTGACTCCTCTCAAGTCACTTTGGGATCTTGGTTTTCTTTGGATTGTATAATATATCCTGTTGGTTGTGTTGTTGTGTAGTTGTTATTTGTGTGTCTCCTCTGTTGTGGCTGAAGGAATGAGACTTCATGTAAGACCACAACTTCCTGGCCCTCGAGTGCAGTAAGAGAGGATGTTAGAAGCAGCCCAGCCGTGAGTTCACTCAGCAGCTGGTACAGCAGCGTACAAGGAGAGCCTTTTGTATGGGGTTTGGGAGGTTTGAATGGAACAGCAGCCACACCACAAAGATTCCAGTTCTGGCACCAGTGACAAATGTCAGCTTCTGCCTCAGCCTTGGCCCACATCCTCTCATGGCCCAACTCATTGGCACTGGAGGAGGAGGAGGAGGGGGTCAGTTGAACATCATCAAGTACACCCTGTACTTCTCTCTCACTCGCTCTACAGTTCTCTCTCTCTTTCTCTCTTTATCAGTCTATCTGTTTTTTTTCTGTCTCTTAGTCCATCTCATTCTTCTAAAACTCCACCTCTTTGTCTCTTTTTTGTCTAATGAGAAAAGCGGAGAACAGTCTCTCAGTGTCCCCCACCAGTGTTTATCTTTCTGTGGTGGATGAGTTCTGTTGTTTCCGTCCCAGTAACAGGGTTTGAGGGAAGATCTCTTTAATCACTAAGCAGGGCTTCATAGCATGCCTTGCTAACATCAGAGGGATTTCACACAAAGGGGCCTCTTATTGCACATGGGAGTATTTACCAATGCAACATGGCCAAGCAAAGTTCCTACCCCCTCCTCTCAGCCCTCCCCCAATCTGGATTGATTTAACTGTGCCGCTGCCATTGTCTATGCAGCAGATGCTGGCCATATTGACACAGAGATTTGGCACACAGGCTTCAGACGACCATCCTGTAGACTATTCTAGACTGCCTCATCTGTTTGACTCATGATTTGGCTGAGGACATTGCTTCTGGTAGCAAAGTAGAATGGTGAGAGGAGATATCAAGTCTGCATCACAGTGAGCTGGATGGCAAGCTGGAGCTACTGAGGGGAATGTGGGTCGAGTAGTGATGATGTGATTCAGAATGATGGAAGTGTATCTTTTACATTCAGTCATTTATCAGATGCTCTTATCCAGAGCGACTTACAGCAAGTACAGGGACATTCCCCCCCAGAGGCAAGTAGGGTGAAGTGCCTTTCCCAAGGACACAACGTCATGTTGACACAGCCAGGGTTTGAACCAGGGACCTTCTGATTACTAACCTGACACCCTAACCACATGACTCCCTTCTACAGCAGACAGGATGCTGTTTTCCGGCTGTTGTCATGAACCACACCCTTCTTTCATCTATTACTTTGTTACTCTCCAGAAATCGCACTAATGTCTGAAGGGACACATGGAAAGAACACAAGAAGAGAACAGCACATCCAGCCAATTATTTTCAACATGACTTTAATCACATCCAGATAGACAACAACTTTCAAATGGCCCTCACATCATCCATCTGTGCTGACAAGTTAAGCGACGTAAGCAGTAAACTTTAATTAGGAAAATATGTTTGTACCCTTCTGTCATGTTCTAAATATAAGGTAAATTAACAGTTGTACCTTTGAATTCTAGTAGTAAACACACTTTGAAAAAGTGCTCAATGGTCAAGAAAACCTCCCTCAATGATGATATTACGTTTTCATGGGCATTCATAGATTCCATGTGATTCCCAAGAGATTGGACTTCTGAACAGTGCTCATCCTCACCCCTATGTCCTGTTCATCTAGGGAACACAAAGGAGGTGCAGTGAGCCTTTGATTAGCCACACAGGACAACACAAGGGTCAACGCACCATAACAGCCCCCTGCTCAACTCACCCTATTCCTGCCCCCCCCCCCTCCCCCCAAACACAGCTAATATGCCTCTCACTTTCCTGGACCCACCAAATCCTATCGCTTCTAGGGTGTTTGTCCGGATATAACACAAGGCCTTTCCGGAACGATAGAACAGGCCGAATAAAAGAAGGAGGTCTGGAGTCATTCTCCCAGAGAACAGATCCAGGATTAGGGGAGGGCAAGTAGATTCCCATGGCAACTAGCAGGGAAGCTCAGTGATGAGGCCAAACTGTCTGACAATAGAGGTTACTGAAAGCCTTGCCTGGACAGTGAATGCTGCTGTTATTCAATGGTCAAGTGTTAAAAAATCTTAACGGAGAGTTCTGTTTACGCATGTGACTGTCCACACACCGAATCCTGATCTTCTTCTCGTTGCCCTGACAACTCTGAAAAGATGAAAAAGAAAGAAAAAAAGTTAGACATTTGAGTTAAAATCTTGGGGAAATGCCTGGCCCGTGTGTGCTAGCTGGATCACAGGGGTTGCGGAGAAGAGGTTGGGAGGAAGAAAGTGTTATTGTGTCGCCAGAGGGTCAATAGGATTAGAGAATAAGGCAAAATCCTGCAGTTCAAAGACACAGGAGGTCAAAGTCAATAGGCCGAAGCTTTGGGGGCAGTTTGGGTCCCCCCTCTCGTCTTCTCTGTATGTGCAGGTGTTTGTCTGCTTTCTTTGATATTTTTCCTTTCAAGCACTTAAATATAAAAAACACAGTATGCACCTGTCTAAGTCAAAGACAAATGTGCAGCGATAATAATATCAGTCTTAAAAAACAACTTGATGACAATGTAATAACATCAGGATTCATTGCTGCAAAAGTAATCGGCCCACTGACCAAAGAAGAAACTATTTAAAAAAGTAATAACAACTTACAATGTAGAAACGTGGTACTAAATGGTAAAAAGTTTAATAACCGGCGTAATGGGGGCGGACTCGGAGCCGCACCGTAACCCCGCCCCTCCCAGTCCATATTAGGAGGGGGGCGTAAGGTGCTCCAGACTTTCAGCACGAGCTCTGCGCGCTGAGGACGGGCGCAAACATGCAAGCAGTGTGTGACTATGTTGAAGTAGACAAGTTACAGCTCTCAAGGTGCCTGACGGACGGAGATCTTATGCACGTTACATCTATCTGCCTCTAGTTGTGTTTACAGTTGTGAAAGTTGGTCTTGCTGCAGAATAGTTTGGCTGCTTAGTCGAACTTGATCTTTGGATGGATCAGGTGCTCAGTGTTGCTCCTTTGAACCTTTATGGAGGAAGATTCTGAATCTCTTGATTTTCAGATGCATCAACAGCAATATACATGGGGGTAGAAGATAAAACATTCAACCACACTGGATAAATAATGCCGACATTTATCTTGGAAGTAAGGATGGAGGGTTGATCATCAGTGAAGTGAAGCGGTTCAGTTTGCTGAAATGGAGTCATCTATAGTGTGTCTTCTAATAGTCCTTATAGGTAAGACCTTATCTCGTCTGCTTTATTTCTGTATTGTTCTGAAATGGTAAAGAATATGAATTGAAATGGGAAAAACGAATTGGTCAGCAGTCAATTCAATGATGGCAATTGATGATTGATGAACACAGTTGGTTTTAGATCAACAGATTCAAGAATATATCACGTTATTGGTAACTGCTTTAATTAAGGAGTATCTTACACCTGTTAGCACCACTACCTCTTATAAGCCTATTATGTGTGTGTGATGATGAGCATGTTAAATATCAGCAGTGTGGTATAGACCTGATAATAACTAGATTTATTTTTACTCCAAATAACATGTTTTGGAACAAATCTTCAACATAACAGGTTATTAACCTGAGAGATATGGCTGTTTTGTATCACTTTGATACGCAGGTTATTGAAAGACAAAAGCAATAAAGTTTAGCCTTGGGCTTTGGGCTGGATAAAAGTGTTTGGAGTTAAAACCTTTCAAGTTTAAACTCTTTTATCCGGCCAAAGAACCAAAGAAGTGGTGGATTACTGGACTGGACTTGACCTGTTCCATCTGGTGATAATAACAGTGGAGGCAGCCTCTTGGCTACGACTTCAGATGAACTGTAAGATTAAAAGTATATCTTTTAGAAACCACGTGTTCTTAAGTGTGTTGAAGTGTATCTAACATATAATCAATATTGTTAGACGCGATTAAACCACTGTCAAGGTTGATTAGTGTGTGCTGTTAATGTATAGAGAAAAGATTTTCAGAGGATAGTTTCATGCAACGAGTTAATAGAGGCCTTGAAAATGCGCACATGAATATTTATAAAAGGTCAAATTTAGACAGACAAAATGATCACGTGGTTGATTAAAAGGACATATTAGACAGACTATAAAATGATCACGTGGTGGATTAAAATGACGTATTTAAATGGGTGACATGTTTAGAGATTAATGGGAAAACCTTCCAAAATCCATCCATAACGCTATTAGACCTATCTGAACAATTCAACTTCACATAGAAAGCATACTAATGTATAAAGTTGATCTGAGTATGAAATGATATGCTATCTAGTTTGTACTGTGTCTTAGTTGATGATGTGCTGTTGGTAAGGTTCTGCTTAATGCTCGGTTCTCACAATGATCTGGAATACTTCAGTTTGTCAGGGTTCCCACTGGTAAGAACTGGCCAACTGGAAATGTTCCCTGTGGTTTAGAGCTTTGGGAATTTTGTGGGTTCTTCGATTTAGATAGAAAGCAGTGGTTTAGGAAAGTGGTGAGGGACCAATGGGTATTGAGTCTGCCTTGGCTGTGGGAAGCTTAATATATGAAGGGTTAAAGACAGAAAGTTGAACAGACTACCACAACCATAGTCCACAACCATACTGTAGTCTGCTGGTTTATACAGCCATGGGTCAGAGTGTTGGGATCAGAATCAGAATGGGGGTTTATTCGCTATGCAGGATTAACAAACATAGAATTCACTTTGGCAGTAATGAGCAAACATAGAACATATATGTGGCATACTAATAAAATAAAAATGAATACAATGTAAAATACACTACAGATATGATACATATAAACAAATAATACAAATGATACAAATAATACAAATGATGCAAATAGTACAAATGATACAGGTAACATGGAAGTATAATAACATAGGTCAGCATTAAAATCCTTTTGAAACTGATATTACCTTGTACTGTATACGTATTCTAGAAAAGGTGCATGCATTCTAGATTCACATACCATTATACATTTACATTTAGACATTAGATGCTCTTATATCTTACGCTCTGAATAAGAGCATCTGCTAAATGACTAAATGTCTTATCCAGAGCGACTTACAGTACAGGGACATTCCCACTGAGGCAAGTAGGGTGAAGTGCCTTGCCCAACGACACATCATGCTGTCTTAAAGCGGGAATCGAACTAACAACCTTCTCATCACTAATCCAACACCCTAACACTCAGCCGGTCAGTGTTCTCTCTTAACCATGTGTGTGGTTTAGATTAGCCACTATGTTAACGTGATGGATGTTGATGCAAAACTTGTAAGAAAAAAAATAGCCTGCTGTCTCAGCAGTGGAGTCCAGCTGACTGTATTTTGTATCATGTTCACTGTTATTCAACATGGCTTAATGCTCAGGAATTTGTTTTATGTTAGGCATGGGAACACAGTATCTTTACCTCAGTGTAAATCTTTATGTTGCCATCGTTCTTTCATGTCTAGTGTCAACACTGACCACGACTGTGAGTGAGTGTGTGTGCCTGTATACAGTATGTGAAGCTCCTGACCTGAGATATAACCTGCTATTAAACCAGCGATCCAGTGAGACCAGCAGTGGAGTCAAAAGTATGTTTACATAACATATCTCTACAGGAAGTTCACACTAGTTTGTTTTCTGGTCTCCTCTGTTTTAAAACAAGTTCTTGGCAGCCGCTGAGTGTTTTTCTTCTGGACAAGGTCAGGCTACAGGTGCGAACAGTCTTGGAAAAATTCCCAGTGCAAACTGGAAAGCAAGCTCTTTGATATGTGTACAACTCCCACCAGCACTTCGGCATTACTAAAGATACCAGCTGAGTCCTGAGATCGTGTAAGCTAACTCTTCTACTGAGAAATACTGTGGGAGTTTAAATCTTTCCTATCTGTTGAGTAGATAGACTTTAATAGGCGAAACAAATCTGATTCATGTTTGGTAATTTAATTGAACAATTTTCCTTAATTCTATTCTCCAACAGTAGTAGTTTCAGATCAAACACAAACTTAAGAGTAGAATTACTACTATCACTCCATCATTTCAAGTGGTCAAGGGATATTGCTGTGCAAATCATGTAGGAAAAAATGTAAAGCCAAGTTTTAATTTCATGGAAGATTTTGATTAAATGACAGCAGTACATGTAATACATCTGCTGTAGAATGTTAGTTTGGAAAGCTTACATTTGAATTCTCAGATGTTCCTTGCCTCAGGCTTTGAAAATACTTTAATTTCCGACTCTTCATCCTCTTAAGGCAGGTCCATTGTTAAAGGTTTTGTTATTTCATGTGGTGTGGCAGCAGCATCGTAATGAAACGGAAGGTTTGGAATACTTTTTGAATTGCTTAGCAACTCTAGAGTCTGACTTGGTAAAAAAAAATTATGAAAATAAAATTTCTTATCACAAATGATTTTTTTATGTCATCCAAAGTATAATGACTGATGACATACCTGGTGAAACAAGTCGTTGAACATCTCTAGTTAATCCCTGAGTGATGACAAGGGTTAAATTGACTACCTTAAACCTCTTAAACCTCATCAAAGAAGTTCAGTCAAACGACACCCAGCAAACCCCTTGACCACACACACGAGGGAAAAGTTGATTGAAGACATGAAGCGTTAAGTCGAATCCAGACGTATTTGTAAATGTTGTACTGTAAAGCATTTGAAGAAAACTTTTAGGTGGACTTCATTTCTGTGAGAAACTCCTGATCTTTTTCTTGTGACCTAAAATTCATCACCACTTATTTGTAAGCATGGACATTCGTCTGTTTGACAGCGTTATTTCTAAGGTGCTTTTCGGGCAGTTTTCCAGGATTGTTTTCAACGTGGAATATTTAGAGGCAAGACAAGGGGCCCAGGATTACATTTGGCCAAACTCCCAAAATCATTTTAACCAGACGTTCTTGGATGAATTATTGCTACGTTTACATTTTCTTGCTGATGTTTTCTCTCCACAGGTTGGAGTGAAGGTTCCTCTTTGCATTATTCTGACAGCAGGACTGACCGTTTCTCTCTAGAGAAAACCTTCGGTAGGTCAGCCAAGGACTCCCAGTGCCACCACATGCTCAAGCACCTGCACAACGGTGCCCGCATCACGGTGCAGATGCCTCCCAGCATCGAGGGTCACTGGGTGTCAACCAGGTGAGTTTGTCTGTCAGGATCATGGAACATAGATCCCTTTTGTCCACTTTGGAGAGTGAAACAATACCTGTATTCACCGGATCTCCAGTTGGAATGAAAAGTCACCTGTGTTCTCTGATCTGTGTGTGTTAGCTGTGAGGTGAGACCAGGCCCAGAGTTCCTCACTCGCTCCTACCAGTTCTACTCAAACAACACCTTCCGGGCCCACCAGTTCTACTACGGGGACAACCACTGCACCACACCCACCTACACCCTGGTGGTGAGAGGCAGGCTCCGCCTACGCCAAGCCTCCTGGATCATCCGGGGGGGCACCGAGGCCGACTATCAGCTCCACCGCACCCAGCTGGTGTGCCACAGTGCGGCTGTGGCCAAAGACCTGAGTCAGAGGCTCAACCGCAGCTGCCGTGGGGCCGTGAGAGGCAAGGGGCCCTGGAAGCCCAACGTGAGCTACGAGCTGTGGAGCGAGGAGGGAGGCTGCGACGGCACGCGGGAGCTTAACTTTGCCATGCACGAGCTGCAGCTGCTGAGGGTGGAGAAGCAGTACCTGCACCACAACCTGGACAACCTGGTGGAGGAGCTGTTCCTGGGAGACATCCACACAGAGACGGCCCAGAGGATGTACTACCGGCCCTCCAGCTACCAGGCCGCATTGCAGAACGCCAAGGTCAGTGGGTGTTAGAGACAGTTGTTGTAACATGAGGTTTTACAGTGCTTTGTTGTCGCAGTCGGTGTCTTGATGGTGGTTAGCTGTTATTGGACTGTCTGTCACAAGGGCTGTTACATGGTCTGGATAAAGCATAGCAGGGATTAAACTTGCACTGTTAATTATTCTTTTCTCTGAACAAAATGTTGAAGAGTTTCATGTCCAGTTTGACTGGGATGATGGGTCAGTGTGTCTTATTACTGTCACGAGAAAGCCGATTAATTCAGCGTCCGCAAAGGAAGTTATTTCAAGTTTTTTACATCACAGAGCAACAGTTGTCCCTCTCTGTGAAACCCAATAGCAATGCACCAACTGTCACCCTTTAGGTGGATCACTTGGAAAGCCTTTCTAGTCTCGTCTCTAAACAAACACACATTTGTCCAGAGATGATAGGGCTTTGGTATGGCTGATCTCAGGGTAAACAGTGCACGGGTGAGGAGCTGGGATCAGACTTAACTCCCCTTTGGCTCTGTAAATGACCAGTGCTCTCAAGCTCCACTGGGCTCCAGAGAAGAGACGTGAAACCTGACCTATCTCTGGGAGTGATCAACATGTGGTATTCCTAGAATCTGGTATCACGCGTCCTTGGGAATTATTCCGCCCAGCACATAGCAAGTCTGATTTCATACATGCCTGAGGCCGTATCAGAACATTTGGATGCATTCCCCCCCCCCTTCTTTTTTTTCCTCCATCCCTTTCTGTTTTTTAGGCTGCAGTCTGTATCGACCATATTTCATGGCAGCTGGCTCCACTCAACACCATTTATGAATCATCTGTACTTTGCTTGCAAACAGCTCAGATTATACCAGTAAATGGACTAGATGGCGTAATGGAGGCATGTGCATGGAGCCCAATACTCGGAGGCCTGCCTTAGTTATTCTTTTACGAAAACATAAAAAATAAAATCATCAACCAGACCATCTAGTGAGACTGTAACAAGTTATTCTGTTGCCATGGTGACTGTCCAATCCATTAATCTGAAGTGGCATTATTAGGTCTGGTTCGAGTCCAGGATCGGCAGCACAGCCATAATGTTCCTTTAAGGGGTATTGGATAGATTCTCAGCAGTGAGGCAAAAGCAAGACATCATCGCTTTGGTTTGACTTTTTATTTTGTGTTGCTCGTTTTGATGTCAACTCCAAAAGCATGCTCTCCCAGACTAGCCTGCTGCCTCGATACTCTTTTATGACATTAGATGAACGTTTCCCACGTAGCACAATGTGAAGTCATGCTAAGTTTGTAGCCAGGTAAAGAAAGGGGGATAAAGGGTGTCAGGAAAGAGCTCAGCAGTATGGAAGCTAACAGGGCTTTTAGAGGCTGGAACAATATTTCACTCCCATGAAAACACTCTCTTTCTTATATATTCCTCTCTCCTATTATCTTCATCATCGTCTTGCTACATGGAACAGTGCACAGGAGAGGCCCCTGCTTCAGTGGTCCTGTCAACCCTTCACACTGAGCAGCTCAGCAACCGCACCAACCTTGTTTCAAGCCCAGCAGACGCTTGAAAAGTCTTTTTTTCTTTCTGCTGATTTATCGTCCCTTGCTTGCCACAAATCTTTTAAAATCATAATGTTGTCTGTGAAGGAATTAATTGTGCGTGAACACAAAATATTGAATTCTTGTAAGGTTTTGTTGATTTGTCCCTGTGGTGGGGTTGTCTGTTGAACCGGTAAGATGCAAAAGTCATAGGTGTCCATGATGGAAACTTTACAGTCTTAACAGGATGTCTGCTCTAGGAATTTGGCAAGGCATGCATGACATGCAATAAACGAGATGAACGGCCTTGTCTACGACCCCTTTGACAATACCTTTCTTTATGAGACCTAATAAACAAACGGTGGACTATGCTTGAGTTTTCACCTCTGCGACACTGCGACGCACTTTCAAATCAACAACGTTCTTACCCACAATCCCATCTGTGTCGCTCCATTCCTAGAACCATGACCACGGCTGCATAGCCTGTCGCATCATCTACCGCTCCGACGAGTTCCACCCGCCCATCCTGCCTCCGCGGGCGGACATGACGGTGGGTCTGTACGGCCAGTGGGTGAGCCAGCGCTGTGAGGTCCGGCCTGAGGTTCTGTTCCTCACCCGCCACTTCATCTTCCATGACAACAACCACACCTGGGAAGGCTACTACTACCACTACTCTGACCCCATCTGCAAACACCCGTCCTTCAGCATCTACGCCCGCGGGCGCTACAGCAGAGGGGTGCACTCCACTGATGTGATGGGTGGCACGGAGTTTGTCTTCAAAGGTGACTATGGCTGTTGTTTGTGAACGTGAGACACACTATGTGTGTGATAGTGTGTGAAGGGTGGACTGTGAAGACATGCATGGTTAAACACAGGGTCATTTTGTTGGAATGAGAAATGATGAAAGTGATGAATTACCTCTTTTTCTCTCTCTCCAGTGAACCACATGAGAGTGAGGCCTATGGATTTGGAAACCACCTCCTTGCTGAACGTGTTCAATGGGAACGAGTGTGGAGCCGAGGGGTCCTGGCAGGTGGGGGTGGAGCAGGACGTCACCCTGACCAACGGCTGCGTGGCGCTGGGCATCCGGCTGCCCCACACTGAGTACGAGCTCTTCCGGATGGAGCAGGACGCTCACGGACGCTACCTGCTCTACAACGGCCAGCGGCCCAGCGACGGCTCCAGTCCTGACCGGCCTGACAAGCGGGCCACGTCCTACCAGATGCCGCTGGTCCAGTGCTCTGCCAGCAGCCAGCGCGCAGAGGCCGGCGGAGAAGATGTGGATCGGCCTCTGAAGCTCAGCAACAGCTGTGAAACATGTCACAGAGGCCAGTTCAGGGACTTCAAACTGCTACTAGCTTTACTGGGGACAATTCTGTTCTCTTGGGTCTGCAGCTTCTGAAGTGATTTATTCCTAAACAAGAGAGCAAATGATGAAAGGAGTGGCACAAGAACAAGGAGAGAACTTTACCCCCTTGACAAGAAGACTGCTTGTTAACTTGACACACTTGAACTTAAGTTTTTTTTCCTCTCTGCTCTTTTCCAAGACTACGGAAGCTGGGGTCACGTGGGTGGAAAGCAAGTTGAGACAGGTTCTTTTGATACCTGTTTTTTTTAACTCCTTACCAATTACCAAAGACTTGACACTGCTGGACCAGAGAAACTGCACTTTAGTAGAGATAAAAAGTCTGAAAAGTTGAGGTACTAACAGACAGGACTGTGTCCGTGAGTCAAGAGTTTAACTTGAGATATTGTTTGGTATTACAGGCAGATGAAATACTTTTTAGACAATGTGGTCTCATTTTATAAAGATAGATTTTCAGGATGCAGGCTAAAAATGAAATACAGTACAATGTATTTTCCCTGACAAGTAGTTTATACAGTCTAACTAGAACCTTATGTCCTCAATGGGGTTTTAATACTGGTATTTCCCATCCAACACATCCTGCTTTTGTACACAAAACAAATGATTAAAGTTCCACTGTATAAGTCTTCCCTGAGTAACACCTGAAATTTGTTTGCACAGGGAAGTCACGGTATTCTCTGCTTAAAATAACTCAGGGAGTTCTAGTCATCTTATTGACTGCACCATTTTTTTTTCTTCTCATAACTGAAGCCGTTTATTAGTATTTACGGATTGCTTGTTTTTCTTGGAGAGTGTTTTGTGAATAAGATCGATGTCCATGTATTTGCCAGCCAGAATACTTACCTTCCCACAGGTTTCAACCTATCATATTTAACCATATGTTATTATCAGCGTCTCAACAATGTGTCTTGACACCCGTCACACACTATAGAATGACCTTGTATGGATTTGAGTTTGACTCAGATTCATGGAGCTATTTTACTGATGGAAAAGGTGACATGTGACTCCCCTTAAAAGAAGACAGTGTATGAATACATATTTTCCTTCACCCTTTATAATTCCACACCAAAATGTAACTACTTGGTTTACAGAGCACAAGAGTGTTACTTATTTGGCATTTACCTATTTTTCCTACATGAGGAAGAGCCTGGTTATGATTATCTTTCAAGCTATCCTGCAGTAGCAAAGCTGGCTAGTTTTGTAGTTTTAGCACCCCTGTCTCAACTTTACCCAGGATTAAAACCAGGGCAGAAAATGACAAGTTGGCAAGATAGCCGGTGAATTACGTTTAACATTAAACAAAAACAGTTTTCTTCAATGTGAGCGGAACTACTAGTGTATATAAGATGTGCCAAACTCACTTTCGGGGAAACATGAAATACTATCAAAACCACATTTTTCCTGTTTTATTTTCTTCAACGCTAAATACCATGGAACAGGATTTAAGAATGGAGACCTTATTTTTCAGTCAACATTTGCCTCAAAGGGATATATGATTTGTATTGAGAGAAAATAATAAAAATAATAATATTCATAATAATAATAATATAAAGTCTGCATTGGTATTGTCAGGGATAGGAAAGGACAGAAATGTACAAGAAAGGAGGCACCTATATCCCCAGCTGGTCTCAAAACATTCCCAAAGAGAAAGTAGAAATTACAAACTGAACAGATTAAGTTGATTTCAGAGTCAATCCAGCAACAGGTAGCAAGGTCTTTTTTGATAGAAGTTTGTTCCTTTGTTGTTAAAATAATTAAAATAACATTTACAAGACACTTAACATTCCATTCAACTCCTATTAAAACGACAAGAGAAAACGATTATTTTTATTTGACTGCTTCTCACCAAGGTCACTCTAGGTGCATAACAACAGTCCTTCATGTTGATTGATAGCGTACACCTTTCTTCCAACCCCCACAAACCTGTCCATCTACCTATCAAAAAACAGAAACAGGAAGAAAAGGAGCACTCTTTTCATTCTTTCTCTCCTCTCTGCATGTGTTCTAACCGTGTGTGAGAGATTGTAAAAAAGGCGAGGCCCTCTTATGATGCTGTACAGACGTGTTCACTGTAGGCCACACTACCAATGATATGGCAAAGTCAACAGAAAGACTTCTTGGTTAATCCAGGCCTTTGGGTTCCGGAGCCAGGGTGGGGATACAGCAAGCATGCGTCTCCCAGTCTACAAGATGAACTTCCCTAGGAAGAATCCGATGAAGATGGCTGCTATGACAACGAGGAGGGAGGGGAGTGAGGCAGTGCTTGTTTCTCGGCCGAGGAAGGTGGCGGCGTTTGATGTCATGTGGTCTGAGCGCGGGGCCTTTCTCATTCTAATACCATCATCCTGATGAAGAGACAGGAGTTATAGACAGGAGTTTCAAACTTTTAAAATCTGAACCCCCTCTGCAAAATGCATCCTGCTCAAACTCTAAATAAATATAATCCAGACAAAAACAACAAGACAGATTAGTGATTCTTTAGTACAAATGTCCAACCTTGAGTTGCCGGTTCTCCTCAGCCAGTTTCCCCATCTCAGACTGCAGCCTCTTGCACTCCTCCAAGAGCTTCTTCATCTCTGTGTCATCCAGCGAGGCGCTGACAGGCTTGGCAGCTGCTGCTGCCACCACAGGTCCTTCAGCCTTGGTGGAGTTCAGCACCGGGGCAGCTTTGCTGCTCGTGTCCACATCATTCTGCAGGCACAAACCACGTCAAGTGTGAGGCACACTGGGAAACTACTGAGGAACGTTCCGGAAACATGCTCTCCTCCACTGCCTGTCTGCCTGTGTCTACTAGGGCCTACCTGCATTTCTACCCTCACAAACCTGCATCCTGCTCCTGACCTTAACCTCCGAGCTGGGGGCTGTTCTGAATCCCTGCAGGTCACTCCTGTAGCTAACACTGCATGGGGTGGGGGGCAGGCCCGACCAGCTGCTGAAGGGGGTGCGGAAACACCCAGGAGTAGCTCTGGGGGGCAGGCGAGAGCCCCCGTCAAAGCCAGGCTCCCCAGTGAACATTGAGGCCTGCCTTTCTGTCTGCCTTGGGGTGGTTAAAGCCCATCCAGCTTTAGACAAGGACCTACCATCCCCATCATCTGAGCTGCTGCTGACCTGAGAGGCAACCACAGCCACGACAGGGTGAGACTACGCTCTGCACTGCTGGTGCATCAAACACATTGGTACAGCAGTGGAACTGGATGTAGAATAGAGGTGGAGAGGTGCAGAGTCCCTGGTGTTGGGTGATGAGAGGGGGACCGTGCATGGACGTGGGGGTCTTACCACTTTATCGTTTTCAGAAGGCAGTTCGAAGACGCATCTCAGCTTGGAATCCATGAGATCATCGGGTTTCGCATCTTTCCACTGGAGATGACAGGAGAAAGGCATGTTATTCATCAAGTTAAACTACAAGCAGCTGAATACCACAGCTCAACACACACACACACACAGAACACACACCCCAAAACTACTGTAACTAAATGCCTGCGTTCTTCTTTGCACGAACAAATGGGATTAAACAAGCTGGTGCATGCTTAACCATTGTAATTCAAACTTCAATGTTTGGGGGAGGGAAACTTGTGTAATAAGTCAGTCAGCAACCCAGTGTGCAACTGAGGGGAAAGGGCTTTCCCTTATTTGATTTATTTCTAATTCTTATTCTTATTCAGACTGGGAGGATTGTACATGACTGTCTCCTAGATTTCTCAGTTATAACCAGAGGAGGCAGACCAACTACGAGGAGTTTCATAAATATGAAGGCCTCCTTATTTGATGGTTGATGCCCTCTGCTGGACATGAATACCATCCAACCCTGAATCGAGACAGAGAGACTCTGGCTAAGCCAGGAGTGGGTAACCCCGGTCCTAGGAAGCCACCGTCCTGAACATTTAAGATGTTTGGCCGTTTCCCTGCTCTAGCACACCTGATTCTAACAGGGAAACATCTTCAGGACAGTGGCTCCCTAGAACCAGGGTGACCTACCCCTGCATAAAAAAGGTGTGTAAGAGACAGTCTTACATACATGAGATCTGCTGATGAATGTCTGTGCAAAAATGACTCACCATTGAATCCATGTCAGAGGAGTTTGAGGGAGCGAAGATTGTTTGCACCATGAATTTGTGTTTACTTTTCTCATTGGGGTCATAGTCAAAGGGCTGTAGCATTACTGCAATATAAAATAAAGACACAAATACAGGTCAGCAAATACTGAAGACCAGGGGTCAAAGCTTTTCCTAGCTTTGAAGTATCCCAACTTCATTGTAGTCATTGCTCTTATCATTTGACCATTCTGTTTTGCAGGAGCCTTTTCAGCATAGTTAACACAGAGCATCATTCATTCAAGCTAAATGGTGTTTTTCTCTGCGAAGTCTTGAATAAGCAGCTCATTATCCTTGCAAGGTCTGGCCTGCATGCAAGGACACTGACCTGCGTTGCCCTTAATATTGGTTCATGTTTCCACCCTACCTTTGAATTACTCATGCTCACTTTCTGATATGAATTATGAATAGATGAACTTCAACATAAGCAGAGTTCTGTGTCGGACATGCTCAGTAAAAACTCCTTAGTCCCTCCATTTAACATCTAGCCCAAAACATTTAGTCGAAAGTCAAATGGGGTTCACTATTTTGCAAGACCACTGGATTCCCCAGGTCCCCCCTGCTGAGGGGGGCGGGGCTCCTGTCTTGGCTCCACCTCCTCCCAGTTCACATTGGGTCTCCTTTGTGACTCACCAGATATGGTGACAGTGGCCCCGGCGTCGATGATGCCGCTGTTTGGCCGTACGCAGTACCTGCGCGGGGCTGTTGTCTTCACTTTGAAACATACTCTTCTATCAGATGGGTTCTTCAGTTTGAGGTTGGTGGTGACTACATCTGTAAAGGGCCCTAGACAGACACAGACAGGGTATGTTTATTAATTATAAATAAAATACAAATAATAATAAGCATCTCCATGGTTAGAATATAGGACAACAATCTGATGTGTCACTGTGTCTTCTGAAGCCTGGTGTGAGAACCGTTTTTATCTCACTAATTGATTTATTGATTGATTTATCAAGCTCTTGGGAGAGGTCTGGGCACACGGGCCATGTAAGGATGCTGTGAGCACCTGAGAGGAGCAGATGTTCCCAGGGGGAAGATACTAGAAGAACCAGTCAGGAACTTCAAAACAGGACGGTTTAAATGCCCTCATGCAGTTACTCTGTCCTCAATTAGGAGTTAAATTAAATAACTCAGAACGCAAAGAAGTACGGGGGTGGGTGGAGCTAGCTGTTCCTCCTCTTATTGAGTTTCCTCAAGTTAACAAGACCTCAGCTTTCACAGGAACATTGCATGAAAACTCACTGCTGTGAACTCATCAGGTCAAGCGGCTGAGGAAATCGGGCTAGTAATCAGAAGATTGCGAGTTCGAGTCCTGGCCGTGCCAACATGACTGTGTTTTTAGACAAGACACTTGGGACACACAGGGAAATGTCCCTGTACGTGCTGTAAGTCTCTCTGAATAAGAGTGTCTGCTAAAATGACTAAATGTAAATGTGGGTCAGTAAAAAATGTTGTCTACATAGTTCTATAGATAACTAGCTAAAGAACTATACTTTCCCAGAGAACATGAAAACGCAGTGATTGAATCAAGAGGATACAGAACTGACCCGTAAGATGATGTTGCACAAACACAAAATATTATTTAGGATCATATTGCAACGTAGATCATTATAGACCTAACGGCACGTCAGTCATGAACGTATCCCAATGTTCGCAATGGCCTGCAATTCTACAGGGAAATATCCCTTTTCCAGGAGTCCATAATTTGAGTTCATTTCACATGGATGTCCCATGGCTGTCTGGATAAAGGCTCCTCAGGTCGTATACAGAGAAACCATTAGTCCGGTCTCCATCTTGTGACAAGGTTGTTTTCCCCAAATTAGAACCTTAACGACCGTTCACATGGTCCAGCTTTGATGGCCATACTGTAAACACAGCTGTAGGCCAAGTGAAATTCAACCAAACTCAATCACAGCAATTAAGACTGCCGGAACTGAATGAACCATCTCATTGTAGCTACCTGGCTTCATGCTGATAAGTCTGAGTAGATCCAGTGACTTCACATACCTGTGCTGAATCCTAAATGGTCAGGCACAGTCTTTAAATAGGCTACGTTCTAAAGACCCTCACCCTTTCTTCTCACGGTGTTGGCCGGGTTCAGTTGAAAGCAGTAACGGCTAGACTAAATAATACACTAAGATGAAATGATGAGTCGAAACTCGTACAAGGATAACTTTTCCTCCAATTTCAGTATTACATCAGGTTCAAAATTCAGTTTATTTACTGTTAATGACTTGCAACGAAATCATGACTTGTCGGTCTACATTACATTATCAATGAAAACTGAGGCTACAACTCATGACACATGGTCTGACTTGAGCAGATTGTAGAATTCTTTAGCGACAGTCTAGTTTCAGTTCCGGTACAATCGAATACTCCCCTCCTCACAACCCACAAATCCAGATTTCCATGCTAGACTACAGGGTTTGTCACAGAGTACTGGAGGGCAGAAATTCGTCTGAACACAACAGGGCATCCCTAGGAGACCAACTTAACGCTACTCTCATCTGTGAAAATACTGGGTATTTGCTTGCCTGTATGCTTGCCTGGCTACAGTACCAGTACCAAGCAGGGTAGACACAGGGGCCTCATGGGTGACTGACACAAAATAAACAAATCAGGCTAGTTGTTAAACACCATTCCTGGTGTACAATTTCAAACACCAACTGCCGCACATTGATATTTCAACAACTGGAGTAGATGGCAGGTTTTAAATCATTGCTAAGCCTTGTCAATTTGAGTTTTACATAGACTACCAAGTAGCCTAAATTAAATAATAACAATAATAATAAAACATTTATTTTATTTGCCGATTCATTTAATAACCTTTAACCTGCTATACTATCGTTTTAGCTCTGTCCAGAATGACCATACACACTTTGAACTGAGAAGATACTATAGGCTACTATGCAGGATAAGACTGAGTGGGCTTGTGACATCATGAAAGAGGAACCATGGATCACTGATTAAATTGTGCTGACATCTACAAACCAGTAAGACCTAAAGCTGAGCTTCATCTAACAGTATTTTAGTAGAAAAGGGCCATTTGACTTCCATATTGCCTGTCACTGCAGACTATGTTCTACAGCTACTAGCAACAACATGGTTTGGGCCGAAAAGAAGCTTCCAGTTCAGAACACAAATCACCACTCACTGAGTTCTAGTTCTAACATTAAAAAACATACACCCTTTTTTGGGGTGCAACTGGCCAAGGACCACGCTGATGTTTGGGTATTTTCTTAGGTAGGCCCCCCTGACGTGCTTCATGCTAAAAATACAAGCAGAGGAAAAGAGGGCTGTCCCCTCTAGCTTGCTGGAGAAGTCCCAGCAGAATGTCTAACCAGAGCTGTTCCTAGAGCCACACAGACAGATTAAGCTCAGTCTGTGAGACAAGCAGGAGCAAGGGCCATGTTCCCTCCACAGTCAACCATGGGAGATGCTATCGCATTCGAAATGGATCATGAGAGAGTGAATGTGGTGCCACCCAAAATAACCAAACTGGGCAAAAAAACTGGAAACGGTGTTATAGTGCTTTGAAATGTTTGACAAAATTGGATACTTGTTAACATTGGTAGCATCATACTGACAATGTTTGCAACAACAACAAAAACAAGTGCAGATTTGCATTACAGGCATGTAAAAATGTTTGAGGGGAAGTGCCATGATTGATTGTG
The DNA here is from genome assembly GCA_030340665.1 of Neosalanx taihuensis. Lineage (NCBI taxonomy): Eukaryota > Metazoa > Chordata > Actinopteri > Osmeriformes > Salangidae > Neosalanx > Neosalanx taihuensis. The sequence continues at coordinate 13,300,586 of CM059300.1, read as the reverse complement.
GCTGAAGAAAAAGGCATACATTGTTTCATAAATCAGTCACATTAATAATCTAAAATGTCAAAACAAAGTTCACCAAAGATAACAAATATTAGTTGAGAATTAATTTTAATTTACTAAATGGAAGAAAGAAAGAAAATCTGGAGAGAGATAATATAAACCTCATGATAAACCCAATGTCAAAATCTAAATTAGGGGCATCCACATGAATTGTATAATATGGTGAGTTCAACCATCATTCTACATAGCTTTTTTTGAACAATACCGAGTATTTTTGGTGTGAATATACCCCTACCCTGCAACACAGTATTTCTTTCAGGCGTGTATTGGCAGGAAATGCCCACAACTAGTTTGACTAGTTTTCTCAATCTCTGAATTCCAAAAGCAACATGTGAGATTGCACTTCTAGCAGTACTGTGATTGATTGCAATGTCAACCTGAAAACAACACAGTATAGATTAGACAAGTCAAGTAAATTAGTTAATTGTCTGCTTTCTGTGACCACAGGGTTAGCTGTAGACTGGGTGGGTAACAGTGACTAACTACCTATTCAGCTACTGTATATTTCAGGATACTAGAAGACGATACTGTAGCCTACTGCAGCTTGTCTACTGTTAGTTATCAAGGCTAAGAGAAATACCTTGTATGGCTATGTAGTCAAATATTGTAGCTAAGTAGTTAATAGGAAGTTAAGCAGAGTTTTTTGTCTTGCTAATTCATCTGTTACAGTATGTTTTTGAATCCCCACCTATGGTAGCTAGCCAGCTCGATCTAGCTCGATTACAACAAGAAACATGGTTGGTCAAGTAGCTAACTTGGCACTAAAGTCAGCTGACTTAAGCAAGGCTAACCCCTAACTGCCACACACCATTGGCATATACTCTTGGATAACCGTAGATGAGTGGTTATAGAGCTTTCCTATACTGATTTGACATTTATAGACTGTATAACTAACCCACTAGCCCATGTCGTTTAGCTTGCATCTTTGGCATATCCGTGGTAGACCACGATTAAACAAGCTAGGTAGTAGCTGTCACTGCTTATTAACACTCTTATTAAAAAAATAGACTGCCTAAACGCTTAATGGCATACCACCATTCAGAACGGATGTGTTAATTGTACTTTTACAGTAGGATTTCTTTACAAGTTCCCAAACACTGTTGCCACGCCGGTTTTCCACGTCACTACAGTCCTTTGCAGTTTGGCAGCAGCGGCCCGACTCTCCCCAACGCAAAATGGCGGAAAATGCTAACTGGTAGTTAGCTAGCAAAACTCATTTGAGGGGAGTGTGAAGTAATTTCCTTGAACAATTCCGGAGTTTTTCTCGGTTTATCTTCTACAATTTCAGCAAATTGAATTCACTTACCTTTAAATCTGAGGTCAGACGAAGGGTCAAGAATAAGGATTTGCTCCAACTTTGACATTTTCGATGTGAAGACACACTTGATAGCGACGCCAGAGAGTCACTGACAAGTAGAAATCCTGGATCTTTACTACTGAGTCAACCGCTGACTGGGCGCTGAGCACGAGCATGCGGGTGCAAATATTTGAACGCGCGAGTGCTCGACTTGGTTGCGCGCTCACGTGATACACGTCCACTAAGTGATTTGGCCCTAAGTGCCATGTCTTTAAGCCTCACAGAAATATTTTTTTTACTATTTTTTAGTTCCCAGAAAGGGATTTCTACACTGAGTTAACTTAATTTGACACACAGACATGCCCACACAAAAATGTGATAAGATAATCCTTTATTTGTCCCACAGTGGGTACATTGCCGTTCAAAACAGCAGCAGGGTATAGTATAGCACTCAGGGTACCAGTTAAAGTAGATACATTAAAGAATACAGTAAAACAAATAGAAACATACCAAATATGAAGTCCAAGCTAAGATAATGTATTGGACGTCAAGAATAATTGCACGTAGTGGTTGAAGAACATAATTGAAGAATATTGCAAGTAATAGTTGAAAGCAACTACATAATAGTGCGTAATGATGATCATAATAATAATAATAATAATATTGCACATAGTGGAGGTAGTAGTGTTATAAGTGTTCGTTGAATAGTCTGACAGCAGCAGGAAGGAAGGACCTGCTGAACCTCTCCTTCACACACATGAATCAGCCTCACAAGCTGCTCTCCTGAGTGGACAGACACACAGAGATGCTTTTACATTTTCCAATCTTATTCAGCCTAATGTAGGCTATCCATAAATAGATTACCAGTCCTTACTAAATGTAATATGTACTACATATGGTCGTGTAAATCAAATGCATAATATGCATTCCTCCCCACTGAACCAATTACATCATTTGCAGCCTGCAGCATATCTTGCATAATTCTCACTTCAGGCACTGAGCATCTTGAGAGTTACTGTTTTACTAGACTCAATCACTGTTTTTCATTGCAATTCCTAAATAGTCTAGAACCTGTTGACTATCTTGGTCAGTGGTTAAGTCCATCTTTGATTTAAGTACAGCAACATACCCACCCTCAGTGTTTGCACGCTAGGTAATCCAGTGCATGGCTGAAACAGAGCCTGTGGAATCCTGGATTCTCCATCTCATTTGTGCTCTTTACAGCATTTCAAAAGGTCACGCAAGCGTACAGTGACTGAATAGAATAACAACAACTTTGAACCCTGGATAAAAAAGCAGGCAATAAGGAGTGCCAGGCCAGGAAATTTATATCCCATGAAACATGATTTAAGTGTGACAAAACTGCAGGCCTTTGAGATAACAATGAGGGAAATGGTTGGATGACAGTTCTATTATCTGACTGCACCCACACTGCAAGATGGGGTAGCTTTGCATTTCATCTATGCAGCCAATGTGTCTTACTATGACCGATGAGTGGCCCAAGACAAAATATTGTTTAAAAACGCCTATTCGAGTTGACATTTGGATCATTTGCATTTCCCAATTTCTTAAACGGAAACAAAATCTTTTAAAATTACATAAGTATAAGGTGTCATATTTTAATAACTTAACTGTAAGAAACACTTTGTCAGAAGCTCAGGTGGCATTTGGACAAAACTGATCCAGGTAATGATGATCATATTCATATAATGTACACTGATCAATGTAATACAAGAACAACGGAAGAACAAAATACTTTATTGTCATAAAAGAGAATATAAAAAGTATATTTAGTCTGTCATGTAGTCTGGATGAAATGAGAATAAATCATTTAAGCCTATCTTGTACTGGAAAAAATGTATACAATCCTAACAGTTAAAGGGTAGTTTGCCATGTCTAAACATTGTACTTTTTATTATTATTTAACAATACAGCATGAAACTAGTTGTGGGTCTTACACAGCTGATGATATGATTTATTTACATAAGTAATAGAAAAGACAACAGGCACTTGTTATCGCAATGAAAAGCAAAAAAATGTTCAACAAAATAATCTCAGTCAAAATTGTCAAGTCAGATCATGAACCTGCATCTGAGTATTAGTTGGTCACATGCAAATTGGCACTTAATTGTGTTACAACAATCAGTAACTAGATAAAAAACACATTATAAAATTTGAGTAAAAAGTGTAAACATTTGAATAAAAAAGCAATGTCGAACCTGAAATATTTTAATACTAAGTGTACTCTACTTACATTTAATTGAATGCTCAACTATCTCAGTAAGTTGTAAAGTTGTAAAGTGCCAGATAAACAAATTGAGCTTCCTATCCGAGTGGTCAAATCCAATTGACATATTACTGTGTTTACTGGGAATGCATTTTTCAGAATTAAACCACTGCATGTATTACAAACTTAAAAGTTTGTGTTGTGATTCAATTGAAACAAAATGGAAGCCATTGAAATACAAGTCCCTTTCACTACTCACCGTAAGAATATTTTACACTTTGAGTACAGGAGCTATGCTTAGACTAATATGTATCACTTTTTGCATTTGATCAGAGAAATATATCTGCAAAGACCAAAATAATGCAAGCAATGTCTCAAACCATGGGTTTTAGGGTTTTAGGCACTTCACCTGTCCTTGCTGTAAAACGCTCTGGATAAGAGTCTGCTAAATGACTAAAAGTAAATGTGAACATTGTAACCAACTTTGACCAAATCAAAGTGGTACTGTTAAATCCATTTAAACCATGATTATTTCTGTGCAAAGTTTTGCTAAAACAGTATACATGGTTATAACACAGCACCTGAAAAGTAGAGAAATATTAAAATTGTATTTAAGGACAACCTCTTGCTCTCCCTTCAACACTAGAGGGAGACAAATAGCCCTGAATAATGTTGGTCAATCAAATGGTAACATGTTTCAATCAGGTACAGGCCTTATTCTCCTATCCCACCCTAGGGGTCACTGCAGGAGTAGTCAATCTTGTGTCAAAGTGAAGAGGAAGACATGTTCCTGATGCCAGAGGTTAAAGCCTAACTGGCAATTTCTGGTTTAACTAGCAACAACGCCTTGTTGAGGAAGGAGGCTGTCGGGTCAGTTTAAAGGATTCATTACTATCTACATCCGGATTCTCAAGGGGAGGAATCTGTCGACCTGAAATCATTGAGAAAGTAGAACATATGGTATATTGTTGTTTTATATGCAACTACTATTTGTCAGGGTTACAAATATGCAATGGTCACATTGTTAAAACACAAAATTTACTAGGAATCACTTACTGATTTTCTGAAAGAGTTCCTCGACATTAATAGCATTTCTGGCACTAGTCTCGATGAAAATTGCTGCAATTGACTCAGCAAATTCCTTGGCTTCCTTCATAGGGACTTCCCTATAGTAGGACAACATAATGAGCTACACATGCTCTTGTGTATTGTACCGCAGATCAAGATAGCCTCCAGCAGAAGCCTCCTACCTGATGTCTCCCAGATCATTCTTATTCCCTGCTATCGCTACGACGATGTCTTCAGGACCGTGTTCCTTCAGCTCCTTCACCCACTTCTTCAGTGTCTGGAAAGAGTCCTGCCAAGCACAGCCAGGCCACAAACAATGATTATAAAGCTATTAGGTATATGTTACTGCTTTGTGGAGATCTGTAAGTGGGATTGATTTATGATTGGTTCAAATTGAATCTGAAACCTCTGTTTTGAAGGAAATAAACGTCCGTACCAGTTTGGTGATGTCATAGACAATGACAGCAGCAGCTGAACCTCTGTAGTACATCGGGGCCAGTGAGTGAAACTGGTAACAAATAATGGAACAAAATACACAAATATGAGCAAAACAGGAACCTAAAAAAAAGAGACAAAAACGACTTCCTTCTTCATAAAACAGAAGTGATATTTTCCTATGTCAATATTCAAGTTATTGTTTCTGATATCACACATTTTAGCCTATGAATCACTGAGCAGAACTAACACTAAAAATAGCAGCAGAGTAAAGTCATGTCATGGGGTCATATAAAAAGTTACTGACTAGACAAGGTGACTAACAAACAATGTGTTGCAGTTTTTTTGCTTATTTCAAAGAAAACTCCAAAGTATTAGAAATATGTGATAAGATGTAGGATGAATGATGTGGATGTAATCACCCTTTCCTGTCCTGCTGTGTCCCAGATTAGGAATTTGTGTAGTTCATGTCCACACGGAACCGTCTTCGTTAAAAATGATGCCCTGAGTATAACAAAGAGTACACCAAAACAAATCACTTTCCTAGAGAAAGCAGCAGTATTTCATCCTGAATCCTGATTTTTGTTTAGGAAAATCCAGGTTGAGAAGTCATACATAAGCCATTTATTCCAAGATGGACTGACAAGACACTTTGCTTTGTGTTATCTTCCCTGGACATCACAGGATTTCAAGGTGAGTCATGTGCATGTATGTTTCATTTGGATTTGGTAATTAAGTTACTTGAGCTCCAAAAAAACTAAGCAAACCTTAACAAATGTATGTACTTACCCTATTGTTGGACTTATGTTGTGGTCAAAATGATCTTGAACAAAACGACACACAATACTGGACTTTCCTACTCCTGTATCCTGTGAAACAATACAAGCTGATTAGTCCCAATGCACTTAGCACCATACATTGCACTGAGACTAGGAAGTTGAGTTAAAACTTTTTTGGGGCAGTCCATAAGGTATTTTTTTACCATACAAAGCCATCTGGGAGTTAAAGACTATAGTCTACAAATGCACGCCATCTGTCTGCAAAATTGTTCGAAAAACCACTGCAAGAATAAATATAGAATCTAACTGGTTACTTTAGTTGATGACGTAATGGCTGCTTTTTAATAAGAGAGATTCAGCAAATACAAAGAGATGGAATAAAAACAACCACAGTCACTTATAAAATGACACACATTTTGACACTGAATCTAATCCAGTGGTTTATTTTACCGGCTAGAAAGTTTTTTTTCATGGGCGAATGGTAGCTTTTTTCATGGGGTTATTCTCGAGAAACTGGGCTAAAATGTAGCTAAATCACAGTTTGTCAGTAAAACACTGCGTAGGTTCCCTTGATCAAAACAACTTTGTTACTGTCAAGAATAATGTTGTCTGTTTTCATGTTTCAATACGGTCGAAACAGAACGGACAGTATAGGCTAGACAGATTTCTTTAAGTCAACAAGAAATACACTTACCCCTAAAAGACAGACTTTAAGTTCCCTTATTGCCATTTTTAGAAGTCTACTGCTACTCACATATCTTTTCAATATCTTTTCAAAACTTTAGTCTCCTTACAGCAGACATATTTTTCTTAGAAAAGGAGACACCCAGACAGGACAGATCATTCCTGCCATAACGGAAACCAGTGGAAGCCAATAGAATCACTAGTCACGTGGTGCTTCCATCTTCCACCCTAAACATTCTTTTGGAACTAAAACTGATACAATGTATCTTTAAGGTTAATTGATCAGCGCTTCTATTAGGCGAGTTAAGATCAGATGCGTAAACATTTACATAGGATATAACTAGAAGTATTTTCATGAACTTAAAATGGCTAGCTTTTAATACATGGACGACAACTATCTGTATAAGACACAAACTCAGAGATACAATATTTTTTTTCTTTATTTTTAAGATTGACAATTTATTTTCACAGCATTATTTTGTCTGCAACAATACAAGCTACAAAAGCCTTTAATAATATGAAAATAATTTTATGAGAAGGAAAGATTATGAGCCACATCTAGCAGTAATCCATTACAATCACTTTAGGTTAATGAACTAAATTATTTGGGATGTCCTATCATCAGATTGCTTTGATTTGCCATTTTCAAATGCAGTCCCACACATACAAAGTTTCTTAAAATAAAAAATAACGTATTGAAAAAACAGCTGAAAATACAGCACATTTCCAATTTTACAATAATGTACATGCACAATATGCTGTGCCTCGGTTTCACCCATCACATATACACTGTAAGACAGTAGATGGGTAGCACAATGTAATTGTAAAAGGTCATATAATATTGAGTCTGAAATGATTGACTTAAAATCTTGGCTTGTACTCAACAGACATCACGAGTCATGACCCTATTGCGTTAAGAGATGCAAATGTAATTTGTGTTGTACATAATGCACGGGTCAGTTACCAGGCACTGTCCAACAGTTCTCATGTTTGTACATCTGTACTTCTCACAAACAAAAGGTTGTGCCAAATATATATATATGGCATGTCATTTCAAATCAACATATTTGCATAATTAGTCTTCCAAATATTCTAGAATACTATGTAAATATATATAATATATAGAGACCCATCATAAATTCTTCATATTTCAAAGAGCATCTGTCCTAGTGGTTCTATTGTGCAACTCGTCCAGTCTTGCAGCTTCAGTTATGGCACAGTGGTTGCATTCCAAACAGGTTGTTCCATCTGAGACTGACTGGGGGAATTGGGGGGGACTTGGGGGTGGCTGGGTGGGGGGGATCAATTGATCTAATCTTGTCCTAGAGTTCTGAATGGAGAATCTGCTAAATCCTGAAAAGGTAGAGTGCCTCCCTCACACTTCCAATAGTACCCTTTCCCTTCAATTTCATTCAGCTCTCGCCCTCCCTGACACCAAATCAGGCACGAGGGAGCGTTCTACTACTTCCACACTGATGTATGGTCCCACCTGTATTCTCATATGGACTTGTCAGCTATAGGCAAATTCAATATGCACTGGTTATTCACCAGATGCCATGGGTGAATAACAAGTGCATACGTTTTCAAGTTGGTCAGTTGTCAACCTTATGTGGCGCTAGCATGCACTGACTTGCCTACTTGTGGAGCGATAAAACACATGTGGCTGTTGACTTCCTAGAGGTTTGAACAGCTGGAAATGTTAAGCAGGATGTATGTAGGTTAAGTGGGAAAAGAGATGAGCACACTTCACAGGTTGGTCTCCCTCCTATCTTTACTTGGCGAAGATTTAGCGGCTTCCTTGCAGGGCTTGCCATTGGTGGAGGCAGGTGGTTCTGTGGCGGTTGCAGCAGAAGCCATGGAGCGCTTGGTCTGCTCCTCGCTCCTGGCCTCTGGGCTGGGCTGTGTGGGCGGAGCCTGCTCCGAGGGAGGCGGGACCGTCTGTTCCTGCTGCAGCTTGTGGGTCTGCAGGAGGCGGAGCTGGACACGCAGCTCCAAGATGGCTTCCTGCTCCTCGTGGATGGCCTGATTCAGGTGGGTGTTCTTATTCTGCACGTCAACCAATCACAACATTAGCCTGTTAGAACTCTCACCAACCATATTACAACACCAAAAAAATCATGTCTCCAAAAAGGGCAAAAGTAATAGGAAAACCCTTATAGTCACAAGTCACTTACCTCCAGTTCTTCATTCTGCTTCTGCAGGTCTTCAAGGATCATCTGAAGCTCTTCTTCATCCTCACTCTCACTCTCGCTGTCAGAGGAGTACTCCTCTGTCTCACTGCGGCCTTGCTGCCGACTGGACCAAACACACACCCAGCTTGGTGGTCAATGACACTGTAACTATGTAACTATGTGAACTGTCATCCTACAACAACTTGTTTTTAATTCATTTTTTTAGCACTTTCACCTCTGTATGTCAGCAATTTCAGCCCGCAGCCTCTCAATCTCCTCCTTCTCAGTGGCTATCTGCCTTCGCAGCACCTGCTCCAGAGAGATCAGCTCCTCCTGCTCCGTCAGGATCTCATTCTCCTGCACAGCAGACGGGAGGGAAAACAGGAAGCAACAGGGGAACGTTGTACAATTAAAGGGGACATCAAAACTTGTATTGCGTCCTTTGCGTATTCTGTATTAGCCCTTTTAAACAGGGATTCACCATAGCCTCTCCATGCAGATGTGCCTGTGTGTGACTTACCTGTGCCAGCAGGATATTGACCACCTCTTCCTCGTTCTCAGTCATTTCCTCCTTGGACACGTCCTCCTTGGAGAGGCTTGCTATCTCCTGAGCGATCTTACTCTCACACTCCTGTCAGGTCACAGGGGAGGAGAAGGGGGGATGAATTACATTATGCATGCATATCACTAGAGATATACTGGATTTAGGCTAGTATTCCTGTGTATTTTTGTCATTCCTGTGACAAAGTTTTAATGATGCAGAATCTACCGTGACCATTCATGAGGTACGTGTTTTTACTAGCCTGCCGTTTGGCTTCTCTCAGTTTGCGTTTGAGAGCAGTGAGGATCCGCTGCACCTCCCATAGTCTCTCCTCTTTAGACAGGTCTTTCACCCCTGCCTGGAGGTCCCTGTGCAAGCAGTTCAGCAGGAACTCCTGGGAACACGACACATGCGTCACACAAAAGCAAGACCAGCGTTCAACAGCATCTCATTCGCTCTGTGCTAGCTAGCCAGCAGCAGGGGTGGTGGAAAACCTCCGCATCCCTGTGCTTCGTAAATGGCAAACCTGAAGGAGGCTAAACTGGGCGGGCAGAAGTGAGGGTCCACCCACCTGTCTGCGGATCTCCTCCTTGATGCTCTCCTGGGTCTCAGGTAGCGCCGGCATGGTGGCCATGTTGGACCAGCGCAGGGGCCGCACCACTGGCTTCAGCACCACCTCTCCAAACAGCTCCCTCACATGCGTGAAGAACACGTAGAGAACGCGGTTCCCGATCTGAAGGAGGAGGAACAGGGGGAGGATGGGGCGTGCTGGAAAGTCATCTGTGTACTGGGCCTGTCTGTGGGATGATGAATGCAGCCCTACCGCTGGATCACTGGAAGTGGAACAGCCACAGAAGCTGCTCTAGTGGGAATAAATTAGCTGCTTGGAAGTAGGACATCTCCCCGCAATTTTGTTTTTAAAATAACTGTCTTCCTTTTGGCAAAGAAGGGCTGAATTTCCATTCAATTGGCTGAATGTAAAATATGTTTACGACTACTTCTTTTATAGGTATTATTTGCCTAAATCCCTCTAACTAGTAATTCTCACATTTATTACATTTCCTTTTAAACCCCTTCTTCTTCTACTCTCTTGTTCTCTCACTCCCGTCCCTCTCCATCTCTGACCTGAACAGTGGGGTTGAGGACTATGGAGATGTTCTGGATGTTCATCTTGGTGTCCGCTTCCCTGGCGATGACGTGGTCCATGTGAGTGACCAGCCAGGACAGAATGAGCCTGCAGCCAGGGGACATCTCTGTCAGCAGCCGCTGGAACTCCGTCACCTTCTCCGCCTCGCCCTGTCTGCTGCAGGCGTCCTCAAAGCGCTGGGCCAGCTCTCGGCCCAGCAGGTTCTCCGGCAGCTCCCGGAGGTACTGCTTCAGCAGGCTGGCCACCGTGTGGGGGTCGTACTCCTCCAGACAAGGGCACTCCTCACGGTCATAGGCAGCTTTCAGCTCGTCCACCTTGGACTTCATACCTGGGAGGACAGAGGGGTCATGGAGGTGAGGGCATGATGGGTTGGAGGTAAAAATGCTGTTATAGACATATGATGTATGGAGAGTTAGCAACAGGAGATTTTGTACCTATTTTACGTCACTAACATTGGCACATTGCATTACTGTGCAGACGTAACATGAATGGGGTCAAGAAAAGTACATTCCTGCAACAGGTAACAAGGTTCACATCAGCAGTAACTCCTACCTGACACACGGTAGATCCCCTCACACTTCATGCCGTAGCTCTCTATGTAGTCGACACACTCCCTGAAGATGGCAGGCAGCTGGATGCCATCGTACAGGGCTGTTCTCTTCACAGCCTCGGCCAGAGGGGCTCCGAAGACGGGCCTGAGGGTGGGGGTTTCCACGGGGACCGGCTCGGCCTCCACCGCCGGCTTCTTCTTCTTCTTCTTCTCCTTCCACTGTTTGACCACATCCGCAGCCGTCAGGTCTTTGGACTTCTTGTCCTTGGCCTTGTCCTCCTTGGAACCTTTCTCCTTCACCTTGAAGTCTTTTTCCTTCTTCTTGGAGAAGCTGGGCTTCTTGAACACGTGGATGCCCTTGGAACGCTTCATCTTGGACGGGCTCTCCGCTTCATCCGCCGAGCTGTCCTCCTGGAAAGCAGCGTAGCCCTCCGCTAGATGATGAGGCGAGGTAGAAAGGACGGGGAAGACAAAAGAGGAGTGAGAATTAAGGTAACCCGTTAATCCCCTCTCCTTCTCTCTCTGATACCACACACCCTGCTGTCGCCATGATGAGACAGAGGCGAGAAGAGAGGACAGACCAGGAGAGGGAGAATGGGGGCTGAAAAAGAGGTCAACCACCAATTTAGCACAACTCCCACTGCATCTTGCCAGTTTCTTTCCCTGAATGAGCTTTAGAATTGTGATTCTGTTTCCTCTGAGCAAAATTGCAACCAACTAGTGTCAACCTGCATTAAAGCTCTGCTCACAGCATGTTATCTCCTATAGTCAGTGCCAGTGTAGAATGTATTCCCAGGCAGAGACACTCTTTAGCAGCTTGAGGCTCAAGACACACCTTTACTGGGTATTGGGTGTGCCCTAAAACTGTCATTCTCTTCCTTTCTCTCTTTGTCACCAGGGATGGCTAAATTTAACTACAGGATGACAACAAAATAGTTACAGTACTGGAACATGCATGTAAAGCTCTAGGAATACTTTTAAAAGATTGAGAAATGCCAACACTGTCAAATGATTTGACCCAAAACTAGCTCCCTAACCGGTGAAGTAGACTAAAGACACAAATACGACAAATATCTTTGTCGTTTTTAAACCACAAATCATGTACATTTTAGAACGTAAGGAAGTGTTCATACTTCTCTTTTCCTTCTTCTTAAATTTGTTCTTCTTCTTGCTGTGTTCCTTGTCATCATCTGAGATGGCATCAGGGGGCTCGTGGTGGTGCCCATCGTGGGGGGGCGACGGCTCTCCTGTGCGGTACAGACCAGGGAACTTGGTGGGGCTGATCTCCTCAGAGCTCGGGGTGCGGGCCACGCCCCCTGGGTGCTCTGCCCTGCGCTGCTCCGCAGGACTGCTGCTAGGGGGCAGGAAGCACTCCGTCATGGCTGCACTGCCCTGGTCAGGACTCCGGCCTCAGACACCTTTCCGCTCCACCATCACACCTGCAGGGGATGCAGCTGTCTTACGCCATGTTACGCCATGGTATCACCTTTGTCTCGTTAACCACCTGTTACAGTTGAACTTCCTTACAGTTTAGATTTGTTCGATGAGTCCCTTGACATTAACTTGACACTGCAGGAGTCTAATACTAATTTCAAAGTTTGTTTGATACTAATTTCGGTTCATGATGCAACTTTTGGGTTCCTTATGAATAAACATTCTGCAGAAACAGAATATATCCACCAGGTGGGGCTCTACTGTAGAAAATGTATACTGGATTATGCCAAACCCACACAAACCCAAAGCCTTCCAACAGAAGGACATGTCACACCCCTATCTATCCCCTATCTATCCCCTGTTATGCCAATACTATCCTACAAAGGAGCATACGAAGGTCAAACTAATGTAGAGTCACTGGTAATGTCAATAAAAAAAAGCTTGGATACCTTGGAACCTTTGTATGGGGAAGCTTTGACTAGTTCCTATTTCAGATGAACCATGTAGTCCTACCACTTAAAATCTAAGTGGCACTTAGTATCAGGGCTTGTCTTAATAAATAATGGGGCCCATTATCTGCCCAACATCTTTCTCATATCATGATATGAGATTACTCAAGCAGGGAACGTTGACATGAGCCCCATTCAAACACTAGCAAATTCGACGCCATACAATAAAAGACAGCTGGAACAAAATAAAACCATTTTAAGACAGTAAAATTATAATCGTTTAACAAATGTAATCATGGTAATTACTGATAAAGAAAACTAACTAGCAAATGAAATGCCTGCCCTCCAGCCATTCATGTTATGAAGGAGGATCCTTTACAAAACTGTCTTGACTTCAGGATCAGTGTACAGATTGAACAGACTAAAGGACAGTATCATAGCTACTGTAACTTAATGTAAGATAACTATCATTATTAAGTTATTAATATCAATATTAATACATCTGCTCACATTAAACGAAGGCCTGTATGCTAGTTCTGCTGTTAGCTGAGACGTACAGTAACCAGTTCACTGTGCTCAATTCATGTAGCTAAAGCAAACTTGCTAACGTCAAACCAAAGCTCTTCTCTTATTCTGGCCAGTCAACGAACCATTAAGATCATATAGGACAATGAACACAATATTAACCATTTTAAACATTTGTATTGAGGTTTTAGTCAGAAGAAAATATGAGGAAGTTTAGAAACTAACCTTCCGGACCATTTTGAGCTGAGCTTCCTGCTGCCCGTTTGTATACTAAATAAACCGACCTGCGCCTGCGCTGTATGACCAGATGCATTGTGGGAATAGTAGTCCAGCGGCTAGAGAAGAAACTACAATCTTTTTCTACTGAACTAGCTAACTCTATAACAAAGGTCACAGCTGCTCTTTGCTGAAACGAGGTCACGTAGATGAATATTATAAAAAGACTCATTGTGTTTCTGGGACATTTGTCTTCACTAACTGCTTGCCGACTGGGCACAGCATCAGTGATACACCCCCCACCGCTTTTGAAAATCTGTTGGCACTACAGACAGGAGTTCTGTAGCAGTAAAAGATTGGCATCAGTTAACAATCTTTTCCTCACTTGCAGTAGATGCTTTGCTCGCACTGGGACACCTGTGAACTATAATGACACCTTTGTTTGCCCAGGAAATTATGCACTTCCTGAGTGTGTGAAACTAAAGTAAGATAGCATGTGGAGTGAACAGGAATGAAGGCTGTTCCACAAATTACTGTTTTCCCATGTTGCAATTTCTGCATTATAAATAGTGACAAAACACTAAAAACAAATTTGTTTTGACTTGAAAATAAAAAATAAAGACAATTTCACCAACATTTTCTTTATTTTGGTGTGCAATGGGGGATTCAGTGGATCATTACTGTAAAAAATACATTATTTATACACCTCTAGTAAAAAAAAAAAAAGAAGAAAAAAAAGGAACAACATCGCTATTGAGAACATATCTAAAATATACAGTGACAATATCAGCAGAATAAAAAATATTTTTGAAAAGGTGGGTGGGAAATATCTTACAACTTCGATCGGTCATGTGAACACATTATCAATGACAGAGTCCTATGCCCGCAGTCCTCGTTCTGGTCAAGTCTTGCCATGTGGTGCCAGCATGTGCCCACACCTCAGAAAAGACAGTTCATGCACTTCACAGCCTTGCTGCCGTAGTCCAGACACTCAGGTCCAATACACTGACAGCAGGCATTATGAAACCAGCGGTATTTTGATCCTCCCATTGACTCGCAGTATATTTTACACTGGCGGATGGACAAGCAGTCGTCGAAGTAGACTACTGTGCACATGTTGTCTAAGAGAAGAAACATGAAGATAAGGGAGATCATACGTCAGTAAGTTGATTAACACATCTTCAAAACATAGTAAAGGTTGCCTGCTAAAAGTGTATTAAGTTAACCTCCCATGTTTTGTTGAGCTCTTTTTACAGCCATAAAAAAATAAACTAAGTGTGACCATATGTTTTTGGTGGACCTGGTGAATTAACGGTTCAGTTCTGTGGGAGTGCACTTTCTTCAGAGTGTCTTTTTATAGTAAATAACCCTGGGTCAGAAGTTCAGAACCAAACAAAGACTGAGAAGAAAGGAAGCATGAGGCAGAGAACCACCTCAGTCCATTACCATCCATGAAATGAACTTGCAATCAGTCTTTTTATGTGGGACATTTTGTGCTTGTAAAAAGAGCTGTTACTAACCATGTTGTATAAGTAGATTTTACAAGTGTAAACAACCAGGAAAGCGTTATTTTTACATGTTTGTTTTTTTTCAGCTGACCTGCCACATGTGTTTACACTACCTTGAGTGTCGTAGCTTGCATGAATGCTGTTGCCGGGCAGAGAGACATTTTGGTGCTGGTCTTCAAGGGTCTCCAGAAAAGAGACCAGGTTTTCATGGTGAGAGAGTTCCTCTGCGACAGGGAAGGACACCACCATCATGTTGATTGGAGCCTCTCCTTCAGTGAGAGCCCGGAACAGTGATGGGATTGGTCGATGGAGTTCCTCCACTGTGCTCTTGGAGGTGGCAGGAGTATCACTGTAGTTCTTAGGATTACACATGCCTGACAGAGAGATTTAGTGATTATTTACATGTATTTAATTTAGCAGACGCTTTTATCCAAAGCGTATATTTGATAATATAGGTGCAAAATAAGTTTCAACGTTCACATGCTTATCTTAATTTAGTCCTATTACTAAACGCTTCACAAGTCACTGCCTCCACAGAACTGATTAGTCTTACTTTTTAAACAGACACAAAGTGAATTAGACCCTAATTGGTAAATTATGTTTTGAACAGATAAGTTGGACAGAGGAATCAGAGTTCAAACCAGTGTTAAAAGCAAAAGCCAAAACAGATGTTTTCAATAAAAGATACACACGGCTCACACCGTCCATCTTTTCCTCCCCTCTGCTAATACAAACTCTGCTTTTGTGACCATTAATGCACATCAAAGCAGGTGCTGTTGGCACCAAATACACATTCTGCATGGAAACTTTGGTCATAAAATCACATACAAATGAGATATATACTCTGGCTAGGGGCTGTAATGTCTTCTAGATATATTGTATAGGCCTGTCCAGGGACAGAACATCTGTACAGCAGTGGTTTCTCTGCTCCTCCACAGCCACATGCTTTCATTTGTCATTCACATAAAATATAACTTTAAGCTTGGTTGTCAACACCTGCAGCAACATCTGTCTTTAAAAACACGGCTTATATTTAATTCCTGAAAGCACAGGAAGACAAGACATCTCAATGACACAGCTGATCACGCTATAATATTCTGGTCATTCTGTTATCAGTTGCATGTCTTTTCTCCACTGGGCCTCGGTTAGCAAGAAAGGTCAAAGTTCACTTGAGGAAGGTTAACCCTGTTTCTCTCGACCGACTCTTGAAACCTTTGATGCTGTGAAGCTCCTGTAGACTTCCTGTCCATGTGGTGGGCCCTAAATGGAGATTTTACTCCCTTCATTTCCTGAAGTCTAACAAGGAGTCCCCCGTTCACCTCTCCTCATACCAGGCTGGGCGAGGAATCATTTCTCATTCCAGCAGGGCCTTTTGTGTCTGGTTTCACTCCCCTCACACTCACCTCATATCAGAAACTACCCCACTAAAAAGACTAATGCTTTCTAAACACATGGCAATGCACAAGAGCACTGTGAAAACACATCAAAGTACCAAGACACACTAAGTCCTGTGTCTAATAAACACATTTTACGTGTTAGAAAAAGGGCATTCCAATATGAGATATGTAAACTTGAATGAATGTGATATTTCACTCACCCACACAGTCACAACACTCTTCCCAGAGGGTGCCCAGACACAGCATGCATTCTTTACAGCAGGAACAGTTCCCATCAGACGGCCGACACTGACACAGCTCCTGTAGCACACAAACACACAGGCATCAGCAACATTACTGCAACAGTGATCAGAACACAGATCATTTGGACAAGGTGACTGTGAACGAGGAGGCTGCACAAGTAATTACAAAACAGTTCCACATTGGGATCTTAGAGGAAAATAGTTTTAGTACAAAAAAAAGAGACAAAAAAACAAGCAGATGTCAACACAGAACACATTAACACCAACACACAAGAAACATTCAATTAAAATGTCAGTTCAACAGCAGGTTTGTGTTCTGGACAGTAACTCCATCGGACAAAAACAATTACAGGTCAGTGCAACCGCACAGTAACATGGAATGTACAATGTGGTATCATAAAATGTAAGCATGTGTCATACAGCCGCAATAATAGCTTCATGGTCCAATGAACACTAAGACAAACAAGAATAATTCCCACAAATACTGCACTGTAATTGATGCTTTAGAGTATTACAGTAAGGTGCACTGTCTGAATAGAGATCAAGAGAATGTCTGTGGTGTGTCTTACTAAAAAAGGGAACGTTGTTTCACATCTTTACGAAAAGGAAAGTTTATCAAAGTCTAATACTCTATATAAAGTGTAGTAACTGTAAACAAGGTCTCCTTGTAAAGAGAGTTTCCATGTCTATGTTTACCCTTGCATGAGCAAAAGGAAAAACTACCAAAAAAAAACTAACTCATAAGCGTCTAAATTTGCTGCACAAATGTCGGCATCTTGGCATGGATACTAACGAGCCTGTGGGCAAGGACTAATGCTAATTTAGACTGGCATACAGTTCCTCTGTTTCTAGCACTTCTCCTGACACAGAACATAGAGCACATTCCACAAAGTCAAGGTCACGGCAATGAAGGAGGGGCGGAAGAGAGAGAAAGAGAGAGAGAGACAGAAAGAGAGGGAGAGAGAGAGAGAGAGCAGTGAGAAGAAAACACCTGGTGCCCAGAACATGGCTGCTCCCCCCACAACAGGCTCTCTCAGTCTCTCTCTCTCTTGTTTGCTTTCATTCCCTCGATCTTGTTGCTTCTCTTCCAACCCCCAAAGAACTTTTTGCTCTTTCCCTCTTTTTCTTCTCTCTCTTTCTCACTCCATACTCCTATCCCCCTTACGTTCTCTGAGAAGCCTTCTCTGAAGGATAAACAGAATGCAGTTCCAAAGGACGACCTCTGACTCAACAGCATATCATTTCCCAACCACACAGAGGGCTCACTCTACCTCCCAGCATGCTCGATCTGATGATAGAAGGGTTTGTTATGGTTACTCTTCGTAAAGAATGTCTTCCTGTATCTCCAGTAAACAGTAAATAGAGGCTGCTTGGAAAATAAAGCCTGTTAACAAAGAAAAGAAATGGCAGCTTAGAACCTTAACTAGTTACCGTAACTAAACACATCCTAATGTCCAATGGGACCTGGTTGACTAAACACCACTCAGTGCTTGTAGCAACGAGTGGGTCATCCATGTTCCCATATTTCCATCTAGAGAATGAAGAAGATGGCGTGAAGGTGAAAGTGTGTTCAGACACAGAACGTGTGCTGCCTTGTCCTGCAAAGCACTCATGTGTAACTCTGAAATTGGCTGCCCCACCCTACTAACGGCTGGGTTTGGACAAAGCTAGCTGCAGGCTACCCTGAAGCAGCCCTCAAACTCACTGTGTGAGTGTGTGTGTGTCTGACTCTGCACACTTACAGGCTCCAGGGCGGCATGTTATCCACCCCCTTCTACACACACACCTCCTTCTGACCCTACCGTTCCATGTCTCCCTCGGCCCCGTCCGTCTCCCCCCCCCTAGGGGGCTTTGGGAATTCAGACAAATGACTTAGGATGGAAGCAAAGACTGATTGAGCATCAGACATATCCCACTAATCACCAGCAGCATGCTGCTTCCACGGGGGGAGAAGGTCATTTTCTCTTTTAGTCCAGTCTGCCAAAGTTGACAGCATGTTAGCATGTTTTGCATTTTGAAGGGTCGGGGAACTAAGTCCGCTAGAAAGGTTGGCCTGTCAGTATCAATCGGAGCAGTAATCAATCTGATTATGACTCCAGAGTGTTACAAACATACATGATTGAAATATTTAATTATGCCAGAGAATAAAGAGCCACCCAAAAAACACTTTGTAAAGAACTGTGAGATCTATTTAGTGTGCCTGAGCTCAAAAAGGGAATTAATTAAAAATAACACGGTAAACTTTTGACCCTACAGGAAGGAGCACACTCCATAAGGAACTCAAACATAACAAGCAAGTGTTGTACACTAATGAACCCTCTTGTCAGACCGAAAGTGAGGTCAGACGGATTAGGAGGAACTGGTCACTGAGGTTAACAGTGCAACATAAAGAAATAATGAGCTGGGCAGGTCCGCTAAATACACACTGGCTCAAAGTATACCAAAGAGAGAAGTAGGGCTGAGAAGTAGACATTCATAGAAAAAGAGAGAGGACTGAGAGAGATGTTTCAGAGGAGAAAAATTAAAGAGAAGGAGTGTGAGAGAGAAAGAAAGAGAAGATAAAAACAGAGCATTGAGAATACAATGCTAACAGATTAGCAATCACAGGGAAGTTGTGGGATCAAACACGCAAAAATACAAGCTCAGATATGGAATATCACATGTTGACTTTATAGTTCTCACTAGTCTTCTGTCGTGTAAACATTAGTTTCAAAATCAGTTCAATTATTTCAGTTGATCAGTTATTTTATCAGCCAAAAAAAAAAACAGATTAGATTAATCTTGACCATCGGAGACCTGTTCTGGGAACGTTTTCAAGATTTTGTTCAGTTTATTGAAGGAATGCATCTGCATTCCTTTTTCACAGTCAAAATTCTTCTTCCTTTCTTCAGCTGGAAAACAACAGTCACCATTTTCATAGAACAGGAATGTTTCATTTCACTCTTGCAAAGAAAAGAAAAAAAGCAGCCTCTACCTTATTTCAACACACACGTTCCAGGAAAACCTTCACATTGCTGTGCTACATAAACAGACTTAAACCTTATTCATCTACATTTATCAGTTCACATACTAGTGATGGATTTGAGCACAGTTTTGAGATCCCCTCACACAAGCCGTGTTCATCTAACAGTACTAAGTTCCTGGGCTTCAGGCGAATGTTCCAGTCCCTCTTACCTGTATAAGACACTTGCTTACATCGCTGGCACAGAGGGCTTTGTTACAGGCCATGCTCAGGGACATTCCTGACAAGAGGAAGAGAAGTGCAGCCATGGCTGGAATCATCAGATGACCTGACCTCATCCTGGGTGCTCAGCAGCAAGTCACTGTCCACCTGGATCAACACACAGCAGCAGCAACCATGTCAATGGGTGGCACACAGCACTGGCCAGGTCTCCTTAAGGAAATTCTAACTCAATTCGAAATGTGGTCAACTGAGTAATTCCTGGTGGAATTTATTTGGAAGTTTATTTGTTAATTCCTCCTTTGTATAGTATAAAGTAATCACTAACTTGTGTTTAGACTGACAAATTATAACATCTGGCCACATCAGCTTTAGTCTTTAACTTGAACGCAAGGAAAATACTCATCAAGGTGAGATGCTCCTTTAAGTTTTACATAGAAAAGGTTTTTATTTCCATTGTAAATCATGAGATGGTTGAGAGAAAACCATTTTAGACTGTGATTTTTAAACTTTTCGTTTGTGTTAATAGGCTACATTTGTTCTAGTTATTGCTCGATACATGTAACTCGCATGCACAACAAATCGTGAAAAAAGACATTCATTCGTGACTAAAATATAAATCATTAGACAAGAAAAACTTACCAAAAAGTGAGTTAAGAAGATCCTGGAGTTTTCCTTTGACTTGGTGGTTTTATTCCCTTTGAACCTCGTCCACTTTCCAGGATGGGATTATGCCGCTAATGTGTCCAGAGAGGGCGTCAGTTTCCCCGCAACACAAAGCGGCAGCAGGCGGCGCCTTAAAGACACACTGCCCATAAAGAAGAGCAGGATCCAGGTGAGAGGAGGAATCTAATGAAAGAAAGAAAACTAAAGTTATAAATACTTAATACTAGTTAAGTATACTTAATATACTTAACTAATAAAGCAGGCGGTGTGTTCATACACGCCAAATGTGTAAAGAACATGCGTTAAGAGTATGAAAAGGACAAGTTAAATCCATGTGGGACCTTGTGGGTTTGGCTGCTTATTTGCATTGCTTGACTCTTAGTCTTCCAGCCATAAAACCCCCATTATAAAATGCTTTTGTCTCTGTTCTTATCAAGCATGCGATGAATAGGTGACCAGGAGTGCCTCATTAGCAGTGAAAAAAGACATTCGGAAGCCATCGTGATGTGGGGGAAGTTTACTGAGACCGGGCGATAAAACGTGCCAAGTTCCCCCATTGCAACTTGATATACCCCCACAGCCGATTTACATCACGTATATATGTGCACTTTAAAATGTGAGAAAACCTCATCTTAATGCATCAAGATTGTTTTTATTTGACCAATATAGCGTTATTAATAATCAATTTGTAAAATAATTCGATTTATTTAATTCTTATACCATTCATTTAATTGGACATGAGAATGGTTGCCACCTACCGTTTGAACACTATTTCACAACAGACAGCATTTAATTTCACAACCAATAAAATTTATTCAATTATATATTACAAATATGTACATGTCATGTAACAAGTAAATATTAAAATAGACATTTTTTAGAACTATCGTTCAAAAGGCCATATGTTGAAAAAATAGGTTTGTTGTGATCTCACGTTGAAACTGTAAAAGTTTTTTTTTTTTCTTCATTTTTCATTTTTTCTTCCTAGAAGCCACAACAAACATTTTAATGTGTGCAAGACACAACAGACAACACAAAGAGTGAGGCTGCACAAGTGTTGCAAAAAGGACTGAACACAATGTTGCAAAAGCTGAAACAGCAGTAAAACCTCACAATAATAATCATCAGTACAGCTTTTCAGTGGGGAAAGTACAAACCTGCAATGCATGCACAGCATTGAAATCACAAGTGAAAAAAAACACCAGCTGTGTTGTGAAAAACCAGATGAGGATAGAAGGAACTGGGTAAAAATAAAAACAACTAAATCCAACACATGCTTAAGATTAAGCCAACAACAACAAGAACAACAACTAACATCAACAATTTGGACACTCAATATAAAAAAACAACAACTTTGGTCCATCAAAACATTAGACAAAACAAAGTTTACAATCAAAATATCTATCACTTATTATTTTTTTTACAAGTTTAAAACAATAATTACATGGCTATTTACAAATGCACAATCTGTATATATAAAATAAGTTAAAAAAAATTAAGAGCACGGTCTGTACATTTTGTATGAACACTCACTTAAAAACAAAGAAGAATTGAAATCTCTCTATCAGTAACCCTGCTTGGTGAGTAGTGGCATGTGATGGTATCCATGCTTCTCTTCTCTCCATGAAATCTACCAGACAGCAGCTCCCAGCGCTGCCTGCCCCAGCTTTGGGCCTCTGGCCTTTGGGATAGGTGTGGGTCTGGGCCTTGGTGACCACAGCCTCTGGCCCTTGGGCTGAGTGTGGGTCTGGGCCTTAGTGACCACAGCCTCTGCTCTGCATTACACAATATGCAGTCTGTCACTTTTGGGCAGGGCATCTTGGTGTGTGTGTGTGGGGGGGAGGGGGGGAGGGGGTACGGGGTTGTTTTGTTATCGACATAAGAGCTCTGGTGTACAAAGCTCATGTGTAGTGCTCTCTGGCAACAAAAAAAAACATGGCCTGACTAAGTGCTTCATGTTGAGCTTTTTTGTTGTTGTTTTTCTTCTTTCTTTCACTTGAACATGTGATCATCCCCTTGTTGGTCAGTGATGCATGACAGGTGAACATCCTCTGGCCAGTGGCTCATATGGGTGTGAGGTCGAAGTCGTCGTTGACCTCCACAAGCGGGATATGAAACTCTGAGATCTCGAAGATGCTGGTGGACTTGTAGGTGGCGGGGTCCAGCTCCTGCAGTTTGAGTTGCCACTCCAGACGCTGCACTGCGTTAAGAGCTGCTGCCTCATGCTGCTGCCTCATCAACAGACACGTCTAGGGAAAAGGAAAATGGTTTGCTTGGCTTAAAACATCATCTTCGGACAGATAAAACACATTTAAAAAGGTAAGTTTAAAAGTAGAAGCTACTGTACCTTGAGTTTATCAAATTTGTCATCCACATCTTGCAACCAGGACATGAACTGCCTTGCGTTGAACCGATCTCTGACTGAGGTTTTACCATCATCTCCCTGAGAACCAATCAACATGAAAGTCATTTCCCACAACCAAGGACACAGACGTTTGGATTTCTTTGTTGTCAAGTGCTAAACTTACTGCTTCTACAGAATGTGACATCATGCCACTTGCCTGGACATCCTGAGGCATATTATAGACTTCAGCATCCAGAAGGACTGTGCAGGCACTGAAAGGAAGCGTCTGATTGGCTAGTGTTCTTGCTGCCCGGTAATGGACTCGTAACACCTCTTGCTCATTAGAAACAATCAATTTTTCCTAAGGCGGGAAAAAAGACAAAAGTAATACACATTTGAGGATGATGAACGTGAAGTTTTATATTTTATATGAAACTAAAAAGATATAGAAAAAAAACACACCCTCTCAATGCTGTGTTGCAAGCGCAGCTTCATGCGGAGCACCTCTTGTTGTTTGAACATCTCTTTCAATTGGTCAGGCAAAGAAGGAGGTGGAGTTATCTAAAGAAAGAGAAATATGGTGAGTTAAAACATACTTCAAACAAACTTTGGCACGTCCATTTGTGGATTCGTTTAAAAAAAATTAAAAAACGGAAAACCGTTTCTACTCACTGTAGGGATACAGAGCTTGCTGAGTGGGTTTCCATCTAGAAGGTAGGACCCATTGAAAGTCACATATTCATCATAATACTGCGGGGGCTGGGGTATGACGCTGCACAGGACTTTACGCTTCTCTTCGATCTTCCTACGAATGTGAAGGAAATCATAGTAGGGGTTGGCCCTCTCTGTCTGGTATGGCTGGATCTCCTCCAACTTCACAGAGTCCACTATAGCTGCCAGAGACTGCTGGGGCTTGTCCTTCCCCTGCTGTGCGGTTGGGCAGACCTGGGAGGAGGACGAGGACAACATTCTGGGCATCTTCCTCTTGCGGGGATGGGTCACTTGCATGTCCATGTCTTCGTCCAGCGAGCGGCTTTTGGCTTTGGCTCCAGAGGAATCCGAGTCCCGGTCTCCAGACTGTGGAGAGGAGCTCCCGGATGCACTGCTGCTGCTTAGGTCAGGATGAGCTGCACTCTGCCCACCGCTCTGACTCTGCTCTCCTCCACCCGATGGCTCTGGCTTTTCCTCAGCAGCAGACACTTCCATTGGCTCCGGACATGGTTCGGCTCTTTCGGGGCCACTCTCTGGGATCAAGATGCCTTCTTCGGAAGAACTCTCCTTCTCGGAAGCAGTTAGTTCAGCATTTCTGCTCTTGCTCTCCGTAGATTGAGTATCTGCATCTATTGAGTCGGTCGTTTCCTCGGTCTTGTGTTCAGGGCTAATGCAAGTAGACAAAGACGAAAAAGGAGGACGGACGTGTTCACTGTTATCGATGTGGGGATTGCTGCAAGGGCCCGCCACGTCGCTGGAGTCTTTTGATGTCTTACAATCGTGGCTGTCGACTTCCATGTCTCCGGGAGCGTGTGTCGGCTCAACAGTGGTTTTGCTGGGAGAGGATTCTTCTGGACTGGCACTTTGTATCTGGGTGCTGGTGGAGGGCAGCGGACTGCTCACCCTCTCAGCTCTGCAGCCAGCTGCTCCACCCTCCACGAGCTCTTGAACTTCTCTGCTGTCAGCAGCGCTGGCCCCACTGTCGAGAGGAGCATCGTCTTTCTGGTCAAGACCAGGGTCTACATCAGCTTCTGCTGGTAGAAACATCTCGACACTGGCATTGAGAGTGACTTCATTCTGTTGCCTAGACAATGGGGCAGATGTTTTAGTGTTAGAGGATGGCAGAGTGGGAGAAGATAGGGATGCTGATGATACCAGGGGCATGTCCACAGAAGGGAGGTCCTTGTTGCTGCTCTCTCCCTCAGCAGAGACGTCTACAGGGACACACTTGACCTCCTGCATCTGGAGGTGTTCAATAGTAGGAGGCCCTTTGTGTTCCACAACTGGCTGTGGAACATCAGACTGGGAGAGGCCGATCAGAGGAAGGAGTGGGTCCTTCAGGTCTCTGAAGGTGGACACCTGTGGGGGAAGAATGCCTGGAATGTGGACTTCACTCTCCGAGTTGACGTCAACATCGGTTGACGGTTTTGCACTTGGCATAATGGAGGGTGTCAAGTTGTGACTCCTATGACTCTCCTCTACGTCAGCGGCCATTTCTAAAGTGTGAGTATTTACGGGCTCCTCGTTCGTGTGACCAGGTACAACGGCCTTTGGCAGATTTTCAAACGGTTTACCCTCCGCTGATGCAGAGTTGGCATCCTCGTCGAGAATAGCCCTAAGGTAAGGGGATGTGTGTCTGCTCGGCAACGGAGTTCGGTTACACTGATTCGCATCAGGAAGACTGTTGTCTTTGTCTTGGACGACAGGTGATCTGGTAGCTTGCAAGACGAGGGAAGACTGGAGGAAAGGCGGCTGGGAGTCGGAGGCTTCGAGGGTGAGGTCGGAATCATACTCAATGGGTCTTGGGGTTAGCGTGGTAGCCTGACAGGAGTCTTCAGAGCTGGCAACAGAGACCATGGACACAGATCTGGACATGAGGCCTGATCGCTCACTCTCAGGCCTGGGCGACCTGCTTAGGCTGTTCTCCATACCGGCTATGACCTTCCCACTAGCTGCAGATAGGCTCTTGCCATCTAATGAGAGAGTTCTGGAACTGGTGCTGTCCTTGAGGGCCTTGTCCCTGCTGTGAGCTTCTGAGCTCTCTGAACTCTTGGAGCGCAGCAGTTCTTTACTCATACACGCTTCCGTCTTGGCTTTGTCTTTGCTTTTGACCTTTCCTGGATCGTGGGTCATAGTGGGTCGTTGTTTCATCCTCTCTCGCTCCTTTTGCTTGATCTTCTCGAGGTGCTTCCGATGCCACTGTTCGATCTCCTGGTCCTTCAGGCTGAGCATGCGCTCAAAACTTGTCTGCATCAAATCATCATTGACAAGCCTTTTTTCTTTTGGCCGGGAGTCCCTGGTTGCGGGGGAGGATTTGGACTTGGCCCGGTCTCCCTCTGCCTCGTTGGGTTTGCTCTTGCTAACCTTTCCTTGCTGAGAACGATCTCGATGTCTCTCTTTGTCCCGATCTCGGTGTCTCTCAGAGTCTTTCTCCCGGTCCCGGTCTCTGCGGTCCCGTTCTTTCTCAGGACTTCTCAGAACATCCTCCTTGGTTTTAGCAGAAACAGACCTGCCACTCACGGACACGTATCCCTTTTTCTCCTCCAAGAGCAATTTTAAGTTTGAACTTGAGGACGAAGAGCTTTCTTTCATCTTTTCTTTCCTCTTCTTTTCACACTCTTTTTCTTTGGAACGATCAGACTTGCTGTGATCTACCGTCTTCTCCAGCAGTTTCCCCCTCTTGTCCAAGCATGTCCGGTCTTTCTCTCTGTGCTCCCCCGCACTGTATTCTTTTTCTTGCCTCTCCCTGTCACTCTTTCTATCCTTGTCCTTTATTTTCTTGCTTTCGTCATGCTTCTTTGTAATGGACCTAAGCTTATCACTTTCCCGATGATTTTTCTCTCCAGGTAAATGGGACAAGCTTCCTGCCATTCTCTCCTTTTCCTTCAGGCGATCCATTGAATTTTGCGGCTCAGATTTTTCCGAGTGTTCGACTCTGACCTTCTTCTCCTTGTCAGGATGCCTTTTCTCACATTTTTCCGTTTCTTTCTCCTTTACAGGGAGCCTTTTGTCATATTTCTCACGTGAGCATTTTTCTGAGGATTCCAGCTGGTCTTGATCAGCTGTGATCCCAGTTATGGGTTTGTCTTCCGGCTCCTCTTTCATGCTCGTGTTCTGCAGCAACTCCTCAGGAATCCGTCCTGAGCCGTGGCAGTCCGGCCTCTCGTCACGCTCGCTCTGCTTGGCGTCCTTTCCTCTCTCCTCTTTACCAGCAAATTCCTTTCGTTCCTTTTTCAGAGTCTTGTCTTTTTCCTCCTTCGGCCTCTTGTCCTTGCTGCTGCTGCTGGAGTGCTTGTCTTTGGGCCCTCGCTCCTCCTTCACAGGCGACCCATCCCGGGTCCTCTGAGGAGAGCAGCAGTCGTCAGGCTCTTTTTTCACCGTTAGAGGTTCGTCGTTCTCGTCGCTTTTGAAAAAGTTCTCTTTCCAGAACTCCCTGTCAAACTCTAGATTCCTGTGGGCGTCCTTCCTCCCCTCCTTCGGTCTGTGACGACTCCTCTCCACCTCGTAATCTCTCCTGTGTTTGTCCTTCTCCTTGTATTTGATTTTATGCTTTTTGACCACTTTGCCATCTTTGTCAGTCTTCCGGAAGATGCCGTCCCCGCTGTCCACACTATTGCTCATGTTGACGTCTTTATAGGGACTGGAGCCACCATCTTCGCCGTCCATGTTGAAGTCTTTCTGCTGATGCTTGCTCTTCTCCTTGTGTTTGCATCCTTTACTGCTGCTGCTTTCCGTGCAGTAGTTCTGCTCTGTGTAGTGGTTATATTTGACTGTGTCCACTTGACAGGGGCCTTCCCCAATGGACAGACACATCCGAGCGTTTTCCTGTTTGAGCGGCGTGGCTTGTTTATCAGTCAGGCTGTGGTTCACTTTGGGAGATTTAACTGACGACAGATGGAAGAGATGAACAGAGGAGTCGTCCTTGGGGCTGAAGGACATCTTGAAGGAGTCTTCATCCCGGCTCTTGTCGTTGCTTTCCGACACCGTGGCGACAGAGAACACGAGGGCTTTGCCGTTCTCTTTGCCGCCGTCTTCTTGATTTTCCTTGTTTTTGCTGAGACTTTTACTCTTCCTCTTCACTTTGCCCTTGTCTCTCTGTTCAGCTGGAAGGCTTAGGTTGTCCTTTTTACTCCTGGCATCAGAGGTATGGGAGCAGGTAGGAGAGCTCCTTCTCTCTGAAGGGATCTCCATCTCATCGCTGGAGCTGTCTGAGCTGCAGCACACCAAGCGCTGCGTCCTCTGCTTCTTAGACTTGCTGGACTGGCCAGACGTATCCCCTTTGCTGCTCTGCTTGGCTGTGAAATGGTTCCTCTCCTTCTCCTCCTTCTCCCTCTGTCGTAGCTCCCTCCTCAGGATGTGCCTGTCGTTGAGGGCCTTGCTCAGGTCTTCCTCCTCCTCCTCATCCTTGAACTCGTACTCATCCAGCCCTGACATGGAAGACGAGGCCTTGACGGTGGCCTGCTTGTCGTCGGAATCTTTATCGGCATCCGAGTCCTCCATGTTGTCGTCATCCACGCTGGAGGGGTTTACAGAGGGAGGATCCTCCGACTCTGTTGTGGAAAAAGGAGAAAAACATGTCAATGACAAAACCTCTGTAATGTAACAGGATGTTTACATTTCAACAATGTCAGAATTTCTCAACCGTTTCAAATAAGGACATCGTATTTCCAGGCACAGGTGTTAAGTCCTAAAAAGGGTGGAAAAAGTGATGAGGCAGGACCAGGCCTAGAGCCTGCATGTTTCCTGCTTACCGGAGGAGCTGTCCTCTGAGTCAGACAGAGGGACCTCTCCCTTCAGAAGCTGCTCCAGCTCCAGGGAGTCGGCCACGTCCACCGGCCGCTCCCCGCGCTTGTTGGCCTGGAACGCGTTACCCCCGTGGCGGAGCAGCAGCTTCAAGATCTAGATGAAACATTATAGGATCAGTGGCTCGTTCGTGGAACCCTGCCAGGGTAAACATGGTGGGTGGAGGAACTGGAAGTTGGGTTTGAAAGTTTGGAACAAAATTATGTTTTTGGGGAAACGAGAGAAAAAAATAACCCTCTTTTCAGAAGGGTCTAGATTGCAGACTTCACTGGAATTTGTTCTTTGAGGAAATCCTCCAGACATGCCATACATATGGAAGCCTATTAAAATGATATTATAGCTGCAGGGAAAATAAAGGTGTAATCCTCCACGCTGAGGTATTTGGAGGAACTTCCATGTTCCACCCTTACATTTTTGTGTCCGCTGCTAGACGCGTCATGGAGCGGCGTGTCATCATCCAGACCCTGGGTGTTGACCTCTGCGCCTGCCGCAAGAAGAACCTTCGCCACGTCATAGTAACCAAGGTTACACGCTTCATGTAGTGGAGTCCAGCCTGTGTGTAGGGGAAAAAAAAAACATGAGTACAAAGCACCAAGTTTGTCCAAGAGTGGTAGAACTTCAGTCGTTAACTTATTGGAGACCAAAGCTTTTTCTTCGTGTTATTATAATATTTTTTTGTTCTCTTCTTACCGGCGAAGTCCTTCACGTTGACATCAGCGCCCAGAGTAATGAGCTCTTTGACCTGCTTGGCGTCACCGCGGATGGCAGCCATGTGCAGGGGCGTCTCCCCGCGCTCGTTCCTCTTGTTGACCTTGTCCTTCTGTCTAGATGTGCTGCTGCTGGGGACCTTCTTCTGCACTGGGGGGGCCTGAGAGGGGTGGCTGGGGGTGGAGTCTGGGAGGGGAGGGGGGGAAAACCAGACAGGGTACTTGAGCATCCAACAAAGTAGAGCGAGAGAAGGAGAACGAAAACTAAACTAATATTGATGGGATCAAAATGTTGTGGAGTTAACATGTATTTCATAGCATGTCTAAGGTTACATTTAAACTAAACCTGTCCAACATGGCTGGTTGAAAAAAACAAGCCTGTTTCATTCCAAGCATTCTTAATTCAGCAAGTTAACATCTTGTAAAAAAGTAAAAGAGTAGAGTTTGACCTGGGCTGTTGTCTCTTGCAGTCATCTGCATCAGGAGGGCCATCTGCTTGCGCTCTGACAGAGGGTAGCCAAACAAGATGTTGGCAGAAGCTGACGACTTCTTACTTCCAGACTCCTTTTTCACCTTCTTCTTGTCAGGCCCATCTTTATCTAGAATACATTTAGAACATGCAGTCAGTCAAACGTGCCGTTCATCGATATGTTCCCCTGAGCAGCCAGATCCTCAGGCATGACGCCGTGGTCTCTTTGTTCCTTTTAAAACTAAAAAAGTTTCACGCACAATTTTTTTTTTTTACAAAAAAACAAAACAATAGATTTAGCAGTACATCAATCAGGGGGAGAGGGGAGGAGGGCAGAAAAAAGTAGCCAGCCAAGTGTGTACAGCTCTCGTCGGGTTTCCGCTTCAGCAGTCTAACTGCAAACAGCAAACATGCGTGAGCCACTGCAGCGTGGAGGTAGACTGAAACACACACACACCGTTGTTGCGCGTGCTTGTATGTGTGTGTGCGTGTGCTTCACAGCGTGGCAGGGAAAGGCGACCTGAGGAGGACTGGGCTGGCTGCAGCAGTTACCTGCGTATATCCTGCAGGGAGGCACTAATCTCTCTCCCCAGGTCTCACTCGACTGGCCTGGGTCTGAGTCATCTACAGTGCAAAGCAGAGAGGATGGGGGAGAGAGGAGGGAGGGGTAGAGGAGGGAGGGGGGGGGGGGGGGAGCAGGGGAAAGCACTGCATTAACGCCCGCTCTCGCTCACACTCTCGCTCGCTCTCTCTCTCCCCCCCTCACAGACACACACACACA
This sequence comes from Neosalanx taihuensis, assembly GCA_030340665.1. Lineage (NCBI taxonomy): Eukaryota > Metazoa > Chordata > Actinopteri > Osmeriformes > Salangidae > Neosalanx > Neosalanx taihuensis. The sequence continues at coordinate 13,270,197 of CM059300.1, read as the reverse complement.
CAAGCAGACACACACACAAAGACAGACAAGAACACACAAACACTTAAACAACAGAACTGGCAGACAGAGGCAGGCGCTAAGATTTGGGTACGAGTCATCAGAACATGAGAGGGTACAGATCCACGGTGGTCTGCTGAAGCCAGAGCCTGTCTCGGTTCTGCAGGAAATGAACACCCCTGAGAGACTGTTGAATGTTTACCTTTAGTCATTGTTGTGTTTATTTATTTGTATGTTGTAGTAAACTGTAAAAGCAGTGGTCAACGTTCCACTCTCAAAAACGAAAATAATTGGTGAGGGAATATATAACTCCATCCAATGTTATCAAACCTGACATATTACAGGGATCATCAAGGAGCAATTTGGTCCACAAGAAATCCGTCAACATTGTTAAGCTGCAGGAAGGATGGGTATGAAAGCATTTGACGTCTGCTGCAATCTGATCTCAGACTAGTACGAGCTGAAATACAGTACGAAAAGAATCCTCATCGCTTCTTTTTCACAGACCACATAACAGATTTTTGATAGTTCATTTATCAAGTAGAAACAGTGAATAATCTGTGTGACTGAAGCGATGGTTATAGATGGGGGTTTGGGGTCCAATAACCCTGGCATGATGTCTAGCATGCCCACCACAGAAACTCATCTCAAATATATTAAATAACGTATATCCAATAACCAACACAGATTTTTCCTATTTGAAATACAAACACACGTTTGTGCCAAAATCCAGTAACGTTTCCATTATCGTTTTATGACGAGCTAATACTCGTGGCTGCAAACAAATCTTCTCATTCTATTACAAATATTATTAAGCACCTACTCATAAAGACTGGTCTCTGCAGATAAAACCCTGTTTTACATTAGTGAGAAGCAAATCCTGGGTTCTACCGCTGGCCACCAGGGGGCAGTGGGGAGCCATGGCTGCAAGCCAGCAGGGCTAGAAAAGATGGCCAGAGACGGGAGCAGCTCTTACCCGTGTCTGAATCTCGCTCCTCCGTTCGGGGCGGACTGGCAGTGAAGGAGAGCTTGCGCTTCATGGAAGACTTGGGTTTTCCCTCCTTCCCCAGAACTTCTCCTCGATCCAGCTTCGGAGTCTTGGTGAATGGGGATATCTTATCTTTGCTCTGGAATAAAAAATAATCAATTCTCATTTCAGATACACCCAAATTCAGCAAATGTGGAAGTCTTCATCAGTAAACCTCATTAATAAAACTCTGTATTCAGTCTGTTTGTCAGTATGGACGTTTACAAAGCCCTAGGGTTTGACATGAGGTCAGATCATGGATCTACAGGTGCAGAACAGGTGATGGCTGTATAACAGGGACCAGGATCCTGAACTCACAGGTACAGTGTAACACACACCAAACTGTCTGCACTTGGTTTATGTCTCGTGTCTTTCACTCTTCAGATAGATAATCCAGGAACGTGCCCACTCCCCCTGGGAGTCCGTATTCCCGTATTCTAGCTACTGGCTGAGACAGTGACAGCGTGGCAGATAGAGGCGTGGAGGTGTGTGTGTGTGTGTGTGTGTGTGTGTGTGTGTGTGTGTGTGTGTGTGTGTGTGTGTGTGTGTGTGAGAGAGAGAGAGAGAGAGATAGAAGGGAGTCAGGTGGCTCAGCCGGTTAAGGCTCATGATCGGAAGGTTTTGAGTTTGTTTCCTGGCTCTGGCTACATGACGTTGTGTCCTTGGGCAAGGCACTTCACCCTACTTGCCTCAGGGAAAATGTCTCTTTACTTGCTTTAAGTCACTCTGGATAAAAGCATCTGCTAAAATGAAATAAAAAATTTAAAAAAAGAGAAAAAAAGGACCTGCCTTCTTCCCCGCATGTTTGTCCACCATGGCTCCATCGCGGTCGCTCCCAGGTTTGGCCATGGTGCGGCGCGTGACTAGCTGAGGCAGAGTGGCTGCAGTGGGTTCATCATGCACCTGCAACACAGAGCCAGGGCCTGATTAGCATCTCTGTGTTAGCTAAGCCTGGGTTTGATGCTCTGGTAAACAGTGAGGGGCAAAACATTAAGCAACAAGCTGAGATGACGCTTTAGATTACCTGCTGGTCTGCCCGGAAAAAGAAATATCAACAAAACATGTATTTTGTGATTCAGATTACAGGCTTACTAGTATTACTATAGTCCTCAGTTTGTCTTCTCAAGTGAGTCAGCAATGATACCGTTAGTAAGCTGTGACTAGTTCAGTATCACAGAGGGGGAAATCAAAGACATTTCCATGACTCTTGAAACTACAGCCAGCTCACAGGGAAAACAAGCACATGAATCATGAGGTTCAGGGGCTCTGAGATCCTGCATGCAGAAGCCTCCCACCTTCACACAAGCCCACCCATCCGCCGGGCCTTGTGATGTGGTCAACTCTTCTAGATGATGCTAGTCTAGCCTCTCGTATGAATAGAACTACTGTGGGGGAGTCCCCAGCACCCTGACACAGAGCAGCACAGAATCAGAGAGGAACACCACTGTAGCCAGTCAGACCTGGGTGCCTGTAGCACAGGAAGATGCTTCTCCTTATGTCAGCCTCTTAGATCTTTCAGTATCTAAGAAATATGTACTCCAATGTTAACCCGTAGGACAATCTATAAAACACACTTGTGGCATTACAAGAACAAAATCTACACTCTGATCCAGAGCGACTTACAGCAAGTACTGGGACATTCCCCCTGAGGCAAGTAGGGTGAAGTGCCTTAAGGACACAACACTATCCATTCCCAGCCTGGAATTGAACTTGCAACCTTCCGATCATCAACGCCTTAACCGTTGACTCCCTACCTATCCTACTCTTAAGTTGTTGGCAGACAGTCATGACACAGTCCTTTCCTCCATGGCTGTCCCCCTCCAGCCAGCGAGAGCAGAGTCATTAGTCAGCAGATATACAGCACTGTCATTCAGTCAACAATGAGCAGAGCCAGGCCACCAGGAACCAGAGTGAGAGAGGGTGTGTGTCAAACATCAGTGTAGCTGGGTATTAAAAGCAGCCTGGATGCCCACGGATGAGCCCAGAAAACAAACGCTGACATGACTCCAATCTGGGCCAGGCATGAGCGAGAAGCCTGTGACTAGAATCCCAGAGGCATCTGAGCGGGCGGGCCAGCCTGGCATTCACAGGCCTCACGCTTCACGCTCACGAGCGGGCTCACAGCCTGCAGAGTCCTCTGTGAGCGCTGCTGTTAACCTTGAGCGGTGACAAGGCAAGACCAAATCACGTCTTTGAGGTCTCCTGCAACATGCAGAGAAAGTTCCTTGGTGAGACACTAGTTGTTGATATCAGAAGATGTTCTGTGTGCTGCCTAGTTCTTCCTTGTACATGAAGTCAACAACATGAATAAGAAAATGTCTTATGGTTTAGTCATGAACGGCCCATATATATTTTTGGACATGAAAGTGAATTGGAGTACGCGGCACATTTCACAGTAAACAGTCTTTTATGGATTCAGTAGTAGGCTGGGCCAATCCACAGCATGGCCCCTTCATCACGTGATCCGTTCATTCTGACATCACATGCATCATACACAGTTCTAAGCATCTCTAAGCCCGTCCAATGAACACAAGCATTCAGGAAGTTTGGATTATATAACTGGTGAATGTGTACACGTTCCAAGGTTAAAAACAGTCTAGAATAAGAAATAAAAGAATGATTATCCCATATAGTTCCACAATGGGGCAATTCTGCAGTACCCCACTGGGATTCGAACCCCAGCCCCGCACATGGTAGACAAAAATCCTACCACTGAACTATCTGTGCTGAATAACTAGCCAATACAAAAATGATATTGGCTCATTTATCTAGGCTAGTTTGTAACTTGCCAACTTGTGGAAAAAATTGACTAAATGTGTCACTGCTAATTACTAAAGCCTGCAATGTTTGGTATTGGGCTTGATGTTTTTTGGGGAGATTGTCCATAACATAAATTCACAGAATTTTGCATTCTATAAATACAACAACAACAAAATCCAAGGAACCTTTCAAGCAATTTGCAAACCTTAGAGTTCTGTCCCCATTAAAAAATATCAAAGGAAGTGATGGCAGTTGAATGTGGGATGAATAAACAGGCTTGACCCCAACAGCACATCAGTAATCTTAAACATAGTGAATGTGTAGTTCCAAAGTGGGAGCCGGGCTGGGCCAGTCTTCTGGTTGAGTGAGGCAGGGAAGGAGACATGATGTGAAAGAGGAAAAGCAAGAGACGCTTCCCTGGGCTTCTTCCTGAACGGTCTGGTGAATCATTTAGCAGCTGGACCAGCAGGCTCGAACAAACATCTCAACAACGTATTTTGAAGCTTACAGAAAAACCCAGTCATTGCTAAGAAGAGCTTTGCTGCTCTAAATGAAACAATAACAGCCATTTCCCTGTACCATTGAAACTGATATTCAGAACAGAGGGCATCAGAAATCCTGTGTGTGTGTGTGTGTCTCTGTGTGTGTTTGTGCGCGGGCACGTGCATCTCGTTGCGTGAGCCGCAGTTGTGCGAGGAGCTTGGTGACGAGGAAGCGTAGAGTCGAGGGAGCTGGAACGGCGCTCTGAGCACGGTAACCTGATCCACTGACTGCAGGGGGGGGGGACGGGGGGGACAGGGGGTAGAGGGGCTAAGAATAGCCCGTCAGATACAGCACAGAGTACAGCAGCACTGCTGCCTTCTAGAATACATGGTCTGCTACTCCCAGACCATGTGGAAACTACATGTGATCTGCTGGCTCTCCATGTGGTGCTGTACAAGACACACACACACCCTCCCACTCCCACTTCTAAAAAGCCAATAAACAGTCTTGCAACGTACAGTCACACACAATATCAGTTAATATAAGAGGTTGTTTTTTTCCCGCCCTTATTCTCTAACGCAGCCCCAATCCAACAAACACAGGCTGCTGGGGGAGTTGGAATAGGCTCCATGCAACAGTAAACACTGCATCACGTGCTGGCAGTCCTGTGTGCAGTCTGGGTGATGGGGGAGGTCCCTCCCAGCGCTCCCCACACCCCTCCCCTCTCCTGACTCCTCCCTCCCAGACCCCCTAATGACTGGCAGGACAAAGCCAGGGGCCACAGCCTGATTATGGCGTGTGGAGCAGGGAAAGGGAAACAATGGCCAGCCAAGGCTGAGCCGTCACCAAAGAGCTCACACAACACACGTCACGCCCCGCACGTACGGTGAGACGCCCACATTCATGTACGCAAAAATCTGCTTCCTGCCCCAGAACTGTCCCATTTCATTATTTGACGCTGGGGGAAATGGGGTGGCGGGGGGGGGGGATCCGATGTTTTATGTGGTCAGTAATGAACGTGTAGGCTACTCGTAAAATTCATATGTACGAGTAGCATGACCCCTATGCTAGTATGCCACAAATCACAGGACCGAAGCTAGACACAAACAAAGGCAGAGACAGACTGTGTTGGTATTGAGGTTCCATGACCTGCTGAAATTGAACAAATGGATTTGATCACTTCAAACAGAATAAAAAGAGGCTGTTTATTCCTCATTTGCCCCCGCACAGCATAACTCAAGACCGGACCAAAAGCCAGTTCATTTCAACACAAGCAAACAAACAGAAAGTGACACAGAGTGCCTCGAGGCGTCTGTTCACCTCTCACCACCCTGTAGCAGACTAAACACGCTTCGACCAATCACTGTCTGGTCTGAGTTCAGCCACGTCACATTTGGTACATTTGTAGCCCTGCTCTGTCACTGACAGGATGTCCAACCAACAGCTTTAGCTTTCTGAAACACTCGCTTTATGCAAGGGTTTGTGCGTGTGTGTGTTTGTATGCTCGGTCTTCAAAATGTAACGTGCAGGAAACAGGCCAACAGCTGACATTAAATACAAAGTAAATAGGCCTGTAAGGCAAGTGGACAGAACAACCAAACCATTGGATTAATTCATAATACTTCAAGCATTAAGCCTCTCTAAGACCCAGACATCCGATGGGTTATTATGTAAAGAGAGAGCCTTTAGAATTGTTTCAGATCTGTCCCAACGCCACAGATTGTAGGTCAGTACCCTATACCACTAAGCTTGGCCTGTTTTATCTTTGCCCACTTACAACCACATAGTTTACATGGACTTTCGAATACAGGATAATGTGATCAATATGATCAGAACATTTTAGGACATCAGACCCTTAGCCAAAAGATGGATGGAACAGACTCACTACTCATTTACTAAATACATGTAAAGATTTTAAGGGGAATCCAAGTAGATTCTACCAGACAATAAACCCAATACAGTTTTCAGCTGAATAAATAGAGCTACGGATTTAATACAAATGAGTGGTGGATTAGTGAAGTCCCAGCCTTGATCTAACACACCTGATTCAGGAAAAGCAAGAGCAGACAGTCTAACCAGTGGGTTTAAGTCCACAAGATGTCCAACTGGAATGAGATTCGTTTTACTGGTTCATGTAATTATCACCACAGCCATTAGAACCTGAGGAATTTACTCATGTCACATTTGTTTTTATTGCTGTGACTTTCAAATCCTCCATTACCTTCCTGTTTATACATAAATACAAATGAGAGGCATCGTTTGGAGCTTTTTTAGCAATGAATCAATTATTCATCAAATGCTGAAAAAGCAGTAGCAGTATAAATGTGTTTGCTGAAGAATTAAGATATTTAGAATTCGGCCAGTGAGAGACAAGTTTACCAAGTTGTTAAACAAGTTGTTTTTAAGGCAACATGCCACAACAACCAGTGTGAAATGAGCATGAGACCATGCCAGTCTGGTATCCTTGTTGCATACCCAGGACACAGGACACATCATCAGGCCTGTGGGAACAGCGTCTCCCAGGAAGAAACAGGGTTAACTTTACTGGCCACTAAATGAGGCTCAGCCCAGACCTTGACACACTGAAGAACTCCCATTAAGCTGGTCAGAGCCGTCTCTGAGAGCCTTAAGAAGTCTGCCACTGCAGTTCCAAAATGTAGGTAAATGATCACAGATACCCGCAATGGATTAGAACAATGAACCATTTACTACTGCTTGTGGGTTGAGAGGGGGTGAGGGGGGCTGGGTTGGGCTAGGGCGAAGGTTAGAAGCACCAAGACTATGCTGTTTCTACCCAGTCAAACTTAGAACTGACCCACAGCACAGACTAGTGTTGGAAGTCTTGCAGGCTATAGTGTGTACGTTTTGTCAGGCACTGAAGGGTTTACTCTGCTTTGTACCAGCCATAATTGTTGATTGACTACATATTTTGGACACAAAATACAAGAAGCGCCCCTCACCAGGTGAGAGCCTACTTTTAGGTCATATATGAGGGGGAAAGGGACACTTTATGTGAAGCAGGATCTAGTTCACTGTATGATACTGGGAGAGAACTGTTCCTTCTCATTTCACTGAGACACACAGACATGACTGTCTGTCTACACCTGCCAGATCCCATCATCAACCAGTCTGCGTCTGTCAATTCGATCACAGGCTTTTGAGTTTTTGCAGATGGTATTAAAAGCATCTACAAAAACACTGTTTCAGACACACAGTCACAAGTTCAAGTTCCCCATTACTCCTGGCCTAGTTTGTTGTTATTGTTGCACATCTTCACTTCGCATTTCAACCTGCAAATGTTTTACTACAAGTGCTAAATTCTACAACTCAGAAGCTATCGGTCAATTCAATATGACTTTTACCTGTCCGAGCTGTCCTATTACAGGTTATACTGACTATGGACCTCTCCAGAAGACCTGGATGCAGGGACGGACCTCCATTGCCAGCTGTGCCAGTCTGCTGCGACAGGATATTTACAGCTAGACTGGGTACTAGAATATGGGGAAAAGGAAAACAACTTTATTCTAATGCAGAAAAACCAAAACAACTCGCCTAGGGATTTGACTCGTGCAGACTTCAGTCTTTGTGCAAATAAATGATCCACACTAACAAGCATGTGCACTCCTAAACTCTATAGTCGACAGTATGACCTGGGGCCATTCAACGCTAGTACACTCCACAAGAGACACTACTACCAAACAAAAACAATGTATTCTAGTGTTGGCGAGGCAGGCACATGTGTAGTCACTACACACACACACAATTTAGGGCTTGGAAACAGATCCAGATACTAACCTGCAAAAGTTAACCGCAGATTGTGCGCTTAGTTTCATGAATCACTATTTTATTTGCACAAGCTCTGGCATTCAGAATACAGTTTCACAGCAGCATGCGGTGGACTTGTACCGACCTTTAGAAGTCTCTTATCTGGACTGAGGAAAGCTTTAACAACATTCATAATCCACTTCCATACATGCAAAATGAAAAGGGGATTTGAACGCTTGAACAGATTTAACACCAAGACCTTATTTGCTTTGACTTTACTAGAGGGGTACTAAACAAGAGGTTTTTTTGTATTGGAAGGGGCTTTCCTAGCCCAAGATCTTATCCATTCAAATCACAGAAAAGAGGAACTCGACATGAAGTGCTGAATGTCAATAGGTCAGTAAGGTTTGGTTTGAAGAAACAACCAACCGTGGAGTCGATAAGACGCACATTTCGACTCCTCACTTTGGTTCCTAACCTTATTATGAAGGGTATTACAATATGCATTTGTGATGCTTCCATGGATAACATAGATCATTACTTCCAAGAGGTTTCTTCCGCATTCGAAAAATGAATTGAATTGAGACAGTATCCAACAATGTGTTACTTTCCATTCCATAAACACAGTTCAACAAGGGGATAGTGACCAACGACCTAGTGATGAGTGAACCAATAGACCAATTATTTCAGTAGTATGAGCTGTCATCTACTACTTGATTTCAGTGGGACTAGTGGTTGGTTAGTCACATTAGGGTAGTTTGGTTACCTCTGCAACACAAGTTGTTAAAAAGGGGTTTAACGTCTCTCTTCTTTTTACCAGTAACAGAGAATGTTTCCGATCATCCACCAAACCACTGAGAATGATTCCTCCTTGCCATCTAGATGGATGTTCACACTGTCAACACACAGATAAGACACTGTAGTTCTCTCAGTTAAATTACACTCAAGTTGCGATAAGAGCATATATAAACCCGCCTAGTTTCACTTGCGATCACCTGTAATACGCTATCGCTGGTATAGAACAGCCAGTAACCAATCTGTATGAAACAGTCAGTAACTAACCTGTGGTTGCTGATATATTACTAGTTAAGTTAAAGAGTCAATGGTTATGGCCCACGTTCACATATACTGAAAATAGGTTCACAAAAGGTAAAACTAGGGTTAACCCAACTACTCACCGTAATGAATGCATCTTATGATGCCAGCTTGCTTCAAGTATCTTCATTATAACAGACTAATAGTCACTCAAGTTCTAAGACCTCAACATTAATGAATCATGTCATTGACTTTCAGATGTGTTCCCCAGACCATGAAACAGCACATTTTAATTCTCTCTCATGCTGAGACCAGATATTTTACCTTCTTAAACCTGACTTCACTTCCAACAATATTCAATATGATGGATTCAATACTGACCCTGAAAGACAACATTCACACCCACCAAAGGGGTTCAATGACACCCTTAGTAGCATATAGCTTTGCAAGGGTTCAATCACACTATCCTATTTAGGTTGATGATGCCACTGTTGCAATACACAGTTTCACATTCATTGAATCCGATATTACTTTTATTTGGTAGATATCCCACCATACAGTACATCAGTCTTAGTTCACTAGCTATCTGGGGAAACACGCATTAGTGTTGTGATCAACACGCATCTGCTAACCTTTGCTAACAGAGTAGCATAGCTGCGTTACTTAGGCGCTCAAATTCTGAGCTAACATTATAGCTCATTTAGCTCACTGGGGGAAAGGTTGACAGTTGGGCGTGTTTAGAAACGTAGCAATAACTAGGTATTTGACTGAAAATATTACCAGCAAACAACACTTTTTTGTATTTATGCAGTCAGAGAAGCCAACAATACCGTGTAGACAAAGCCTCCTGGCCGCCCTGTATCACCGTCCCCCCCTGTTGCTAAGTGCTAACACGCTAGCCTAGCAACCAGTAGAACGTAGCTAGCCAGTTGGCACACAAACTACAATTTACAACGTCATTCGTTTTTAAATCAACTTTGACCACATTAATAACAAACGATTAGCACTATATGACATTTTCCACACACGCATGTACTACACAACGTGGCAAACAAACTAAAAACCCACACACATTTGGCAAAACAATTCAATTTTCGCACGCAGTTACGTCAAACTTAGCTAGCTTAGCTATCCAACTTAGCCAGATTGCTAACTAACTGATCCCATGGAATAAAAAAAACATCTACTTTGCTTTAAAGCTCACCTTTCCAATGCTGTGTTTGGTTCCGCCAATGCATTCGGTTCAAACCATAAACCCTGTACTATTGCGCTACATAAATCTATATATTTCCTCAATATTAAACGGTTAACTGTAGCCGACGGCTGTATGACGTTTCTTTTCCAGCTTATTGCTGGTTTGAAAACATCCCCAGTCGTCCGAAGTCTCCAAGAAAAGATCCAACATCACAGTCAAACGGTGCTTTCAGATTCAGATTCAGATCCAGCTCCAACATAACAGTCAAACGGTGCTTTTAGATTCAGATCCAGATTCAGATCCAGCTCAAACATAACAGTCAAACGATGCTTTCAGATTCAGATTTAGATTCAGATCCAGCTCCAACATAACAGTCAAACGGTGCTTTCATTGGCCCAGATCAGTCATATGGTCGCTTGAGCCCCAGCAAGCTTAAAAGGTCTAGCTACGTCTGCTGGATATAAATGGGTATGTCAAGCAGTTTCTCTTATATTCTGGTTCCCTTTATTAACTGAACGTTTTCAGTTCATTTATTCAAGTATTTATCAGGGAGAGAAAGCAAAATATTTTTAGGTAGAGTAATTGTCAGGGAACTTTGGGGCATTGGGTATGTACGTTTTGGTATACAGGGATGACCGATTGTTGATCCGGTGGACGGAATTTGCAATTTATAAAATAAATCTAACTTAAGTGTTATACACGAAACAATCTGCATATGCGTGTCAACAAAAACTGATTTGGAAGTTGTAGGGTCGACAGCAAAAGCACAATCCAAGTGTGAGCTGGAAGCCAATATCAGCAGATAAAAACACTTTCGTTTCTCGCCGCATTCCTTCGTTGTAAATAGCTGTGATTCAAAACGAGTATACCCATGACGTAATCTTTTCCGTTCGACTCTGCGGCCAGTGGGAACATTCTCGAAGATGTTGGGAGAAGAAAATGAAGAGGTATTGCACGTTTTAAGACAGTTTTTGCATAATATGACAAACGTTCTCCGTTCTCTAGGAAATATGCCAAGTTAAAAAATAAATTCACGGTGTTGCATCATGCTTTTCTGTGTCTCCCTTAGTTGTGGCGCAGTGACATTTGCATTATGTAGGAATGGCAGCGCATGCGCAGTAAGGCATAATATTATGTTGCAGAACAAGGGTGAAATCACGAGAGGAAATCGATGTGGGGGAGGGGCACTGGCTAGACATGAGACTAGTACCAGCAGTACCAGAAAGGCAGTAGTAACAAGGGTGCAGTTGTGCGGAAAAATCTACATAATTACGTCTCAAGTACGTCCTCTTCTCTATCTGAGAAATTGTGTAATCTTACTATGCATTAGTGGGCAATTGCTGTAACATTTTTTTTGCTGTAAATGGCAAGATTTGAGTAAACTACTGACCAGTGTTTATACAAATAAAGTTCATAAGTGTAATGTGACTTCTCTAGCTGCAAAGCAGTTAAGTATTTAGGCAGTCGGGTACCAAACATTGCAATGCAAAACTGACTAAACACTGTAGCCATTGCAATGGGCGTAGGTCATCTGTCAAACACGGACACGAAGCAAAGATACATGTATATTTTATTTACACATTACTAATGTTCACTTCAGACAAAGTTAAGCCAGATGAGGGTGTCGGAGTCTTTACAGATCTGCTCTCACACCAAAGCCAGGCCCTGGAGGGGGTTCTGTCAGGCAAGTCAGTCCACCTGCTGGCTCGCACGAGAAACGCCCATTCCTGCCGGAAATCAAATCGTTTCACAATATCAACAATCAGTAACTGGCAGATTGTTATTATTTTATTGCTTCATCATTAAGAATATATCATTATATTAATATGAATAATAAGAAGCAATAATATGTATAATATAATACTTTTTGAGATGTTAATAATAAAAAAAGATTGCTTATTAGTCTGTGTGACAAAGGAATCTGAAGGATATTCTTACCTGGGGCCAGGTGGTGGGATGGTCCCAGCTGCCAGCTCATCAATGATCTGCTCTATGTCCTTGGGAGTAAGATCCTCCTGAAAACCAGAGGGCAGCAACACATGATCCTTCTATGCATTTATGTTCTGTTTCATTCCTTAAATAATAGTTCGCATTGAAAACTCACATAATAGTTGTCATTAATCTGGACCATGGGGGCGTTTACACAAGCACCAAGGCATTCCACTTCTATTAGTGAGAACATCTTGTCTGGTGTGGTTTCTCCAACCTTGATGCCTGTGGGGAAATATTACAGATAGCTTTAGCCTATTATAATGTTATGGTGCATCATCAACCAGGCTTAAACAAAAACACACAATCACAAACCACTGTTTAGACTTTGTAAACATTTGAATGCCAGAAAGTCCTGTTTATTTATGTTTGTTTATCTCATCTTTGTTTTTCCTTAATATCCACATTAAAATGTTATGCTTCTAATTGTGAGTGTATTTTATTGGGACCCAGCATGAACAGTATGGTTGCTTTCTTACCCAGTTTGTTTTTAATGGCCTCCAGGATGCTGTCTGAGTCACAGAGCATGCAGGGTGTTGTGGTACAGATCTGAATGTGATATTTTCCCACTGGTTGACGCAGGAACATGGTGTAGAACGTTGCTACTTCATACACTCTCATCGGAGGGACATCAAGGACCTCTGCAACCTAAAAACACAACATTTCGATTTTGAAGTAATTTAATACAAACACAACTTGACTAAAATGTAGGCGTGTGTGTGGTTGACTAAAAAAATGTTATAAATAGTTATAATACCGACATCGTTGACTTAATATTCCAGGCATCAATTATCTTTAACGCAAGTCCAGAGTAGTCAATTCTACGTACCTTGTTCATGGCTGATATCGGAAGCCATCCATTCTGTCTTTGGGCCAGATCCAACACAGGAATGGTGGCAGCTTGCTTGTGTCCTTCTGGGTAATTGGAAATAATCGCTTCAATCCGCTGAGGAACATAGAAACAAAAACTGCTTGTAAACAGAATTGTGGCGTTAACAGTAGGTAAATAGATAATACGGCAATATAGGTCATGATTAAGAGGTCATGATTATTTAATAGTTCTACTTTGCAAATAAAATAGCAATAGATAAATAAACAGATCACATGAACTTTGCATGAACTCATTCAACAACTGCTTCTAATAAGCAAAGCACTCACCTTCTTGTTCTCCTCAGTAAATTCAAATGGAGTATCTGGGTTATTATCAGGGGTGTCTCTATGCTGAAACAGAACAGGTCACTTATTAAGCCTAAATGCATAAAAACAAGCATTTGAATGTATCAGTGTATCGAACAACAGGACATTACTTCATAAAAGTAACTTCTGACCATACTGCCCCCTTGTGAGCAGGAGAAAGATACAAGTTGGTAACTCACCAACTCACTCACTTAACTCATACTGTCAATAACCTCCTGCCTCCAGATAATGAGGCGCTCCAAATCACACTAAGGGCATCACTTTTCCAAAGGGACTGTTACCATGCCATAGTTCTGCCACACACATATGTGAATTTTCCATTGACACAATATGGTTTTGAAAAAGAAGTCATCCATAGCATACAGGACAGCAGCAAAATCAACAACTGAATTCACCACAGACTTCTAATGCATATAATGTTATGTCCAATCAGAAAGGCTTGGCTTTGCCGTTTGTCTTCTGCTCAACACAGAATTCAGCAAGCACCCAATGCATATACTTGTTGATTACTTACATACAGATTCATATTTTCTTGTCTGGTGACGGAAGAAGAGCAGGCAACCCTAAAGTAGCCACGGTTTCCTGCATTTATAATAATGTTATAAATGTAATCAGCAACAGACTTACCACAAAGAGGCCCCCAGCTCCTGCACGGGCTGCAGACCGGTGCAGGCTCCGCACCTGCCTTGCCTAAGATCGAGGATACAGGAGGACACTTTGAGTTTCATACACTGACCCTCCTGGAGTAACAATACTTGGCTTACATAGACTAGAAGCACTAGTTTATTGATACGCTTGGGCATCCGGTGCCCTAGCTGACTAACAGAGCTTTAATATTTGCTCAATTGTCCCGAGACCATTCAGACCACCACTACAGGCAGCACACATGCATGTTGACATAAAAAGCCCGATCTGATTATACAGTAATAGACTTGCAGACTGTTTCTCTTTGAAGTGACGTTAGTCGTTAGCTCGCGAGCTAATCACTACTAGGCCGCTTGCCCTTGTGAAGTGTCATGACATAAAACGGTGTTTAAGAAAACAAACATCTACCTAGTTTAATCAAAATATGCAGTCTTTAATACACTTACCCCCTGCGATACGGCAGAACGAATAGCCGAAGACAAAAACATTCTCAGATACAGTTTGTCCCTTGTCAGTATTGCCGATACGGGACTACCGGACAGCAATGGCCGACATCAACAGAAAGTCGATCATCGATTGAGAGGGTCTGATTTACGCAACGTCCGCAGTCCACTCAATCGGTAACAACACATTCAACTTTTGGTAATAAAAATGCATATATCCTCACTTGGTGACATGGTTGTTTTTTGTGTGTAGTACACATTATAATATATATAATAGTATAGTATGTATAATAACCAATTTCAACTGTATTATTTGCAATATCGAAATAATGAAACAATACTAATACCACTAACCTACATAGAGCGACAAAATATAACCGTATCGCTTATGGATGAGTGGGGCACAGAAATTCGGTGCTAATGGACCGAGGTTGTTTGTTTCTAGGAATACACTACACTCTCTGTACCACCGCTCCGCTTAAATACACAATATACCGACAACTACATTCCTCCCATCAAGATTCCTCATCCTGCAAGCTAAATAACACCATCAACAGACCAGGGCACATCCAACCAATCAAAAGGTGGGAGTGCCAGTGGAAGAGTTTTGATTGGTTGCCTCGGAACTAAGCAGACTCTGTAAGTGACAAACCATGGAATTAGGGTTGGGCTCTACAGGGGCTGAAACAGTTCCCGTACTGAGGCCTTGTTGGTCATTTATCTGTGGAGGATAGTCAGATCAGCAGTGTTTCTGGATTGAGGCATTTACCTTGTTGCTCAAACTAAGATCTCTATCTTTCTGTTAACAATGGTTGTCCCTGGATCTCATCACAGAGAGGACAAAGTGTATCATCCTCCTAAGGACTTGCAAAAGGATGCACATGTGCCAGATTTCTACTCCTATCTTGCACTGTACAAAAAGTCTATTGATGAGCCAGAGGGTGAGTTAAGATTACTTGCATATAATGTGAATGTGTGTTGTGTGTTGTGTGTGTGTGTGTGTGTGTGTGTGTGTGTGTGTGTGTATAATCAAAAACATATTTTCTAAATCACAGTGTTCTGGAGGGATGTTGCTGCAGACTTCTATTGGAAGAAACCTGCAACTGGACCAGTTCTTCAATATAATTTTGATGTTACAAAAGGAAATATTTATGTCAAATGTATGGAGGGGGCCAAAACCAACATATGCTACAATGTCCTGGACAGAAATGTGAAAGACAAAAATCTCGGAGAAAAGGTTGCATATTACTGGTAAGTCAGCATGTCTCACCCAGGGAAAATGACTGTGTACAGCTATGTGAGGCATTTCAGCCACAGTGACTATCCATAGATCCCCTATAGTGCCCCTTTGAAAGAGAACAGGGCTTACTGGTCTGTGCTCTACACAGAAACCGATACCACATTGCAAAGTACTGGTTTTCCCTCACAAAAAGGTGTGAGTGTTGTGAATATGTAGCAAACCAAAAGGTTTAACAGCATACAAAACTCCACAGGTAGGCCTAATTACAGTACAGAATATCAGTAATCAAAATATTAGCTACAAACCATGAAAATAAGTAAATATTGTCTTTACATTTAAAATGCCAGGAGTTTAAGGTGAGTAACTCACCTGTGTTGAATGATTGTCACATCAAGGGTGTATCTGGTCTCATGCAGATGACCCTGCACTCAAAGAGGTGTAAAAATGGGTCAAATGCAAGTACACTAATTGTTTTGTCACAGTGGTTTTGACAATAGCATGCAGATTACAACAACAAAGCTCACAGTGGAGAGCCTATAAAACTCCAGTTCAAAGGATCTTTTCAGTAAGCATGTCCAGCCTGGTGGACTTGATTGTTCAGTTGGTTTCAATAGCCGACTGGGGTTGTACCAAAATTGGCAATCTCAAGCAGTTACAATATTACATTTTCTTTACAATAGTGAGATGCATTTGATGAAATAATTTGCTTAAGTCAGTAGCCAAGTTGTTTTTACGGTTATTGTGACAATCTTAGCAGTAAAATAGTCCTCTCCTTCCTGCCAAGAGCATTTCTGACCTTGTTAAAATAGTTTACGCAAGGATTCAAGGTAATAGAGCATTTATATTGCTCATAACATGAGAGAAACTGAGAGACATTTACCCCCCCCCAGGACAATTGATCGTATGGATGGCAGGTAATGAATAATGTGTCTCATACTTTTGTGGTTCTGGACTAAAGATACTATGTGCTAGATTCCTGTCAGCACTTTGCTTAAAAGATGGTGCCAGGTGCAGTTGCTGATTGACTAACAGCAAAGAAAATTTCTGTGTTGATAGATAAAATATCCCATAATGTCAAGACAAAATTAGGTAATACAGACATATTTCCCCCCCAAAATAAAATCATATACAGTACTGAATTTAAAAAAAGATTAAAATCCAGTTTTAAATATCAATCCCAGTCCTGAATCAAGTTTTGACCAGGCACAGTGACTGAATTATTACTGTGTATTAGTGTACCATTGTGCTACATTACTGTTCAAGCGTTGTCCTGACTGGCATCCAAACACAATATAGATATAAACAAGGGCAAGGACCATGTTGCCATGACCATGCCTTGCACATAATCATTGATTGAAATGACGATGTACCATAAAGTGAGTCAGATCTTACACAAAAAGAGTTGTAGATGAAGCTTTATACATGTATTGATTTTTCAGGGAAGGGAACTCCCCTGATAACAGCATGACTATTACATACAGTCAGCTGTTAAGGCAGGTGTGCAAGTGTGCCAATGTCCTGAAACAGTTGGGTAAGACATATTTTTATCAGCGCTGTATAACAAAATAAAAAACTATCCCCACCATATGTTTCTGAACATTCACAGCCATGATATTTTTATTTGCCAATACAATAACATACTAAACCTCTTATAATGAGCCTGTACATGTTAACATGTACATATTATTATCATTATTATATTTTTTTTTTTTCTTTACAGGAGTAAAGAAAGGAGACAGGGTGGCCATCTACATGCCCATGATTCCAGAGCTGGTTTACACAATGCTGGCCTGTGCCAGGATAGGAGCAGTGCACTCCATTGTAGTAAGTTCCATATTTGTAACTTCCTCAACTTCTATTGCATGCGTTTGGAAGATTCACCTGAGTTTGGCGTATTTTCTATGGCCTAGTTTACCTCTGGAAACAGCCAGCAGTCCTATTGCTCTCCACTTTCTCCTACTGTATCAGCTGTTCAATAGGGACTGTATCTTCATAGAAGAGGGGCTCTCATCTTTCCCCAGGGGCCTTGTCCTCCTCCAAGGGCTTAAATATGGGTCAGACTATAACTGTACTCATGCAACCTGCGGTGGGATCATTGTAAGCATGATTCCAGTAAGCCAAATACTATTTTTATCACCTCTCGTATCCTCGTGGAGGTTAGTGTTGCAGTTGCAGAGACCATCTGGGAACTTTCAAGGTTAATTTTGATCCTGTATGTGAGGCTATTTTAACCTGATATATATTTATATTACTGACCCCATTGCATCTTGCCCATTGTTCTGTCACATGTGATCCAAAGAATGTTAGATCTTCATCACTTCATCCAACGGAAATGCCAAAACTTGACAAAGCTTGTTGAATAAGTTCAAAGTCCCACACAGTCTTGACTAATGATGTTATTAAAGTGTGACTCCTTTTTGGAAACCAAGTGCTACTTTGGACCTGGTTAAACAACTGTCATATGTGTCATAAGGATGAGCTAAACTGATGAGTTGTGTGTGCTTAGTTTGCAGGCTACTCCTCTGAGTCACTGTGTGAGAGGATCCAGGATGCCCAGTGCTGTATCATGGTGACGGCAGGTAATGCACCCCGTGGCCAGGCTGATACTGGTGCCACACAGCCAGGAGCATGTGGACCTTTCCCCCCCTCCAATGATGACATACCACACTCGTGATTAACTGTAAAGCAGTTCCTCAGGTGTAACGTGGCCCACTGTTGCAAACGGTCTATCCCAGATGAGTCATATCTCCTTTCTCTCTCTACGTAACAGATGGTGTATACAGAGGACAGAAGCTTATCAACTTGAAGCAGATAGTGGAGGAGGCGCTGGAGAAGAACCGAGACGGGTACGTTCTCCAGCCTTGCTATCTACTCTGCGTCTTTACAACTGTTTGTATTTACAACAGCTACCTAGCTAATCCCCAACCCTAGCAATGTGAGTCATGATAGACTGGCCACGCACACACACACGTGCAGGCGGACTCACTGTTTATCAGATCAAATCTGAGCTGTTGAGGAAAAGCATCGTCTGCTCGCCAAGCTGTGTGGGGTTGCCGGGCAACACGGAGGCCTCAGAGTCATCAGGGAAGTCCCATCTGTTTGTTGCCCGTAGCGATGTGTGAAATAACACGTATGTCCATTTACAGGAAATACGAGAGGATAAACACTCGTAATGTACCCTGTAGTACTCATCACTATTAGCCTTATAAATCAGTAGGGAGTCATCGGTTCGAAAGGAGAGCTATCGTAGACTAAGAGTTAACATCTTATTTAGAACCACATTCTGAATGATGGTCGATTGACAGGTGTCAGTCAAAATCAAGGAATAAAACAACAAAAACCTTTAGTCTGAAACTTAAAGTTCACTTCTTTTCCCCCTTAGGGTGTCCTCTACTCTTACCAGATGCCTGGTTGTGAAAAACCCCTCGCTGAGGACTAAGAGCGGAGAGGCTTGTAACAAGCTTCAGACCCCCTGGGACGCCGAGCGGGATGTGTGGTGGGACGAGGTCATGGCAGAGGCTTCTGACGACTGTGAGCCTGAGTGGCTGGATGCAGAAGACCCCCTGTTCATCCTCTACACCAGCGGTTCCACTGGCAAGCCAAAGGTAAACACACACACACACACACACGTACCAATCAGCCCATTTGGGAGTGGCGTCTTTGCTAATGTTGACTAAGGCCCTTCAGTGCCAGTGGTAATGTTCCTGTGTGTGTACCGTACAGGGCGTTCTCCACACAGTGGCAGGGTACATGCTCTACACCTCGCTGACCTTCAAGTACGTTTTTGATCATCACCATGACGACGTGTATTGGTGCACGGCCGATATTGGTTGGATCACAGGACACTCCTACATCACCTACGGTCCTCTTGCCAATGGGGCAACGGGTGTAATCGTGAGTAGAACGAGTTTATTAGACCTTGTGACGAATTCTGTGGTCATATCCTGTGTCAAAGTCCACCTCCATATCATAACCAGCATGTCAACATGAGGAGGTGTCCTGTGGGTTTGTGTGTGTTGCAGTTTGAGGGTTTGCCAGTCTATCCTCATGTGGGAAGGTTCTGGGAGATCATTGAAAAGTACAAAGTCACCAAGTTTTACACAGCGCCCACGGCCATACGCCTGTTAATGAAGTATGGAAAAGAGCCAGTGCAGAAGTAAGAGAACACACACACACAACACACACACACACACAACATATACAGATACAAACATAAAAGCACACATACTGAAAATTCTAACAGTACTACACATGGTTACGCAACCACACACACACAGTGAAACATACCTCTTAGGTGCCATCTGTTGGACAAAAGTAAAATAACACTCTCTTTAATGTGCCTTTCTTTGGTGCGCACAGGGAAGTATATTAGAATTGTTCTTTATCCCTAACATACAAGTATATTTATAAAATGTTGTATTAAAAAACATGTACAAAGTAGCATTATTTAGTGACAGTTGCTATAATGAATCCCTGATTGTAATAGGTACGACCTTTCAAGCCTGAGGATTCTGGGCACAGTGGGTGAACCCATCAACCCAGAGGCATGGCTGTGGTACTATGAGGTGGTGGGCCAGAGCAGGTGCCCTGTGGTCGACACGTTTTGGCAGACGGAGACAGTGAGTATGGAGCAACATTGCCTGGTGTGTTTAGCCAAGCATCGCTGCCAGTTGGTGGCCTGACCGCTTGTGTAATCCTCCCTGCAGGGTGGCCATGTTCTGACGCCTCTCCCTGCTGCCACGCCTCTCAAACCTGGCTCTGCTGTAAGTGACAACAACCATCGTCGCTTCTCTGTTTACATAACCACTCCTGCTATGTTTACCTACACATAAAGGTTGCATGTACCTGGTGGCATGGCATGTCTACAGAGGCTGGGGAAGAAGCTGCCATATGCTTGGGTTATTTCACATGTTCCTGATGTACAGACCTGCCTTGTCAGGTTCTTAGTATTGGATTAGGAGAACAGTCAATCCTTCCAAGCCCATAAAATGAAGGTGTATAAAGTCTGAATTAAAGTTTGTCTTTTGTGTGTTTTTTTTTTTTTAAATCCCTCAGACCTTTCCCTTCTTTGGGGTGGAGCCCACCATTCTGAATGAGCATGGAGAGGAGCTGGAGGGAGAGGCTGAGGGCTATCTGGTCAGTACAGTCATCTTTCCAGTCAGGATCACCACCCTACTGTTTACGATTCTGACTCAAGTCTTCCTTTCTTAGAGTCTTGTAATATTCCCACAGCTCAGTGTGTGTGTGTGTTCATGAAGTGGTTGTTGTGGCACCCTACAGGTGTTCAGACGACCCTGGCCTGGCGTCATGCGCACTGTGTATGGAAGCCAGGAGAGGTTCGAGAACCAATACTTCAAGAAATTTCCAGGGTTTTATGTAACTGGCGATGGTAGGTCTCTTCAGTAACCTCTGAGGAACAGCTTCATCTGTTCATCAGACACAACGTTTCTTTGTGAACAGGCTCATTTCTGACAAGATTTCCTCCTGTTTTTGCATGGCGCCGTTTTCTCTCTGACAGGTTGTCGACGGGATAAGGATGGTTACTACTGGATAACAGGCAGAATCGATGACATGCTCAATGTGTCAGGTAAACCTCAGGCAGATGAGCCTTGTGAGAATCGACCATCTAATACATGATGAGTCTGTGTGGTGTTAACCCAGTGCTGTGTGACTTCCTCCAGGCCACCTGATGAGCACGGCGGAAGTAGAGGCAGCCTTGACCAAGCACGCGGCTGTGGCCGAGGCTGCCGTTGTCAGCCGGCCTCACGTGGTCAAGGGGGAGTGTCTCTACTGCTTCGTCACCCTGAAAGACAGCCGGGAGTTCAACCACAAACTGGTAGAGGAGCTGAAGGGACTAGGTGACGAAAAGCGACACTCCATTAAAGATGACATGTTGGCATTGACTTTCAAGATGCTGGATGTTCTTTCATTCTGTCATCTGCTTCATGCCTTTTTTTCTTTCTCTTTTTTTATCTCAGTGAGAGAGAGAATTGGGCCCATCGCCACTCCAGACTTCATTCAGAACGCTCCGGGGCTGCCAAAGACTCGCTCTGGTAAGTGGTTACACGCCACAAGAGGAAACCATTAATCTCCCTGGCTAATTATCAGCCTTGTCAGGTAATGGATCCTCCTCTTTGTCAACAGGTAAGATCATGAGACGAGTCCTGAGGCAGATCGCCCGGAACGAGAAGGATCTTGGCGACCTTTCAACCCTGGCGGATCCCAAGGTAGTGGAGGTGCTCTTCAGTCAGCGGTGCGAGGCAGCAGCGTGAGGCATCAACACAGATCCTCTCTCTCCTCTGGTGCTGATGGATAGTTTTTCCTCTCTCTCTGTGTGCTGGTCCCAGATCAGCCTCAGGGTTGCTGTATGCAGACAATATGCAGTGTTGTTTGTGGATGGGGTCTGGGCTGGAAATCAGGGGTAGATTAATGTAGAGAAGCTAATGGAACACTAGTACAGTGAAGTATCCCATCTCAAGTTGTGCATTATGTTTCCTACTGTTTGAACTGTAATTAACCCTTAGTAAATGAAATATGTCAGTATGAAGGGCTAGTCATTGCCTTATCACCATTAACACAACTCAATGTGGATTGCATTGATTACACATAGGCTTGTCTAGGACACACATAACCTTGTTTTCACTGTAAATGATTTTTGTAGTCCAATCCAAACATGTTCATTTTATATTTCCAAAAGATGAAATGTAAAGGGCCTGTTTCCTTTTAAGTGTTACAATTCACAAGGTAGACAAGCTGCTTTGCACAGTTCCGTATCTAGTTTATATTTCAAATGTGGATGTATATTTGCAGTTTGTTTCTGTGACCTGAAAATGTAATTGTATAATGAAATTAATCTATTCTACGTAATATAAAAACTATAAACACTTTTGGACATCAGAAAGAGTGATTTGATTTCAGAATCTCAACGTTGCCCCCTTGTGGTCAAACCAGTGATGTCCTCATCCAGTACAATGGAAGTTCCTGCCTCGTCTGTTGTGGAGGCCATCTGGCTGTGATGATTTAACCAGGCCCACAGGGAGAAACTATTAAGAGAAGAAAAGAGATTGAGAGAGAGAAGAAACACTGTATCTTTGTGCATCTTGGATTTGTTGTAGCTGAATTCACAAGACTTTGTTTTCCTTTCTAAAGACATCTCAGTTCAGGGAGATAACATCATAGAACACATAGCAGAAGTTACTGGGGTCATTATATGTCTGTTTTATCTCTCAAACCCATACAGACGAACACACACACACCCTCACACTGAGATGTTAAGATCCCCCGCACTCTGTGCAGTAGTGTTGTCACGAGCAACACTAGGAAGGATGGTGGACCGCATAAACTGTGTTATGTCATCAATTCATCAAAGGTGTGGTTGCTATGACGATGGTCGCCTGGTCACCCTTCTCCAATTTTGACTAAAGTCTGCTTGAGGTTTCCTGTGGGTATATTGTGCTTTGTGGCTGCAGGATCAGAAGCCATGTTCTCCTGTCGGACCCCCTGTGTTCCAAACACCTGCAGCACGGAACGTTGCACAATCAAGTCTTATGGCCATGTTATGTTATTGGCCTTTTAAAAAAGAATGTTTTGACTGATTTATGGGAAATGTGTGTGTGTAATCTCTTGAGATGGTTGATTAAATCAGGGATTCTCTCTACACAGCCAGGATATAAAGCCACATTGATGATCCAGTGCTTCTGTCAGGTCAGGATAATCTCATAAAATAAACAGTAGAGGCTTAGTATATCAGTTTGTTTACTACCTGCAGCATTAAAACATTTTTACAGACCACACCATATCATGGTGGGTACATAATGTATGACACACAGACAGGGCTTGTTTGAAGTGCCCTCTATGGGTGCAAACAGCTCCTGTGTTCCCCAGCCAGCTGAGAGTCACTATGAGATACAACAACAACTCTATCAGCACAAAACCTCCATGTTTCACTGGACACAAGCCATTTCAAATTCAAGAGGTCATCAAGCCAGCCAGTCAAACACAAATCAAAGCTTGCCCATTCTGACATGTTTGTCATTTACAGAGATCGTAATAAAGAATATTTACCCATTTCACCCATCATCTATTCTGTGCGATACATGAAAGGCAAAGTTATAAATCTACATCTGCAGGTGAAGCTTGTATTCACTCTCAAGCAGAAAGGAGAGGCTCAGCTTTATCCTGTTAAGCATCCTTGCTCCACCCAGCCCGGCCCCCAAAAAGGATTATGGACCCAAATCCTTGGCATTGTGAACGATATGTCAGAGGCTCAGAGATGGAGCCGCTGCTCCCCAATGCTGTGCCTTGTCTGCGAGGGAATGAGTGTGTGTGTGTGTGTGTGTGTGTGTGAGGGGCTTGGTTCACAGCATTCATTCACAGCAAACTAGCTGCACTGGCTACACAAAGGATAAGTCAAAGGAGGTCCCTTTCCCTTTTCTCTCTCTTTCAAAACGGAAGACAGATGGCATAACTGAAATTCACATTCACAGTGACACGCTTAATATTATTTAATGTGATGAATGTATACCATTCAGAACCATCTTCAATAACTTTTTTGACATTATGTTTCTAATACGCATAAATCAATTTATGCTTTAGCAAAGAATGACATCTGCTTGTAGGAGTAGAAACAGTCATCTGGATAACAGGCTAACTTCTGCCTACGACGTGTCATGGTTTAAACCATCCCTCCTCATTTTCAATAGAGCTGTCCGTTTTGGCAGACAACTGCATCTTTCTTACAAATTGAAACTCCCCACACTTGACATCTGACCTCTGCCATGTTCTCTCTATATCCCAACACCCCCCACACAAGTCCCAGGACAGAACCAGGGGAGCTTTTCTACTCAGAGTGAGACAAGTGGAGGGGACCCAGAGGGCCTCCAGGCAATGTCTTCTCTCAATAGGAGTTCTCATCGGCCCCAAACTCTGCCTTCAGGCTAGAACCTGAGCTTTTTTTGTGGTGTTGGCATGACAACCCCTCAGCTAACCGTGCAGCCAAAGCTGTTGGAAAAAAAATTGGGGCGCACAGCTGCAGTATAGTTTGTGCATTCTTTTAAAGTTATTGTAATAGAAGTTTCATCAACACAAAAGCTCAAATAATCTTTAACCATTTTACAAATCCATAGTGAGACAAACTGAATTGGAAGAAAACTGAAAAAGAAACAAAAACCCACAAAAAGATGCACACTTAATGTCATTATAAACTGTGAGCAACAGACTGTCTTTTATCACAGACCACAGCAGTTTCTTCAGACTACAATAGTAAATCCCTTTAACATGTTGGAATAAAAAACAGACATCATATCTGTCATCTGAAACCATCAGAGATTTGGGGAACATGGTTTATCTAACTAAACCATTAGGGGAAAAGATGTCTAGACCACTATGCTGCATTATTCATCACTTAGACAAGAGGAATCGTTTCATATTTTTCAATATGTTAGAGTTAGAGGAGTTGTCTTCACCAATGCTTCCTGTCTTTTACAACCAGTTAGAGATTAGCATCTTTATTTATTTAATCATGAGCTGAAAAGGCAGATGGTCTGAGGACATGTGGTCTAATTCACTTTTTGCTTCTTATCTTTTAATGGGTCTTACTAAAGTGGATTTGGATTCATAAATCGTTTTGTAATTTATAGGATTAAATATGTCAAGTTGAAATGAATGTCGTTGGAAATTAATTGAAATGCAGCTGAATCGCATTTAATGTGAGAGCTGGTTCGTCTGTTCAGCTGTTTGATTTCAGTTTTGCATTTAAAAAAAAGTGTCAGCAACTCTGTTGAGGGGCAAAATTAATTACTCATTATGAGAAAGAATTATACTTCAGTGATCTCAGTGAAATAATGAAATGGTTCGAACTGAGCGCTGGTCATTTAAATTTTAGGTTTGTCAATTGATTAAGTAAATTCATTAAATTCAGTTAACTGGTTTTCCAACATATGGAATCACTTATAGAACAGACCAAATAGTTTCTTTTTGACACCAAAGTCTCAAGATGACCTTGTTAAAACTTGCATGGCATCAATCTGTCAACCCTAATTCCAGTCCACATGAGAAAGTCTGTCAGCAGTATCCTACTGAGAAGGCTGACTGGGTTGTGTGTCATTTCTCCCAACACAATGTGCCTGGGAGTAGATATAGATCCAGATTCACCCCAACCCCCAGTAATGGTATAGATTCAGTTCAGTCCGGTCTGACCTTGCAAAAACGGTTAAGCAGAAAAACTCCCTGATTCCTGTGGGCCCCCCTGTGTGCTGTGATAGGAGAGATCAGCAGAGAGCATCCCTCTCTGTCCATCTGTCTGAGCCCTGTGTGCTGTGAGATGTGATGGGAGAGATCAGCAGAGAGCATCCCTCTCTGTCCATCTGTCTGAGCCCTGTGTGCTGTGAGATGTGATGGGAGAGATCAGCAGAGAGCATCCCTCTCTGTCCATCTGTCTGAGCCCGGATTCACTGCTAGGTAAATTATTCATATGCCTGCTCCTTATTGCTCTCCCTCTCCGGTCCTTGGGTGGACCAGCTCGGAGCCATCAGCATCTTTCAGTACACAGCTGGACTCATTCATTATTAACGGTAAGAAGTGCAGGAAAGGTAACCCTGCAGCTGTCTGTCTGCAGCTGTCTGTCTGCAGCTGTCTGTCTGCAGCTGTCTGTCTGCCTCTCTATTTCTCAGACTCTCTCCCTTGGTGGCTTCATGTTCGCCAACGAAATGTCACAAGTACAAGAGGTGAAATCAATCATCCTCAACAGTCCCCTATTGATTCAGGGTATCGGCATGGCTACGGTACTGTACACCCTCTTTAAGTACACCCTGTACACCCTCTTTTAAGACTTTTAAGACTCTGTAATGACTTTTATGTAAAAATGTGCATCACACTTTCCTCTGTCTTATTCCACCCTTGGTGAGATATATGTGCAGCATCTCAGTCATCATACAGACCACACAGCACATGATACCAAACAGTGGATCCATCAGATCCCCCCCCCCCACCCTGGTCCTCAGGACCCACTGTCCTCCATGTTTTAGGCCATGTTTTAGGCGGATATTGTTTTATAAACGCAAATCCACTGCCCTCCGTTGTATAAACAAGCATTGCATACACACGTAATCGTTTAAATTATAATTCCATTCACACAAACCCGCATATTTGTGGTCTTTTGCGCGGTCATAAGCATGCCAGACTGGAAAGGTTCATGCATTACCTGCAGCAGATGGTGAAGTTTGGGAACATGAACCACCAGGTTATTCAAATCCACACTCAAAACCGAAGTTTTCCAAAATGTTTTGAAACGCGTTTTCCAAAAGCTCCGTTTTGAATGAAGTAATCCTGTGGTTTGGTGTTTCTGACAGGCCAAATCCCAGGAAAAAAAATATATTCGTTTAATCAGTTACCTGGCTACGTGTGGACAAAGTCTTAAGACGTTTCCCCCTTCCTGCACACCTGATGGTCATTATCAGGTTTCATTTGAATCAGGTGTGTGGGAGCAGGGAAAATCTAAAATATCTAAATATCTAAAACATACACACAAAACATACCACAGACCACATGTTTTAAAACCATCCACAAAACTAAAACCTATAGGATTTTCTTTTGAGATTTATAATATTATAACATTTCCGTGTGGAGCTCTAAGCCAGACTCCATTTCTTTCCATTTACTATAATCTTTTATCTAACAAACTTCCCTGCTTGGAGATGGTACAAAACAAATGTCAGAGCAAGACTTGTAAATACACATTCATGTTTATTACCAATTAGACTATTGACTTTTAACATAGACTCTTGTTTAAAACATTCTTCTTCTTTTTTTTTTTTACAATCCTGTTTTTCTTTGTTAAAGAAAAACCTGATCCTATTCCATAGTGACAACTGTACAAAGACAGCATAGTAGATTGATCATTTAAAAAGTGGTGTTTTGACTTTAGTCAATGCAAATGAAAGGACAACGAAAAGATAAATCAAGTGTACCTTCACAATGTTTTCTTCATACATTGAGCTCAGTGATGATCAATAACCACAGCATTTATGTCCATGCACTAAAGTGCTAGTTTAAAAGGCATGCAAATATTTGACAGATATTTGTACAACTGCCTTCCAAATATGCATAAGGTTATTCAGTTGTCATTTTCCCTTATCTAAGTGTTTGTACAGTTTAACATTCATTTGAACATAGAAATAAATAAAACATCATCTTAATTGACATCATGTGTCCCTGCTTCCGTGGAAAGAGTCTCGTCTCCTCAAGTTACAACTGAATACTCTTTCTTCAAGCTTCAAAGGCGAGGAAAAGCAATTAAGGTGACAAGTTCAACGTAAGAAAATAGCATTAATATGGATTGTTGGCAGAATAAACTAGTGCATTGTACTAAATGTCCAAATTAAAAAATGAAAGATAACGTGTAAACAGAGAAAAAACTGTGTAAACCTTTACATTTGAACAAGTACAGGATCAGATCTATAGTTTTCCTTTTGAGTATCCTGAAAAATTGTACTTGAAATACGCTTCCTGCATACATGTAGTATTGCATACATATATACACACATACGGGCCTATGGATAACTGTGTGTATAGGCACCTCTTATGGATTCGTTTTTGTTCGTTTGTCATTGCTGTTACAGTACATTCCAGGTTCTTCACAAAGAATGTTTCCAGTTGTTAGTCCTCATTGGTCAGCTGGTGCTACTGGGTGTCAACCCCTGCCTGTCCCTCCCGAGTCTTCCCAAGTGGGATCTGAGGTAAGGGGTCTGTTTAGGCTCCGACAGGAGAGCAGGGAGAGGAGGAGACACGTCAGAGGACGAACTTGGCGGTCAGGCTGGAGGAGATTCTGTTCCTGGTTCTTCCAGCTCCAGTATCGTCTTACTGGTCCCTGTGAGAGGGAAGGTGAACCTGCGCTGTGGACCCTCAGACCACCGGGGGGAGGAGGAGGGGGAGTGGGCCGCCCAGCGGGACGGGGGGCGGCGCCTGGCAGGTCGAGCAGGCCTCAGGAAGCGGGACTCTAGGGGCGGGGCCACAGGAGAGCATGGGAGATCCTTCCAAGGAGAAGATGACATCATAGATGAGAGGAGACAGAGACAATCTTGAATTCAATCAACCATTTTAACGACAGTATATGTATTAATATAGCCAACAAGATGTAAGATAAGAAACAAAAGTGAAAACGGAAAGTGGTTTAAAGGATTAAACTTCAAGGCAAACAGAAGACAGGAACATAACCAATTGTAATGATGAAAAAACGGACAGGAAAACACAATAATGGACCAGAGCACAGTAAGATATGATAGATCTTAGTAGATGAGGCTGTGTCATTCTGTCCCTCACATAGTGATGTCACCGTGTGACTTGGTCAACGAGCACACGGTGAACACTCACTCCATCGCTCCAGTTTAAAATTACTTCATTTTCTCCAGACGTCAGATTTCATCAGGAGGATTTGTAGAAGATCAAATCTGGTTCCTCAAAAAAATACTCAACAGTTACAGTAACAGTAGATGAGGGATGATTTGCTTGAGAAAGCTGTAAACTTGGGAGAATGAAAAGACACAAAAGGAGAAAATGTGTTCTAGACAAATGACCTGCAGTGTTAAAGCCTCTGTATCCAAGTAAAAAACAAGCAATAACTGTTAATAAGTGATGTCATTAAGCGTCAAAACACTGTCCATGCACCTTTCATGTATTCGACTACTACGAGACAACATCCAGTTAGGTATCCTTCTGAAAACAGCATTATGACCAAACCATGATGCTGCTTTCATTAACCCCTAGCTACGCATGCAACCATGTTAAGTCTGAGACACTTAAACATTCAGTTAACCCATTTCACAAACAGCCCACAAAAGGTCACATCAGTAAAAGCAGACGAGGAAATGGGAGGTGTTAGCTCAGTCTTCACCAATCTGGCTGGAAGGTTTGTTAGTGTGTGAGAAGGAGGAGGAGGAGTGAGAGAGAAAGAACTGTATAAGTGGAGGAGAGAAGCACACTGTAGCCACATACACTCTATGTGAGACACCTTTACAGTGTGTACGTCAGCACACACATTGACACAGAGCAGCCAGTGGAGAACCTATTAGAAACACAGTGGGGTCATGTTAGAGGTTGTGAAGTCTTGGCGATGCACACAGCTACTCCCCCCGAAAGGACAAGCACCTTTCATGAGGAGTGTGCAGCTCCCAAAGTAAAAGGCTGTCCTAAAGAGTCATCTGCCTTTGTGGTTTATTTTGGTTTGTTTGTGCCATTACCGTTCAAATATATTTTTTATCTGAATCTTTAGATCCAGTTGCGTCACTAAAATGGATGAACTACGGTATAAGAATCCCTAGCACGCACAAATGTATGACTCTTTGGGTCTCGTAAACTGAGTTTGTGAACTTGAAAAGAAGATGATCAATACATGGTAAATCAAGCATGCGTTAAAACAGTAACACAAACAAATGTATGACCATCACAACGATACACATTTAGACCACCTTCAACACTGTCTGTTGTCATCCTGTGAGGCATGCACTGATGAGGGGGGTGACGTGAGAGGTCCATGTGACCTGTGAGCCCACACCTGAGGGTCAAAGGTCATATAGGACAAGAGGAAGAGGAACTTACATCACGGAGACAAGCAGAACTAGAGTCCCCACGGAGCAGTTAGTATGACAGAGTGGTTCTAGATTAGAACAAATAGTCCGTGGTAGAAAGAGAAAGAGACAGAGGAAGGTGGAGGGAGTCCAAAGAGGAGGAATAGGAGGAGAGGAGGGGAAGAAAGTTTGAAATGTTTATCAGCGAGGTAGAGAAGGGAGGAGAGAGGAAAACAGGATAAGGCCGGTATTTTAAAGACAGGGAGGGTCACTGATCTTTAAGGCCCTTGACCTCATCTAGTGAACCACACACAAGGCAATAAATCTACTGTGGTCCGCTTCCCTGTAAACACAATAAGGAAAAGGGTGACCTCCCCTCACTACCTATTAAGAGAAATCAATTCAACAGCATTCATTTCCATCCTCCTCTGAATGCTCATGTCGATGGTTCAGGAGAATCGCTATCTGTTGTAGTAATCAAAGGCTAAACTCAAACAAAACATTCCACACCCATTCAACCATAATCCAGACTAATCTAATCCCACACAGAGCAGAGGGAGAAGGTACTGTAGAGTCATAATATAATGTTATGTTTTCATTTATCAGATGATTCCATCAGATTGAAGTACAGGGGGATTTCAACCTGTAACCACTTGAGCTGTGGGCAACAACAAAAAAAGGTTCCTCTTTGAACGTGCTGTCCCGTCAACCCCCCTGATTATTATAATACCACATGCTGGACAACTGAATCCATCTATTGATTTCTTTCCTAAAGGGATAACACAATATTTATCCAAACGCTATTTCTCTCAGCCACAGAAGGTCCCTCAATCCCGAGGATGCATGTGCTGCATAACTCCTCTCTCAATCAATCAACACCAGAAAAACGATTAGCAACGCGGGTCGTCTAGGTGCTCATCCATCATCGGCCGTCAATAAACCACAGTAACTCTACAAGGTCAGATGGGTGGGTGACAGCTGTAGTATGGTAGCTATAAAACGAGCAATGGCAAGATTTTCCGCTATGGTTAGAACTCTATAGTGAGCACAGAGAGAGAGAGAAAAAAAATAAAATAAGAGTGTACTGTGAGGAGAAAACGTGATAAAAGTATGATAACGTTACCATAGGTCACTCTATGTTTTCCATCTGAGAAAACAAACATGAGGATGGGGTTACGCTTCACAAATTGACACTACCTTGTTGTGGATAAGGTCTTGAATCTGGTATGTCGGTTTGAAAAACGCTTTTTCAGACATCGGATGTCTTTACCAATTACTTGAAGCAATTTGAGTATTTGGCTAAAACACAAAGTATTTTACCTCCATGTATCCAGCTTGGGCGCGGTCTGGCTCCCCCTGCTTGGCCTCTCTGCTGTGGTTACCACACTGTAACTTCTTCTCCTCCTTGAAGCTCTGTTCCAGAAGCTTCTTGTTGAGGATGCGCGCTGCGTTCTCCGCTAGCGTGTAGCCCGGAGGGGCGGACAGGTCCTGACGCATGCTCACCACTTCAGGGGTCTTCTCCCCCTGCACCTCCACTATCAGCTGCACAGGGCTGGGGGAGCGGCCCCTCACTGTCCTCAGGAACTCCTGCACTGCCCCCAGGGACCTGGCCTCTGCAGGACCCCCGGGACCACCAGGAGGGCTGGGTTCAGCCGGCCTGGAACGGCTGGGGGACTTGGTGAACTTGGGCAAGGGGTCGTAGGCCACTGGGGTGTGGTCAATGATGTTGAAGAGGCTGGAGAGGCCATCGTTGATGGTGGTGTGGACAGGGCTGTCTCTGGTGGTGGTGGAGCGCGCCCAGGCGGACTCGCT
This sequence comes from Neosalanx taihuensis, assembly GCA_030340665.1. NCBI lineage: Eukaryota > Metazoa > Chordata > Actinopteri > Osmeriformes > Salangidae > Neosalanx > Neosalanx taihuensis. The sequence goes on along the minus strand of CM059300.1, from coordinate 13,238,048 downwards.
GTTGCCCTTCTGGGGGGTAGTGGGGGTGGGCGCCCGTGTGGTCGTGGGCAAGTCCGCCTTGCTGGAAGTGGAGAGCTTGCGCTGGAGTTTGGGGGAGCCGTACTTGGGGGAGCAGCAGGGCCTCTCAAACTTGTTCTGGACCACGGGGGAGTACTGGACCTTCCTGCGGGAGGGCGAGGAGATGGGCGTGGAGCCGCCCCCCTTGGGCGTGAGGCAGCGGTGGGGGCTGCTGGTCAGGTTCCTCAGCACGTCCGTCTGCAGGCCCACGCTGATGGTCTGGGTGGTCTGGGTGCCTCGCGTGGTGAAGCCGTTAGTCTGGCACGCCGTGTCGCGCACCTGCCGCGTCTCCAGGCGCTCGGCGCCCGGGCTGGAGCGGATGGCGTTCCGTACGGAGTACGCCACCTCCTTCATGTCGTCGCTCAGGTTTCTAGAAAGCTGCAGTTCTAGGGAGGCAGCGTAGCCCACAGTGGGGCACAGCGGGGGCCGGTCTGCAGGAGGCCGCAGACCCCCTCCCTCCAGAAGCTCTTTGTGATGTCGGGGGAGCTCACAGGGCCACCTCCCACTGCTGAACACCTCGTCGGGCCCCCCTGGCCCAGGCTCGCACGTAACTCTGCCTTTGGTCCCTTTAGCAAAGAGGAAGTCTGACTCGGGGGTTGCAGGACGGTGGGCGGAGCCTGGTCTGGTGGGGCTGTGGAGGACATGGACCCCGTGGTGATCGCCCCCCGCAGCCCCCGCTCCATTACCACGGATGGGGGACCTTTGGCAGGGCTCCGGGCTGCTCATGGTGTTGGTGGTCAGGGTGGCGCTGGTGGTGAGGAACCAGGAGGCTGGCTGGAAGGGACCCGAAGGAGGCTCTCCCGCTCGGCCCTCCCCTGGCCTCTCCCCCCAGGCCTCCCCTGGCCTCTCCCCCCAGGCCTCCCCTGGCCTCTCCCCCCATGCCTCCCCTGGCCTCTCCCCCCATGCCTCCCCTGGCCTCTCCCCCCATGCCTCCCCTGGCCTCTCCCCCCATGCCTCCCCTGGTCTCTCCCCCCATGCCTCCCCTGGCCTCTCCCCCCAGGCCTCCAGGGCAGACGAGGAGGGAGCCGAGGGGAAGTCCCAGCCCTTGCTGTTAAACTCCTCGATGTACTTGAGGTCGTCAGGAGATAAAGGAGGGGTGACGTCGTCATGGCTTCTGTCACCGTGGCGACTCTTGTCAGGGAGGAAGGGAGAGCTGTCCATCAGACGCTGGAAGTCGCTCATGGAGCAGACAGACTTGGCCCTGTCAGGAGACACAAGAGAGACAGCAGCTTTACTGCAGGGTCGTCACACATAGACGAAGAACATTGTTAGGTTCTACTACCCTGCTGCTCTTTCTCACCACATTACACATATTAAAACACAGTCTGGGTTAAGCTCTGGGTACAGGATGCCACAAGGCTTTTATCTGGTTGCATAAGGAACCTGTTAAATCATGTCAGCTGTTCAAAAAGCACAGTAACACATTTGATGGGGGGAATCAGGATCACTTTAAACCCATTGAATAATTCAACAGCCGGTTGAGTTTACTTGGATTATAACCCCTCCAAAAAGGGAAGCTTTCACACAGATCCCCAGGGAGGTTCAAGTGGCCGAAACAAGCCAACCTTTTACCCAAAGTAGTCACATGGTATGTTCTAGAAAGGGAGCATTGTACTACAGCCCAAAATGTAAACATGAAGTTTCAGTGTGAATAATTATGACACCACTCACCTGAGAAGGCTTCCAGAGCCTAGGTCTTCTTCCTCAAAGGCTGACTGAGCTTCCATGTCTGATATCTCATTAAGGGCCTGCTCAGGGGATTCAGACACAAATACCATTACAGCCAAACACAACTTCCAAACAATCCAAACCCTGAATGTCACTGAGTCCAGCTGTGTAACAGACCAGGCCTCACCTCTTTAATGCAGGGGAACCTCTTCTCACTCTCCAGTCTGGAGGGGAGGGGGACCTCCAGACCGCTCAGGGGGTCCAGCGACAGAGCATCCAGGAAAAGGCTCTCTGTCGGGCCTTTCAGCCTCACCACAGCCCCCTGCTCCCCCAGCACAGCCTCTGAGTCGGAGTGGGAGCGCGTTGGGAGAACAGGGGCGGAGCCGGTGGCCGGACAGGGAGAGCGGGGGGAGTGGGGTGACCGGGGGGCCTTGCAGGGGCTCTCCTGGGGTGAGAACATGCCCCTGTGACCCATCCCATCTTTGACATCAGAGGGGGAGCCCTCCGTACGGCGGACATTCACCTCTCTCTGTAACTGTGAGAAACAAGAGGAGAGGTTGGATGGTCAGGGAGGGAATACAGATATCAACGTCATTATTCTCGTCACAATCTTGAAACGCCATAAGGCTCTGGTGAATGTGTTTAAGGTACTGTTCATTCTACATTCAAGGGTAGCTCATGTTCAAAAATTAATCTTCTCAGCCGCTCTTCCTCTGCCTTGAGCATCCTTAATCATCTTCCTCCCACTTCACCGAGCAACGAGAAAGTCCTAGTCTGTGTCCAACTGTTACTTGTTCATCATCATCAATATTAATGATGATTGCATGCCTGTGAGCTGTGACCGTGACAACGACACGTAAAAATGTGCTGACATTTGCCTCAGTGCCGAGCCTCCTGTGTCCCCCCCCCCCCTCCGAGGATCTCACCCTGTCCATCTTTCCTGTGTCCCCCACCCCCCTCCCAGGATCTCACCCTGTCCATCTCTCCTGTGTCCCCCCCCCCTCTCCCAGGGTCTTACCCTGTCCATCTCTCCTGTGTCTCCTCCCCCCCCTCTCCCAGGGTCTTACCCTGTCCATCTCTCCTGTGTCTCCTCCCCCCCCCCTCCCAGGATCTCACCCTGTCCATCTCTCCTGTGTCCCCCCCCCCCCTCTCCCAGGGTCTTACCCTGTCCATCTTGCGGTGCATGTCCCTCATGCTGCTGTCCCACTCCTGCCTCTCGCGCTGGAAGCGCTCCAGGAGCTCGGCCCTCTCCCGGCCCCACCTCTTCTCACTGTGCTGCAGCTTCCAGCGCAGGTCCAGGGAGGCGCTGTGGGTCTCTGCCAGGAGACGCCGATGCTCCTCCCTCTCCCGCTGGAAGGCCCAGTCAGGCTCTCCTCCTCCTTCCCCACCCCTGGCTCCAGCTCCGCCCTGCGCCTCCCCTCTCACCTCTCCCCGGGCCTCCTCCAGCTAGTCAAACATAACAGGCAGCAAGTCAAATATCCGTACAAGGAACACTGACAACCGCAAAGCATCATGGTCACACAGCTTCCATCATGTTCAGGAAGTGCCTTGTTGTCCTAGTGACTTGTTAACATTTTATTCCATCCATAGTCAGCGGGAACAGGAACTGGGTTTCCGTTCCTAAATTTGTACTTCAAACTACACACACTCATGGGAGAAGCCTGAACTCTAAATCAGGCTGCCGAGACTTCAAAGGAGTAGTGTGAGATAGGGAAGTCATTAAGGTCTTCCCTCTCCTTTGCAGCGTAGAGAGCTTTTGTTATCTGCACACTGTCTTTGATCACTACATCACAGTAGAAAGCAGAGCAAGCAACATGTATCTGCCTCTCACACTGTGGCTAATGTGCATCTCAAAGTCTTTAGACAAACTTTAGTTTACATAATTCACATTCAAACATCTAATATCCCTTGAAAGGGGCTTTTAACAGTCATTTAATGCCGTAGTGTAGATTTACTTCACACATGTGTGGCATCTTTTAATAGCATGTGATGACTACATTTAACAGTCAGTATGGAGCTGTGTAAATATAGACAGATATTTTGGAACCTGCGCCGTATCAGTGACCTACAGCCCACATGGGCTGTTAGACAAGAAGGCCATGTCATCTAAAGAACCTGCTTTAAAGCAGAATATATTCATTTAATAAGAAACTACAAATACAAACTGTTTACCGTGGACTCACTGTGGATGTACATATAAACCGACATAGGATCCTGGAGCGTAAAGATAAACGGTGCAGATCCAGAATCTGGCTGCGTCTGACCCTAATCTGTGACATGTTGTACTTCTCAAGCTTGTCATAAGCATGCTGGAAAGTGTGACAGGCAGGTGACGTCTCCCTGTCTGTCCCAGTCAAACAAACCCCTCCTCGCCTCACAGTTCACCATCACAGTGTTCTCATCCCAGCTTTAAGCAGAGGTCCCTATCCCTTTCGACGCTGGCGGCAGGATGTGACATCACATGTACCTGTGCAACGTGGCACTTCATCTCCGCCCACTTGACCTCCCAGGATGCCTTGTCGTTGGCGTAGCTCTGCTGCAGCAGACATCGTCTGTTCTCCTCCTCCCTCAGCTCGATCCGGAACTCTTCCAGCAGCATCCTCAGAGCCTGCAGAACCCGCCGGTTCTCCCCCACCTACGGGGGGGAGGGAGGGGGAAGAGAGACAGAGAGGGAGGGAGGGAGACCACTTCATCCAAGTCACATTCACAGTGGATACGTTCAAGCTGCCATTACGATATCCACCCCCTGAAACTACTCTTAGTTAGATCTCCTGCCGGCCCAGTATTTGGGAGTCTGGTGGCTGAGCGGTTAGGGTGTCAGGCTGGTATTCGAAGGTTCCCGGTTTGAATCCAGGCCATCCCAACATTACGTAGTGTCCTTTGGGATAAGGTACATCCCTTCTTGCCTCGGGGGGGGAATGTCCCTGTACGTGCTGTAAGTCATTCTGGATAAGAGCGTCTGCTAAATGACTGAATGTATTTGCGTTGAAGAAGTGTAGTGTTCTGAAAGTGCTCCAGTAAAACTCTTCTTACACCGTCTGTGCTGAGAGCCCTGAGCCAACAATAGACCCTGGCAAGGGCTTTGTGTAACACAAAAGAGGTGTGTGTTTAACACCCAGCCAGGTAGGGGCTGTGTTATCCCTGTTGGCTACAGCTCTTCTTGTGTTAAGGCTGTGTGAGGCAAACTACACACAACATTCCCACGATGGAGCTCATGAAATAATATCCAAACTATATTTCTATTAGATAATATTCAAAATATATAATGATCTTATGCTAGCCAGGGTTTATTGTCAGTGGAAGTCTAGTATGAACTCCGTATGAACCCATACTCAGTGATTTTTCACCATCCATATTCTAAATTCTAAATATAACCTACCAGGCATGTATACCGATTAATAAACTATATTGTTTGGCCTGAAACAAAAATGCCAGATCAGTTTACAAACCAGTATCTTAAAGTTAGAGAAAATCTAAACAGTGGACAAAACAGAGCACTTAGAGCTGCTGAATAATGCATGTCTGCCAGAGGATTGTTAGAACGCACATTCCTTTAACTAGCACAACCCTACCACATGCATGTGAACAGCCAGCTCTGTGTGTGTGTCCTTTGTGTCTGAAAGTGGATCCATGTTTACATGTCAACATGCAAAGTTATGCATTCATAACAACTGCTATAACCATCCGGATATCTGGGTCGTCATTCTCATTTGCATACGGTGCTAAGTGGTTTACAGTGAACGGCTGCCAACAAACAGAACACACTCAGAAATGAGTATGATGCTTTTAAAGCCTTTTGAGGGTCAAATAAAAACGATCGCAGCCTTGACACAAACACAGGACACAGCTCTCTCTCTCTCTGTCTCTCTCTCTCTCTCTGGTTCTCTCTCTCTCTCTGTCTCTGTCTCTCTCTCTCTCTCTCTGTCTCTCTCTCTCTCTGTCTCTCTCTCTCTCTTTACCTGTCTCTGGTGCTGCAGGTGTTCAGGGGACTGAAGGACCACCAGCGGCTCATGGTCTGGGGTGTCCCCTGGGGTCTGAGGGATGCAGGACCTCTCCTCTCGCTCCATCTCCCCCTCTCCTTGCTCCATAATCATTGCCAGTTCTGGAATGTTCTCCAACTTGTCATACTGGAACAGAGGGAACAGAACTGAGAGATCTTCCCGAGGAACAGAGGCTGTGCGGTGAAAGAATCAGGCTGGTAATCAGACGGTTGCAAGTTTGAATCCCGGCTGTGCCAACATGATGTTGTGTCCTTGGGCAAGGCACTTTACCCTACTTGCCTCAGAGGGAATGTCCCTATACTTGCTGTAAGTCGCTCTGGATAAATGACTAAATGTGAAAGGAAGACACCTTAATACTATATATCTACTAAAATAAAGTTCAGAGTATCAGATTCCATGCATGTGCATCAACATGTGGTTGATAGCAGGTTCCACCACATGCTGAGTTGTCGCGTTAGCTTGCTGACCTCAGGCTGCGTGGGCTCGTCCCCGGGGTCGACCCTGCGGCCCCGCCTCCAGTGCATGAGGATCCAGCGCAGCTTCATGTAGAACAGGAGGGTGTTGTGACGGAAGAGGCGCACCTCCTGCTGCAGCAGGCCTCTCTCCTGGGGCCAGGGGGCCTCGTGCGCCTGCTGGAGACCCTGCAGCTCCAGGCCCCCCCGCCGCACCTCCAGACGCCTCCTCTCCTCCTCCTGGGTGGGGGAGTGGGGGGGGGGGGGAGGGAGCAGGGAGGTTGGATGTTGGGTCAACAATTACATAATGCATTGATGCAGATGTATGCATATGAATACAATATACTGTTCAGTTTGCAGTTATGTCAGTGCTTAATGAACATGTGTAACCATGTATGATTGGGCTGGTTTCCAACTACTAGAGAGCCTCTTCAAAGCCAAGTACGTTGCAGAAAGCTCAATGGTCTCAGATTGAGGGTCAGAGTTCCACGGTGGTCCTACCTGTGTCACAGGACCAAAGATGGCGTCTCTGTCGTCCAGTCCAGCCCTCAGCCTGCGCTCATGATCCAGGCGGACCTGCGCCTCAGCGCCAGCCGTGTCTCGGAGCTAAACCCACAACCCCAAACCCAACACACGCTTCATGTCAGAAATCTGGACAAAAGATGGCTTTCCTGGGTCTTCCCAGACCAACATCAACTGCTATCACATGCAGGATCAGGAACATGACCTTCATTCATATCCAGTACTAAAAGCTCTATTCCGTTACTAGATGGACTGCCTGTCTCCTGCATGCTGTCTAACTGCGTACATGTTGACTTAACTTAGTTATTTCTTTTGCAATACTGTAATTCTGTAATTCTCCTCAAGTGCAATAACTGTCTATCTGTCTATATGTCTACTCAACTTACTTATTTTATCAGACTGTATTGTGCCCTCCTATTGCTATTGTTATGTTATTGTCATTAATGTATACTACCCTGCAACTCTGTGTGCTATACTCTACCCTGCTGCTGTTGTGAACTGCAATTTCCACCCCCTGGAGGACAAATAAAGGTTTATCTAATATAATCTTGTAAGGTTCAACTAATTACTGAATATCTGACATCACATGGTTGCTCTAATGCCTTGAATCACTCACAGTGTTCGGGCCTTCACTGTTAAATGAGACATAACACATGATGGGAGGAGTCTCTCTGCTGTGGAGGCCAGCGGGTTCCCTGGTTCACCTCTCTCTCTCTCTCTGTCTCTCTCTCTCTCTCTCTCTCTCTCTCTGTCTCTCTCTCTGTGTGTCTCTCTGTGTGTCTCTCTCTCTGTGTTTCTCTCTCTGTGTCTCCCTCTGTCTCTCTCTCTGTTTCTCCCTCTCTGTGTGTGTGTGTCTCTCTCTCTCTCTGTCTCCCTCTGTCTCTCTCTGTCTCTCCCTCTCTCTCTCTGTGTGTGTCTCTCTCTTTGTGTGTGTGCGTGTCTCTCTCTCTCTGTGTGTGTGTCTCTCTCTCTCTCTCTCTCTCTCTCTCTCCGTGTGTGTCTCTCTCTCTCTCTCCCTCTGTCAATGTCAAATTCAAATCACACACATTCCTAATCCTGCCATGACCAAGCTGCTCCCTAACACAACCCTAGATTCATTTTATCTCACAGATTATGTTGGCTGTTTATCCAAACCAACTCGGGCCTTAAAACTCTAAACAATAGTTTAGAAAATGATTCTCTCCATCTGCATGGTGTGTAGGGGTGGGACACATGTACTCACATGTTGACAATGCTTTAGTCTATATTAATCATCTTTATCGAATCAGAATCAAACTTCTCTTCTCTATTTCTCATTCAAATGACAATTCACGTTACATAAGTCACTGTTGCACAGGATAGATTATGCAGACTCAAGATATCAGGCTTTATGTAGGACTAAGCAGTATGGGTCATGTATACAGCTAAACAGCATGGTTGCTATCAAATACACTTTTAGAGGGCAGCTCGCGATACAGCCACAGCTCTCGTTTTCTATCTTATCCAACTCATCCATACATTTGCATAAAGTCAATAAATGTGTTTTTACATCAATAACCGCTGAAGAGGTTTTTTTTTCAGTTGCTGTTTTAGCACAGGGATACAGAGGACCACTGTAAGTCAATGATTTTCCAAACCTGTTTCTTTGTGAGTCAGTAAAACATCCAGGAGTATGTTATAGCATCGTTTAAAAACACTAAACCAACAATAACAACAACAAAATGTTAAAATCTGTGAGTGGGAGTGGAATAATTAGTGACGAAAAGTGAAATGAAAGTACACAAAGTGAATGAGATGAAATCTTGTCCAGAATAATAAAAAAATGAGCGAGGCTGGAGTGTCACTAGACATGCCATCTTCTTAGCCGGAGACGTTCTCCCTCCTGCCCCCCCCCCTCACCAAACCCAGCCTAGGGGGCGTGAAGCACCCCCACTCCACCTGTGGACTCTGCTGGTGTCTGTCTCCCTGCTCAGTCCTACAGGTGAAAGGGAAACGGAGGAGGCACTGACCTCTGCTCTTAAAGCCAGGGGCCTGTGGTATTTACTGGGTCCCGACGCTCCCCTGCTCTGGGCCGGGCCCGGGCCCTGGGGCTCCACGACTCGCTCCTGTCCTAGACGCCCCTCCATCTCATCCCTCTGATCGGACTGTGAGTGGGGGGTGGGGGAGGGGGGTGGGGGGGGGGAGGGGTAGTGATGGGGTGGTGGTTGAATGTAGGGCAAGGGGGTGAGGAGTGAGGGTGAATGAGTGGGGTGGAGGGAGGGAGGGAGGGAGGGGAGGGGAGGGGGTGATGCGTGAAGCGGATTGTGGGCCGACGGACACAAAAACGACAAACAAGGGGAGGGAAAAGAAATCCAGGAGAAAAGAAAAGAAAAAAGAAAAAATGGGTAAAGAAGACAAAGCAGGGGGGGGGGGGTGAGAGGTGGGGGGGGGGGTGAAATCAAGAGAAAAGCTACAGAGCGTGGAAGAGATCGGACGGACTACAGTACGAAGAAAAGCGCAAAGAGAAACACCAACTTAAAGACGACGGCGTACGAGAGAGATGAAAAAAGAACAAGGATGAGGATGAACAAAATCATGGGCTGGAACATTTGAAGGGAAACAACAAAGAGGACAAAAGAGAAGGGTATCCAGGGGAGGGGGGCAGGGGGAGGGGGGGAAAGAATGCAAAAACACTGGTTATGAAGCGCATGCAATGAAGGATCCACGAGTCCAAAACCAACAGCTGAGAGATAACCAGAGTCAGCAGAGCGCCAGGGGAGCCGCTCCCTACACGCCTGTGAACAGCCATGCGTCAGAAGCAGAGAGCTACAAGAGGATGGACCTTGACGACGACGGTCCGCTGGCAACACTCTACACTCCTGATGACCTCCATTTGACCTTCACTCAGGATCTCTACGATGTGTTTAATGCTATTGTCCTTGTTGAGCAGTGCAAGGTTGTTGTTGGGTTTTCTTATGGGGGGGGGGGGGGGGGGGGGGGGGGCTTTGTTGTCTTTGACTGTTAATAGGAAAGTGTGGCCCCGCCCCCCCCCACCCAGCCAGCCTGATTGGACGCTTGAACAGGGTTGAAGCAGGGAATATGAGCAGCTGGCTTCAATGCAAATATGGGATTTGGAGTTTTTCCGTCTGGTTCTAGATTCCCACTAACTGTGCTTGGCGATGATGCGGACGTTATGAGGAGCACAGGTACACACGTCTCAAATGAAGCAGCAGGTTCGATGAAACGAGGTCTGAAAGCGTAGCTGGCAGAGTTCTTCCACTGGCAGCTGGAGGAAGCAGGCTGCAGCTGTGCTCAGGAATCATCTTCCACAACAACCACCAAGAAGGAAGCTGTTCATGGCATCAGAGACCTGAGACCAGGCGTGTGTCATGATGACTGCTGATAAACATGCCAGTCAGTGGCCACAGTGATGGCAGGGCATCACGTCTCTGGAGCCTGTACAGATGTGTTATCAAGTCATCGAGACATGCTGCTGCTATTAGAAGTTCAAAGGAGCCGAATGGAAGAAGCTGCCCCCCCCCCCCCCCCCCCCCCCCCCAGGACCATCCCTAGAGCCTGCGGACGGGAGACAGGGCGGCTGCAGGAGTGAGCAGAGCAGGAGGCAGGCAGGCGGGGGGGCCGCGGTTGGAAGGGGGGGGGGGGGTGTATGGGTATGTGGATGCAGCAGGGAGCGGCAGTGCCAAGCGATGGGGGTGGAGGGTAAGGTGGGTGGGGGGGGTGTGTTGGTGGGTGCCGGTGTGGCTGAGCTGGGTGGCTCCAGTGGGGCAGGGGGCTGCTGTGTGTCGTACCCCCCTAACGTGGGCCTCAGGGTGCCTGGTCTCCTCACCATCTCCCCCCTGCTAATCTAGAGGGGCTGTAGGCCTACTGCTGATTGCTTTAATGAACTGCCTACCCTTGGGTGGGGGAGAAGAGACTAGAGTATGTCTGGAGGGTAGCCTCATTAACTAAACCAACATCTTCACACTCTGTCTCTGCAGCATTAGGATCACGTTCAGTGACTGCTCGCTTGGGTGAATTTAAACCAAGTAGGAATAATGGAAACCTTTAAAAAGATGCCTTTGGGTTTTCTAGCGCTCATGAATCTGGACTGGCCAACTGACTTTTTGAGATGACCGTTTTTTTTTTTTTTACTGCCATTTTAAAGTCTCACCAGAGTGTTATGTTAACTTTCATTTGCCTGTCAGTTTGTCAATAGTACATCTTGGATGTACTGGCTCTACTGAAAAAATGTGAACATATATTTTGAGGCTAATGTAAATCCATACCTTATAATGCATGCTTTAAAAAGAACGTCTTTTCTGCTACAGTCATTATAATATCTACACAGTAATGTTAAATCCTTACAGTTTTAGATCCTTACAGTTCATCTACACAGTGACTTTAGATCTTAATGGTTCATCTACACAGTGACTTTATATCCTTATGGTTTAGGACCATACTGGCCTGACTTCTAACTCTGCAAAATAAAACGCAGCCAAACTTGTGGTGACAGCCTACAGTATGGGATTAGGGGAGAAAGGTCAATGGAAATTCTGGAGGTTACCTGGAAGTCCGTGACGAGGTCCCTTCCCAGGGTTCCGATGGGAGAGTCCCTGGACATGGAGGTGACCCCCGACAGGAAGCTGCTGGACTCGGTGAGGTTGGGCATGGGCGAGAGGTCCTCCACTCTTTCCCTCATGCCTTCCCCCAGACGGTCCACCTTCTCCATGAAGACAGTCAGCTCCGTGCGGAAGGACTTCATACGACAGTTGATGGTGTCCAGGACCTGGGAGTCTGACTTGTCCCCGCCCCCTGCGGACTTGTCCCCGCCCCCTGCAGACTGATCCCCGCCCCGGAAGGCCCCGCCCTCCAGGCTCTCGGCACCAGTCACTATCAGCTTGCCATCGTAGATTAGACTGTCGGTGTCTGTGATTAGCCGGTCTACCGTCTTGCCGAGACGCTCCGCCTCCCGCCTCACGTTGTTGAGCGTCTCGCGGTCTTCTCTCCTGCGATTGGCCAGCTCGGTAGCGCTGAGCTCACTGCCGTCGGAGGGCTTGACGCTGGCGAACCCTGAGGTCGTGGCGGTCTTCTCGAACAGGTCCTCCGAGTCGCTCTCTCCGCCCACAGGCCCCTCCCGTTTGGGGTGCAGGAGGAGCATCCGGCCTGCCTCCTCCTCCTCGGCGGCGTCTCGGCGGCCGGCGTCGCTCTCCGCATCGCTGTCGCGAGGGCTGCCGGTGCGCAGGCCCAGGTGAGCGGCGAGGTCGCAGCGCTGCACATTGGACATCAGGACGCGGTTCTCGTACTGCAGTTTCATCACCTTGCCGCTCAGCTCGTTGATCTGCATTCTGGCAGCCTTCAGCTCCTCCATCATCACCCCCCCACTCCCCCCGTTGCCGTTGCCGGGCTTGTAGAGCCCCGCCTCTCCCCCCTCCCCGCCCTCCCCGCCGGCAGACCCCCCGCTGGGGCCGAACTTGAAGCGGTTCAGCTCGGAGGTCAGCTGCTTGTTGTGGTCCTCGATCTCCGAGATGGAGCGCCTGAGAAGCTCCGCCTCCTCCTCCACGAACTGCAGGTGGCGGCGCAGCTCGCTGGCCGAGTCGAGCGCGTCACCGCCGTACGGCGAGGAGGGCACGCTGGAGAAGGGCTCGCGGCCGAAGCAGTCCCGCTCGTACTGGCAGCGGATGTCGTCGTTCTCCGACCGCAGGCTCCGGTTCTCCACCTCCAGTTCCACGATCTTCCTGCCCAGAATGTTGGCCTCCTCCTCCACCAGCTTGAGCCTCAGGCGGAGCTCGGCCTCCCTGGTGCTGTGAGGCCCCCCTCCGGGGCAGTCTGCCAGGGGCAGGGGGCTGTCCACGTCCCCGTACACTGACTTGTACTTCTGAAGCTCCTGCTCCAGCTCGTCCTTCTCCCGGCCCAGCTTGGCCATCTTCTTCCTCATCAAGGTGGACTCCTCCTTGGCAAACTGAAGCTGACACCTGAGGTCTGCACTGTCCTCCTGGAGAAGGGGGACGGAGAGGGGGGACGGAGAGGGGGGACGGAGAGGGGGGACGGAGAAGGGGGACGGAGAGGGGGGACGGAGAGGGAGGACGGAGAGGGGGGACGGAGAAGGGGGACGGAGAGGGGGGACGGAGAAGGGGGACGGAGAGGGGGGACGGATAAGGGGGACGGAGAGGGGGGACGGAGAGGGGGGACGGAGAGGGGGGACAGAGAGGGGGACGGAGAAGGGGGACGGAGAGGGGGGACGGAGAGGGAGGACGGAGAGGGGGGACGGAGAAGGGGGACGGAGAGGGGGGTAGGGGAAGGGGGACGGAGAGGGGGGACGGAGAGGGGGGACGGAGAAGGGGGACGGAGAGGGGGGACGGATAAGGGGGACGGAGAGGGGGGACGGAGAGGGGGGACGGAGAGGGGGGACGGAGAAGGGGGACGGAGAGGGGGGACGGAGAGGGGGGACGGAGAGGGGGGACGGAGAGGGGGGACGGAGAAGGGGGACGGAGAGGGGGGACGGAGAAGGGGGACGGAGAGGGGGGACGGATAAGGGGGACGGAGAGGGGGGACGGAGAGGGGGGACGGAGAGGGGGGACGGAGAAGGGGGACGGAGAGGGGGGACGGAGAGGGGGGACGGAGAGGGGGGACGGAGAGGGGGGACAGAGAGGGGGGACGGAGAGGGGGGACGGAGAGGGGGGACGGAGAGGGAGGACAGAGATGGGGGGACAGAGAGGGGGGACAGTGATGGGAGGACAGAGATGGGGGGACAGAGAGGGGGGACAGTGATGGGGGGACAGTGATGGGGGGACAGAGAGGGGGGACAGTGAGGGGGGACAGTGAGGGCTGATGGAGTGGGCTGGCAGGACTGAATTGTGTGAAGTCATTGAACAGACACACGTCTTGTTCTGTTGTACAGAAGAGCTTACCTGGTGCAGAGACTTCTTGTCCTTGAAAGATTCTCTGTTCCCTCTCCTTCTTAACGCAGTCTGAAAAGATTACAAAACACATGAAGAAGGAATTATTACACTAAAAACATCAGTCAACTAGACAAGTAATAGATTACAGGTAGGCAGGTGTCAATCTAGATTCCTGTTTTGTTCAAAAGGGAATTTGCAGATACAAAACAATTCTGATAACACACTGTCGTGTCCAATAAGATCACAGCAGCTGCAATAATAAATTAATCCTGACGGTTTCTACATGACTGAGGACATGTTACATGTGTGTAACATAGATACATACAATAACTAATGAATTATGCAATGACTGCAGGCTGATGCAGAGGGACACTGCATAAATGCACATGGCCGCTAATCTAATCTGGAAGCGTTACATAATAGTCTCATCATCAAGTCAAAGGCCAAATCTAATAAGGAAGTATTTTTACTAATGTAGATCACATGACACGGCATAATGGCCGTCTCTGATGAATGCGCCGAGTCGCCTTCATGAAGGCAGTTCTATCCACCCTGTCTGGTTGTCATGGAAAGCTTCCTGCCTAACTGTCTCAGGAGGTGAGATGAGGACAGGTCCAGGAGGGGGCAAAACTCTCCAGAACACAACAAAAAGAACACACCAACGTTCCAATCACAACATTCCAAGCTGACAACCTGTGTCTGTAGTCCCTGCAGACCCAGGCATCACTGCACTGGAGGGGGAGGGGGGGGGGGGAGTGCAGTGAGCTGTGCCTGCTAAATGTTAAAGATGCAGTATGAAGCAACAGTTCCAAGCCAGAGTGACAGACGTCTTATCCCGGCTCACATTCAGATCCAGAACGCATCCACAGTCCTGGCTGCTAAGCATCTGCCTGTCCAATGGGGAAATGCCTCATAATAACAGCGGCTGAACGGCAAAGCCTGGATCAAAACTGTCCTTCTGCACGCTAGCTTAGGGGTTTAACGGACGTACTTCCAAATACAATCATTCAGCTGGAGGCGGCCCTCTGCCTGGGAAGAAGAAGCCTGTCACGTGCACTCACATCGTGCACGCTCACAGCACAGACTGAGACAGACTGAGACAGAATGAAAGTGAGAGGCCGTCCTCCATGAATATATTGAGCATCGCAGTGTGAACCTTATTCCCAGGCCCAGATGGCTGCCGAGGGTATTTCAAGGTCCTGATGATCTATGTGACAGCTATGTTGCTAGGCACCCCGCCTAGCAACCTGTGTGACCCCGCCCCCTCTCAGGACAGACATGACAGGTCCCCCGCACTGTCAACTCATGAACACCGGGAATTATTAATCCCTGAAACGCTATGAAACATGAATCAATGTTACCTCCATGTAGACTACAGCTTGTTCTGTTGAACGTCAACCTAACTTTGTGTCATCTTTTCCACGTGTGAAGGGGAACTCCACCATGCTGTGAAAGTCCCCTCGACGAGCACATGTACAGGGCAGACGCAGTCCTGCTGGCCAGCTTGAATCATTCATGGCCAGACGCATGGAAAATGTGAGGTGGACCTGGTTCAGCCCAGAGCTGGACGTTGACTCACCCGCTGGCCCGCTAACAAGTAGGCAAAGCTCACTTAGATACAGCATCAACACGGGTCCTAACACAAGGAGGAGGGTCCATTCACCTACAGTCTGTGTTCTCCTTCAGTCTGACGTGAGTTTCCACCCATCCTCATATCCATCTTTTGAAGCTTCAGCCTCCTGTCCAAAGAGGTGAATGGTGGGATGATACTGAGGACATGTCGAGTTGATTTCACAAATGCTAATGGGAGGTTATTTGATCATTCTTTGTGTATGTCTCTCTCTCTCTCTCTCTCTCTCTGATAAGGCAGCTCCCTTTACATGAAGATAAATGAGGGACAGTTTTATCATGTGAAAGGGAGAGGCTTTCATTGCTTACAGCTCTTCTGTTGCACGCCCACAAGCAGCATGGAGTGAAACAGAGCAGTGTACACATCCTAAGGTTCCGCAAAGACGAGATTCTAGAATGCCAAGAGAAGTTCAGTTCATCACACCGGAACTAGTGCCGGATATAGCCACACAGCGCTAGCTGTGTCTTATCTCCTGCTGTAGCCCCAGCCCCAGCCAGTCAGATGGCCTGCCGGACGCTGAGGTCTCTGGGAGGGCTGGGATCCCTGACACTGGCCCTTAATTCATGCTCTGGGCTAATCTGTTGTGGGAGACTTTGGATTAAAGCATCTCACTGAAAGCTCTAAGAGCCCAGACTACAACTCCCAGAATTCCCTACGGCTGCTGTATTTGTATGTGTCAAATGAAGATTCATGTTTAAAAAAGATTATGTGTGTTTGATTTTAAAAAAGCTCAGAAAACCTGAGGAATCTTTCTTTACTGATAAACAGTATAGCTATAATAGTTATACAATATTCTAATTATTTTGATGGTTGACTCAGCAAAACAAGCAACAGAATCCCTGAACTGTATTGCAAGTATTGTATACCAACTGTATATTGTATTGCCCAGAAACTCCAACTATAACAGCTTTACTGAGAGGGTGAATGAACAGTGAATGGTGTGGACGAACACACAGGCATCATTAACAGTCCTATGACTGGAGGGCAGACAGACCCCTGAGGTCATCTGCTGCTTCTGATCAACCTGCTTACTGTCACCAACACAACTCCCCCCACCCTGCCCCCCACCCCCACCCCCACCCTTCTGATGCCTTTGATGGGCCATGTGTGAGACTGGGACAGGCAAGTGTGAAGCAGAGAGGGGGGGTGGGGTGATGAGGAGGGTGTGACAGGCAGAAAGCCCACAGCGCCTGTTCATTGAGTCATTGGGTAATCGCTGTATGACTACAGTCTGTTAATCCACCAGTCTGGCTAGGGCCCAGGGGACTGGAACCAGTCTCACCAGACAAACACCCTGCACCAGCTGGGCCTGTCTGCCTGCCTGTCTGCCTGCGTTCACTGTCTGTCTGCCTGTCTGTCTGCCTGCCTGTCTGCTTGTCTGCCTCTCTGTCTGCCTGTCTGCCTGCGTCACTGTCTGTCTGCCTGTCTGTCTGTCTGCCTGTCTGCCTGCCTGCCTGTCTGTCTGTCTGTCTGTCTGTCTGTCTGCCAGCCTGTCTGCCTCTCTGTCTGCCTGTCTGCCTGCATGGCAGCAGAAGAAAGCGTGTGTGTTTGTCCAAAGTCCAAAAGACTGAGCTAACTTGGAGAATTCCTTTTGATAAACCAAGACATCACTTCATTAGAGCTGTCCAAATCTGCCAGCAGCTTGGTTGAATTGCTAAACCATCCATGTGTAAAGCTAGGACCCAGGAGACTCCCGCAACAGCAGGCGGGGGCTTCAGGTTCAGCTAACTGCTGCAGACACACTCCAACACTGCACCAGGGCAAACTCTCTTCCATGGAGGTTAACTGCTATGCATGGATACACTGCTTTACCACAGGGTTGTACTCATCTAGCCTTACAGGAGTCTTACATTAAGATTTGATGCACACTGACAAATATGGTCACTTCCTGCTGTGACATCACAACAAAAAACACACCCAGGGAATCCAAGGTGGGAGGGGCAGAAAGGACAGAAAGGAAGAAAAATGATCTTAAGTGAAGATCGACCAGTTTGACCTGTTAGTTTGTTTAGGTCTGTTGGCAGTAATGATATTATACAGGAAGTGAGGTGTGACCTGCAAGGGTGACATCACAAACAAAAGGCAGGGTTTCGACCCCTTGGAAGCGAGGTTATTGACATCACTGGCAGAGCCTTGATTTATAATTGCAGCACAACTGAATATTTACCAGCAATACAGCATTGAAAGATAAGACCATATAAAGATTATACAAGCATGAATTACGTGAGAAAATAACCTTAACCTGGTAAAGTAACGCTCTATAACTTTCCTAGTGAACACGTGTGAGAGAAAGTGATGCTCTCTCCTTAATCACATGATTACACTAGAGTGGACTGTTACCACAGACATACAACATGCTGAGTGTGTATCTATGGAAACATGGCCTCTCACAACTTCACACCACACAGTGATATGTTGGCACTCTTTGCTATTTTTACAGGCGCTATCAATCTTCAGCAGCAGCAGCGATCTGTAGTGTAAATATATTGCAAATGGATGAGCTGTTCATGGCAGAGCTGGACTCCCCAGTGTACCGTGCTCCCCTGTCAGGTAAGGGCACAGTGAGGCTACAGCAAGCTCTGGCTGAAGTGGATGACAGACTCTGAGAATAGCAGTGACAGAGGTGTTTAAAAAAAGAGCTAAACCAGTCAAAGCTAACTGAATTAAATTAATCCAGTCAAGTGTGTGTATCAGATGTTCTGTGTGTTGTATGTTTGTGTGTGTGTGCATGAGTGTGCATGTGTGTGTGTGTGATTGTGCGTGTACATGTGTGTGTTTGTGTTTGTGTGCATGTGTGTGTGTGTGTTACATGTGTGTAAAGTGTGTAGCAGCAAATGGAGGTCACCACAATGTCAGGCAATACCCAGCAGACATGACCACCTTCTAAACGAGACGCAGCATCTGAAACATTATCCTCTCACTACCCTGAACAGACCCATGAAAAACCAATGGATGCCAATTGTGAAAATACAAACCTTATCAATAACAAACACATAGTGTGACACATTAAAAACAGTTGTATGTTCAAATCCTTTGTTTCCTTTGTTGTTCCAAGACACAAACTTCTTGGTAGGTGTGAAGAAATCAATAAATCATCTGTACAGAATGATTATTGGTATACGTGTATATATTCTTCATTTGTCAATCCCAGCCAATAGTATAGCAGTGTTACTATCCCCTGACGCCTACGTGTTCACACTAGTGTTTTTAGTTTAATATGAAACTCAGAGTACAACTGTGCATCTGTCTTAAATAGACCCATCGAGTGGTGGCCTTTATATTAGTCTTCCCAAAGTATGTCTTCCCAAATCATGTTTTTCTCTAACAATGACAGGATGTTCTCTGACCTTCTGAGATGTTTCTAAAGGCACCAGAAGACTCCCGTCAGAAATCTCCCTGGTACTTTATAAATCTCCCTCTGTTAAAATTCAGATCTGGAAACTGGGTAGATGCCACATTGTTGATGTACATGGATATTCCATCCAGATAACTGCTCCCATTGGACCGCACCCTGTGACACATTCTTGGGTGGTTGCAGCAATTAAATAACAGAATTGATGGTTGTGTGTGTGTACATGTGAGTGTGTGTGTGTGTGTTCTTCTCTATGGAGCTTGCCTGGACGTCAGTCTGATCGTCAGCCTTGCCTCCACATTCGACCCCACCTCTCTTCAGCTCTGGCATGGCCTTCTCAGGGTAAACATTTCCTCTTAAGTGTCCTATCTGGCCTCAGTCTGACACAACCATGCCAACTGGCAAGAAAGAGAACCCCCCCACACACCCCTACCTTCCCAAACCATCAGAATATACTTGTTAATCACTGTTTAGGGAAATAAGAACACAGGGATGATTCCCAATGAAGTGCAAATTGCATACAAATCCATTCGCAGTCTACCAAGCATGTAATGACAAAAGGTATAATTAGCCACCTCTGAACACCTCTCCCTGTGACGAGGACTGAAAACACACACACATACACACACACAGAGACACACACACATACACACTTGACTTTGACCAAACGAACCATCACGTAGCGTCATGTAGCACGCAGTATCAGTTCATGTTTTAGAATTGACCAGTATGTGTTAATGAGTGTGAAATCTTGAATATTCATTTGGCTGAAAGTCTTACGGTAAGTGTTATGATCAGAATGTCACCTTGTAACAGAGCAGAAAGAGAGAGAGTGGGGGAGAGAGAGAGAGAGAGAGAGAGAGAGACAGAGAGAGAGGGAGAGAGAGGGAGAGAGAGAGAGGGAGAGGTGCACAGTTGAAGCAGCCACCCTCAGCAGGTACGGATGTGCATCTCCTGTCAATGCTCTCTTTGTTACATTAGCCAGCTCCTGTGTTGGGGTTAGGTTGCTGGGTCTGAGCTGCCCTGGGCCCCCTGCACACTGCTCCCTGGGCCCCCTGCACACCGCTCCCTGGGCCCCCTGCACACCGCTCCCTGGGCCCCCTGCACCCTGCTCCCTGGGCCCCCTGCACACCGCTCCCTGGGTCCCCTGCACACTGCTCCCTGGGCCCCCTGCACACCGCTCCCTGGGCCCCCTGCACACCGCTCCCTGGGCCCCCTGCACCCTGCTCCCTGGGCCCCCTGCACCCTGCTCCCTGGGCCCCCTGCACCCTGCTCCCTGGGCCCCCTGCACCCTGCTCCCTGGGCCCCCTGCACACGCTCTCATCCTCTCAAGTCATCACATTTGTATGCACAACAAACACACATTTGTGCCGGTATGTGCCTTTCTGCATGCGAACACACACCTACACACACCTACACACACACACACACACACACACACACACACACACACACACTGCAGTAACAACAGTATGTGTTACTGCACATACTGTGTTACTGTGTTACTGTCGGTATGTGCCTTTCTGCATGCGAACACACATACTGTGTTACTGTGTTACTGTCGGTATGTGCCTTTCTGCATGCGAACACACACCTACACACACCTACACACACACACACACACACACACACACACACACACACACACACACACACACACACACACACACACTGCAGTAACAAACACACAGATCAGTAACTGTAGCCAGCCAGTGAACAGTAATAAAGCCATCCTGCTCTAAGCTTCACAGTAACTAATGACTCAACGCCTGGCTGAGCTGTCCATCACTGGCTGCCATGGTGACGGCACTGTTACAGAGAGGGAAGTGGAACGACTGGACACTGGGGATATAAGATGAACAGCTGGCCAAAATAGGCCTGCCTGGTTCTATAATGTCCATTAACCTATTATCGAGCTGAGGCTGAAAGCCTTAGGTGATTAGCTATTGAACGGGAGGGCTTCTTGAAACATCAGAGCTTTCCTTTTCTTTCTTTTTTTACCAAAGTGTATACTCTCCTGTTCAAACAAACGATCGGATCAAAGCCTGACAGAGACATTTATGGACTGTAGAGTGACGTTACCGACCTTCGTCGGCTTCTGATATAGGGGGATAAGGAGAGTGAATCTGGCAACCTCCTAGAGTAAGAGCGGCTCCTGCTGAGGCCCATTGGGAGACAGAAGGCGTGAGTAATTGGATGGAGGTGCTATAAAAAGAAAGGGACACTGAATGCTCTGGCGTCTAATACAGAATCCATGGATGTAGTCCATCCACATCTGTGTGCTTTACTTGTAAAAGAGGCATTAATGAAAGGTCACCTTACTTCAAAACTACAGCTAAGTCTAAACCAAACTCATAAACATACCTTTATGGCCAAGTTAGCCTATGAGGATAGAGACACTAATCGCTATAAATGATATCATGGCACAGACAGCTTTGGAGGAGGGGGGAATGTTGCCATGTCATCTGCCGACGAGTTACCCTGCAGGTCCTCCGAGTATTCTGGGATGGCAGTTGGCATGGTGCCAGCGGAAACGCAGCACTGCTCTAACATGGAAAAGCAGAAAGAGACGGAGGAGACCCTCAGCCCTCATGCCAGGAGAGGATCTGAGAGCAGACTGGCATCTCTGACTGTGAACCCCGGCTGTGCCAACATGATGCTGTGTCCTTGGGCAAGGCACTTCACCCTATTTGCCTCAGGGGGGGAATGTCCCTGCACTTGCTGTACATCGCTCTGGATAAGAGCGTCTGATAAATGACCAAATGTACATGTGATAAGGTCTTACTGCTCTAGAAGCAGGACAGTATTAAAGGTCTCTGCTGAATGGAGTGACGTGTCCGATGTTGTTATATTTACCAGGCATCTTCATCGCTCATCTTCATCGGTCATGTTTTTGCACACAGCAACAGTCTGGATGAAAATGTATTTAGATGGACCGTAGGCCAAACCAACCACATCAAAGAATAAATAAAGCCATTAAAGCCTCCGATCTCCAATAAACACAACGTCTGGGTCTGTGACTGCCTGCATTATTTATGATCGCTAATGAGGGATGCCTGGACCTTCATAAAAACACCTGAATGATGTCAACATGCAGCTTTGCCAATGACTATCATAAAACACGTTCTTTTTGGAAGACATCTTTGTGTCGAATAACAGATCCTAATTGACAACTTATCCGCAGCTATACCTGCAGCCCACGATTAACACAGAGTTAGGGGTCCAAGCTGCTTAGAAGGAGACAGGGGGCCCAGTAAATCATTCATAATTACCGTGTGTCCTGTTGTTTCAAGACCCCTCCTAAGCCAGAGACCATTAGTCAGATGTCTAAAGTGATGAATCCTATAATGTATCTACAAATATAAATCTCCAGCTTTATTAGTGTAAACATTTCAATGTTGGTGTCTGTTTGTGTCTCCTGCTCCACACAGTCAGTCTAGATAGGCTCCCCTCTACGATCACACAAGCCTCTTCTCCCACTAATGGGCACCGGCCAGACAATGTACCTTTATTCCTATCTGCCAGATTGGTGTGTGTGTGTGTGTGTGTGTGTGTGTGGGGTGGGGGGGGGGTGGAGGTCCAGCTGGTAAATAATGAGCCCCTCCTTTCCCTGCACCCCTCCCCTCATCTCTCTCACTTCTCCTCTGGGTCAAAAGGGTCACAGAGGCTCGGTAATGAAGGGGAGGGGCTGACGGCTTCCACACGCAGGGGCCGCTTTGAGGTTCCCAGGCAGCAGGAAGGACGCCAATAGAGAGCTGTCTGAATTCTATTGTACCATCCCTGAGGTCACAACCAACCCCCTGGACCTCAGGTGGCAGCCCCTCTCTGCTCTCCTCCAGGGAGCCACTCCGTGGGCTCGTCAACCCAGATGGTGGCCCACATCCTGGGCTGGGGGAACACCCCTGTCACCTGCCTGCTCAGGTGGCTCAGGAGGGGTTATAGCCAGGGGGAGATGTGGGTCAGTGGGACAGGAGATGGCTCCACACATATGGTTCTAATGACTTGTAAGCGGAAAACTTACTTACTTACTTTAGTAAGTGTCAGTTATTGGGTAAATAAGTGGGGTAATACTGACCATGACCTTATCTACGGCTTTCTTCTGAATATCCGGTGTGGTTTGGAACAAGCGCACTGGCTTTTATGACGGTGCTTCACTAGGTAAAGAGCTGAGAAACACAGTGAGTCAGAGGGGACCAGTATCTGCTAAGAGACTGTCACCACTCCTGCTAGGACTCAAAGCTGCTTAGAGACACCACAGGATGTCTGCAGTTGTAGAAAACGTTGACAGGAAGATCTGCGATGGGGAGAACTGCAAGGACTTTTTCCACTCGTCTTCCAGTGGCTTTTACCTGCAGTGATTTTCCCGCCTAAATACAATTTCCTATTGACATTGTTCTTCTGAAATATGATTACATCGTTTCAGACCAGATTAAACTCTCATATTCCATTAATCGTTTTTTCTGCTTGGTTTGGGTGTCCACCTCGGAGCAAATCTGCTGGATTATCCAAGCTTGGATGAGGATTTATTTCATTTAGAAGCATAAACATCAGTGTTGGGGATACAAAAAGACTGCGATAAATTTCACACTTTCTAACAAAGTGGTTAGGATGAGGAGCGTCTGACAGATGTGTTTCCACTGAAAACAGACTTTCATGCTGCCTCGTCCCCTAAACCTGCTTGAGTGGGTTTGAGGATTAGAGTCAGGTCTATTACATTGATGAAGAGAGTGAGTATGAGTCCATGTTGTTGAGGTTGCATGGAATAACATGTTCATGCCCTTCTAGAACTCACGCCAAAGATATTCAGATTTTCACAATTTCCTTCTTTTTTTCTTTTTGTTTTTACATCAAAGGACACATAAATCCTTTATATGGACACAACTGGGTTCATACAGATTGGATTAGGCCAAATCCTTTTCTTTGTCATTTGTCCTGAGCTAGGTGGATCATGTGTATTTGAAAGGGTCCATCCTGCCTAGAGTCACTAGAGACTCCAGTCTTGTCAGCAGTGTCTTCTGCACAGCTTTCTGTGAATGTGTGTCACTGCAGTAAATTCTCACAGTAGTATTCTCCCTATGCTCCTCTCACCCTCCGCTCTCCTCTCTCCTCGCTTTCTCCTCTCTTCCCCACCACTGGTGGAGTCAGAGAAAAGACATTAACTAGGTCAATGAGATTCTTTGCCATCCTTCGAGCAGCATAGAGGAGCCAGGCTCTGCTTACACACCAAGTGTGGTTCACCGCTATCAAGCCAATCAGCCAAGAGTCCTTCTCCCTCTCTATCGATGTTGTCGCAGCAGCTACTGTTATCACACGTTAGCGTGTTCTTGTGTTCGTGCAGCTAAGCTAACCGACTCTGTTGCCGCATGCACAATGAGCAGGACAGGTTCCTGAAGCTCTAGTAGACTCTAGCGATCAATCATCTGATTCTTTAAGTGATATGACTTCATATTAGTGCTGTTTCATCTAACGCATCATCGGCAAGCCTTTCTTGAAAGACATGATTTAATAAACCCTTCCACCATCCCTTTCCTTCCTCGGTTTTTGTGTGTCCACCTCCACCACACACACAGCAGCTGTAACATGCCCAGACACTCACGCCAAACAGACGGTCGTGGCCACCGGCTCTCCTAAACTGTTTATGAAAGGCTGGTAAGCTGTGTCTGTGCAGGCTGGTGACAGGCCCCACAGCCATCTGACCGCACGCCTGTCCCCCTCTGAAACATGCCAGGCTGTTTCATAACAGGCCTTCTTGTTGGATTAATCCAAGCCAGGGTGCCAATCCCTCGGCCAGAGGGAGTCACACTGTGCTCACTCAGATAGCACATGGACAAGGGAGGGAGTTACGGTAGGGTAATGCACCAGCTAGCATATGGCCCACAGTCCAGTGTAGCTCTCTCTCTCTCTCTCTCTCTCTCTCTCTCTCTCTCATATTCACTGGTATACTGTAGCTCACTATGGCATTTTATTTCAACACAAAAATTTTTATTCTAACATATTCACCTTACACATTTAGTAATTTAGCAGATGCTCTTATCCAGAGCAACTCACAGCAAGTACAGGGTCATTCCCCCCTGAGGCGAAGTGCCTTGCCCAAGGACACAACATCATGTTGACACAGCCAGGAATCAAACTACTACTACTACTACTACTGACTACCTTCTGATCACTAGTCCGACGCCCTAACCGCTCAGCCCCTCCACCTTCTCTACCTTATGAGCAGAGTGTCACCATAGATGAGACTGAGTCAAAAGTAAAAGCATGGATTCCAGCTACTTGGTTAATGAGGAAGTAAGAAGTTATTCATCCAGTTCAACAACATTCTTCATAAGAACTTGTTTCTTATCTTCTGTCGCTGTTCCATTCCATGACAAAGAATGTGTGCATCTTTTAATATCACACGCTAGTATCAGGCATTTGCTGCCAAGTAAATTTAGCCAGCTTGCAGGCAACCATTTCAACAACAAAAAAAGGAAAGATAATACTCTGCCTTATGAATTTTGAGGGAATTAAAATATGCACCAGCCAGAAGCATACATTATTAAATCCTTGATACAGAAAAAGGAAAAATCCCTCGCACCAGAAAACTATTACTGAGAATAAAGAACGCAATATTTTCCTTACATGAGGTAAAAATAATTATATGAGCCTTTATCCTGCTCAATTATAGAACGCTGAGCAACGCACAGAATATCAACACCTCTGGTGAGGAAGTGGAGCGTTGGTCACATGATGTGTGGAAGGCAGATTCAGAGGCTGCCTGTGTTTTTCTGGGGCAAACCTCCGGGGAATGAAGAAGGAACTGCAATCACTCAGGGCACCAGAACAGCTCTACCTTTCTTTATCTCTCCCTCCCCTTCTCTCTCCCTCCATCCCTCCATCTGTCTGAGCTGCCTGTTGGTGTCGGTCTGCCAGTCTCTCTCTCTCTCTCACTGGTCCCTGTCCGTCCAAGTTAACCTGAAGTACAGATTAAGGCCACCTACGGAGTGGTAGCCACCTACTCACTGCACCCACACAGTGGCCTATACACACTGCTATCCCAACCCGACTGAAGAAGGCCGATAACGTCCAACAGCAGTCAAGAGAAATGAATCCATGCTGCATCAGCAAAGCAAACATAGACACGTCCTTACAAGGTCACACACCAGCAGGTCAGCCGAACCTTTAGGACCTGGAAAATATTACTTCAGTGAACAGAGCAGTGACACATTCGAGACCAGCGCTGAGATACAACAGCTCACCAGACTATTGACTGACACCACACTCTGAATGTGTGTGTGTGTGTGTGTGTTTTCTCTGGCCTAGTTCCCCTGTCTTCCCAGACAGCACCGTAGCAGCACGTGGCACAGTTCATTAGCTTAAGCAAGGAGATAAACCCAGTCACCAAGAATAGCTTCTCCTCATCTTCATTTCCTTTACGTCTCTTTAACCAGGCACAGACACGCTAACGAGCTCCTTTAAAGATGTGATGGGAGTGTTGACACAAACACTAGCCAAACAAAAAAACTAAAGTAAAAAGGTGTGGTGCTGCTCAGCGTCTACAAATCCAACCATTTATCTAATATTTGTGATAGATAATCAAATGTTGTATTGTAAATGTGTATTTGATCAAACTCTCCCCTGAAGGGCTTAGAGAACCATTTAATGATTGATGGGGATGATTAACTCGAGTGGCCCTCATTGCTCAGGGCAAGGATCTCCATTGATTTCCAAAAGACAGAATACTACCCTATATGGCCTCACATAACAGCTGAAAGCAGTTTGGAGAACAGCACCCTGCACCCAGCACCCTGACAGTATGACCAGTTAGCACCACCATCATGATCATCACCACCACCACCATCATCATCATCATCCTACCTCTTTGGCCCTCTCCAGCTCGTTGTGCAGTGCTTGTTTGGAGATCTCCACCTCGATGATCTTCTGCCTGAGCAGCTCGTTCTCGTCCTCTGCTCTGGTGCGCTTGTCCTCCACACTCTCCAGCTCGTTGTGCAAACGCACCGACACATCTTTAGCCACCTGGGGGGAGGGAATACATCGACAGACAGGTGTGCAAAGGGTGTAAGAGTATGCACACATGCCCCCCCCCCCCCCCCCCCACACACACACACACAGAGACACACCCCACCCACCCCACACACACACCTTCAGGTCCTGCTCCAGGTTGCGGAGCAGTTCCCCGTCCACGTGCCCGGTCTGGGCCACCCGCAGGCTCTTCTGCTCGGCCTTGCGCAGGCGGTACTGCAGGATGCGGCAGTTCTTGTTGGAGCGGTCCAGTTCTCGCCGCAGCTCCTGCAGCTGGTACACCTCTTCCTCCAGGTAGCTGTCCCGCACCTCCTCCATCTCTGCCCGCAGCTCGTCCACTTCATCCTGGCCAGCACACAGGGTTAGGACAGCTCAACGGTCAGTTGCAGGTCGGACGTGAGGACGGTGTAGCGATGCGATAAGCAGTCATGCAGTAGGTACAGTGATCTTCCTGTGCATCCTAAATCACCATGTAGTTGCTTTGGATTCAAAGTGTCTGCTAAATGTATAAATCTAACAGTATGGATTTTATTTACACATTGTCTCTAGTCAAAAGCCTAAAAACAATTCAGAGAACACAGAGTGTGTGAATATTTTTCATTGAGAGATAACGGGAGCCTAGCGAGGATGAGGAGTGTGTCCATGCAGTTTGTTTGTAGTCTCTAGGGGACAGTAGTTGACCTCTATCCTGATAGCTGACCCTTCTCATTCTGCTCAGTGTTATTCCCCTGAGGACAGAGAGCACAGCCTGACTGACACGTAAACAAAACCACAGGCAGAGATCATACACAGGACAACACCTGGGTGGTGCCGAGAACTGAATTCATTTGTATTCATGAATCAATGAAAAATCCCATTTGTCACAATTGTGGGGGAAGCTGATGCATATTTTTGGGGTTTTAGTCAAATCAATAAGCAGGTTGATAGCAAAAGAGTCAGGCTGAGTCTGTGTCACATGGAGCTCATGGTGATTAGAGTGTGTCTCTATTTCCCCCTAAAATAAAACATATCCTGGTGACTCTTATGAGCAGTGACACTCTGTGCAGTTCGTAGCTGATGTGTCCAATCAGAGAATTAACAGCGTCTGAGAAACTACATTATAGACGAGGGAAGAATAAATCCATCTGTTTAACTAAGTGGAGACATGAGAGTGTCTTTAACCTGACAAGCTGTACTTATAACCTGTACTTAAAAGTACATGAAGTAGATTCTGCTTTGTATTAGAAAGGGATGAGTTAAATCTGCTCATGTGTGGGATAAAGACTGTGTGGATATGTATCAGGCTTACAGACAGACAGACAGACATGCATTTGAACCCTACACATGGGATAAGGGACTGTTATCAAGTCCTGAGGGAAACGGCCATTATGCCTAGAGGCAGTAAAGCTGATTAAATCTCTTGTCTTCCCAGAGAGCTGCTGTGGGGACAGAGCTGTGAGCAAGTTAGGAGGATCCCACGGTGACATGCATGTGATCCATCTTTGCACATCTGAAACATGATGGCAAATACTTTGCCGCATCATCTTCCCTTTTATCACCCCCCCCCCCCCAAACTTGATTAAATCTTATTTATTTGAATATTTTTCATATATGTACAGAAGGTACTTCACGTTTGTGATGTCATAAGATCCTAGGGGACATATATATCCTCATAATCTAGAAACTACAATGTTACGAAGGGAAATATCCTGATATTGGGACTGCTGTGGTCAAGGAAACCTTGGTGGTACTATTGGTGCTAACTGTAGCCTACATATAAGTCAAGTTTGTCTCCAGTTTTCATCAAACCGAAAGTGGAATCTAACTGGTGGACTGATAAAAACACTATACTGCAAAATCCCAAAAGTATATGGATGATATATTCGATAGTACATCCATGTCCTGCGATGGGTGATACAGACGATTGATGCTTCATCAAATTGACATGCATTGCTTGGCCAAAGCTGTCAATATTTCACAACAAATACTGGAATACACAATATTACGACCAACTTCAGATAAATAGATGAGGTTTATACTATAGCCTACCTTGAGGTAGTCGTTTTCTGAACGAAGATCTTCAATCTCCCGTAGCAAATCCTCCTCCATCAAATACTTGCTTCCTTCCAGTTTGAATTGTGCGCTTGTGGATGGTTTCTCCTGTTTTAATTTCTCTCCTTGTGCACCTGTGCGGTGCTGAGCAGAAGACATGCTTCCCTTCCCCTGAGCCTCCACATCAGCCTCCACACCAGCCTCCACACTAGCCTCCACTACGCGCAGCAGAGCAGCAGCCCCTCCGGCCTCTCCTGAGGATGAGGCTGCCCGCAGCGGATGATCCGCTCCCACCTGATCCCGGTCACTCCCAGACCCGGTGCCGGACAGCGGCTCCGAAGGACAGTCTGATAAATCGGAGCTGCTGTCTGTCTGACTGACTCTGCCGAGGGGGGAAACACCGGTGGGAACCCGGATTGGAGACCCATGGCTGAAGGGACCATGGCATAGTGAAGATAATTTCCCCTTCTTGCCTTTGGGGAGGATTGGACTGCTGCTGTCCACTTTGCTGGCGATTCTAGGCTCCAGTGCTGCATGTTGGGTGACCTTTATGACCTTTTTGGTGACCGAGGACTTGATGTGACTTTTCACCGGTGCTGGTTTGTCTTTCGTCCCAGTTATGGTGCGTCTGGAGCTGCGATGGGTGAAGGACACTGTGGATGATTGCTGCTTAGTCAATTTGGGGGATTTTGGTACAATTGCAGGTGGTTTAGGCGACCTGGAGTGGACATCCTTTAGGAAAGGTCTTGCCGGGGAAGGTGCCCTGTTCAATCGTTTCTTTTCCAACTGGTGGTTTTGCGGTTTGGTTTCACTGCCAGAGCCATTGGAGCTCTCCATTATATTCCAGCACTGACAAGGGGAGGATGATGGAGAAATAGATCAATCCTCAGCACAGCAAAATACTCTGGACAGGCACAGACACCACAAATACAGTCTTGTTTCCCTGTTTTGCTCTTCATCACTCCGGGTTGGTGATGCTCATACTGCGTTATCAGGCTGCTTTATGTCATCCAGTTTCATACATTCACCAGGTTGTCATTGTGCTCCCCTCCAGCCCGGCTCCGTGATGTCTCCTTGAAGAAATCCCTGTAATAAATAGCTTTATCAGAAGGGAAATGATGAACTAGATTGCAGTCACTGCTCGCAATGCTTAGTCGGAATAAAATATATGCAGGCTTGTCTTTATCCCCGATTTGAATACTCCATTCTTCGGTTTCGTTAGCCCCTGGGCTCCGCTGTTCGTCGGCTCCCTGTCTCATTCCCCTTTCACACTTCTTCTATCTGACATGGAAAATCTGCCATCGCTGCGGTCTCAGCAGCCTTGACTGCCCGTAGTTCTGCGCATGGCGCATGCGCTCGTCTCCCACAAACACCGAAACACACTGTTGAGACACACCCCTGGTTTGGTACCAGGTCAGACACACCTTCGTGCGCATGTCCTTCCTCACACTACGCCTCTCTCTCTCTCTCTCTCTACCTCGCACGCACACGCACACGCACACGCACACGCACGCACGCACACACACACACACACACACACACACACACACACACACACACACACACACACACACACACACACACACACACACACACACACACACACACACACACACACACACACACACACACACACACACACACACACACACACACACACACACACACACACACACACACACACACACACACACACACACACACACACACACACACACACACACACACACACACACACACACACACACACACACACACACACACACACACACACACACACACACACACACACACACACAGTATGAAGAACATGCTCCACATGTCACCCTCAGGAAGATGAGAAGAAATAGTAAAGACAGATTTTAGGGTAATAAATATATACTTTATTTGCACATCATTAGTTTGAGAATGCCACTAGTTATAAATACCACAAATTCTTGCAAACCTCATCTGTTTCCAAATATCTGAAACTGTTTTATTAAAAAGTGCAGTCTTTCATCTTATAAGGTGTGGAGAAACTTATATTTAGGATATAAGTTTGTTTCCAGAAACTGCTTGTTTGCAAAACAGATTATACAGAAATGATACGTCCTGTCTTTCTCAATGGGAGAACGTCGATATAAAGTTCAGCCCAACAAACTGAGAAAACGTTAAACACAAACCACTTAAGCAAGTGATGAATTAATTCACGAACAAACACAAACTGTTGCATGAGAACAAAGAGGTTCAGACATATTTGACTTAGGTCCTGCAGAGGGACTCCAGCACAGTGGAAAAGGACAACGAACACTTATCTTGTTATCGAAGGTAAAATACACTTTTTATACTTGGTTATGGACAGACAGTCAGTTATTAGAGGTCCTTCTGTCAAGCAATAATGTTTTGGGATAGAATAACTAACAGCTGCTTGTTTGACAGTTATAAGCATCAGGCATACTGTATTACTCGAAAAATCACAATGTGAAATAATTAGTCAAAGCACAGTTTAGAACTTACAAAAAAAGACAAAAGTTATCCATATAAAGTCCCTATTTTTTATGACATTCAGTTGATATTCAGTTGATTTGAGCTGTTTGATACCTAGTTGTTTGCACCAAAGAATACTCAGGTAACATGCACATAGAGGCACAATTCCCCACAAAACACAACCCTGTATTATTTTGAATAAGCCCTGAAAACACCAAGAACATTCTAGAATGGTGATTTGTTTCTTCCTTTCAGATGCTTTATTTTAGCTTTAATTTATTTTTTAAGTCTGAGTTAAGACAGCTACCCAAGAAATATAATCCAACCCAAATCTGAGGTAAATGTACACCTGTATTACCATATTTCCAATTAATGTGTTCCAAAATTAACATGGGGGGGGGTGACTGTTCACAGTGCCATCTAAAAATAGGATAACCATAATGATCAACTGGACAATATTAGCTTAGAAACAAAAAGTATACTCCTCCACTAACAGTATTTCTGCAGGCTGTATACAGGATTCCCTGTGTGCACAGTATAGTGGACAGTTATGTTTCTGAGCATAGCCACAATGCCTCCAAATCACTACATCAGCCATAGGCACCGGCACTTGTTCGCCCATAATGAAAGAACTTAAAAGGTTGAACATTTAAACAAGGTTTGTTTTCATTAGCTACCTACACTAAGTAATACTACAATTCTTTTTACACTGTCTGCTAAACAGTTGAGCATGTCAGCTTAACAAGCTATAATGTATTGTAGTGCAAAAACATTACAAATGATACAAATGTGAAATGAACCATTCCAGCCACTAATACTGTAAGGCAAAAGGATGCAACTGACAACCACTTCAAGGCTATTTCCTATCCGCCAGTAATACACACACGTAGAAATTAAACACACAAACCTCTTCAATTGGAATCCAGCCAAAATATGCTGGGCTATCTAGAAATATATTTACATTACTTCTTCAATCACCAAAAATTGAACCGTTATCTTGCTCTATTCCAAGCAGTTACTTTTTAATAACTCTTAAAGGGTGAAACCTCTGTATCTAAACGCAGTCTTATAACCTGCCTCAAGAGGTACGTGATATGAGCATCCAGTTCCATCCCCCCAGAACTGTGGAGATGAGAGACCTGACTTACTCTAAGTCTAAAGTAATGTGTGTGTGCTTTTCAAATGGTTTCTATGACGCAGGAAGAGAAGAAGCCCTAGTCCCTCTATAGGGAGCCCATGTTTGCTGCCTCTAAGGCCCCCCCTCGTGTGTGGATGTGCAGCGGGTACCAAGGGCTCTCTACCTGGAAGGCACCGGGAGGCCCAGCTAGCTGAACAGTCCTGGGCTTGAGGTAGTCAGGAGCAAGGATGGACCGTAAAGAGGGGGTGGGTGAGAGGAGGTGAGGTCTATGTGTTAGTGTGTGTCTTTTGTACATGCGATAAGAGTTCAGAAAACAGAAGTGAATTAGGAAGGCAAATCAAGTGAAGACACTGAGCCTCTTGCAGCAGCCACTGACTTTCACAATTGCAGACAGCTGCTCGATGCTACCCTCTGGTGGCCAGAATGGTTCACTGCATGTGCAGGTTGAACGGAGGAGGGGTGGGGAGGGGGGTGTCCACTCAACAGCAGCGCATGCGAGGAGGGGGGAGCTCGGGAGGCACTTCCGGTTCAGGCTGCAGAGACAGCACGCTGTTGGAAAGCTCATTGTTGGTCATTTCCAACGGCATCTGTTGAAAATGGCACAGAAGACGAGGAAACCATTGGTTAATGTTATTGTCATTCAATTTAACAGCAGCATAAGCTATACACTGTACAGAATCATGATTACATTAGTGGCAGCAGTTGTAAAAGACTACATTACATTATAAAACTTAAAATAAAACCTCTTTAGCCGGTATACAGCATGCAAAAAATGAAGCAACAAAAAGTTATGTACCAATTTATAGCCAGATAAAAATAGAGAGGTCGATGATCTACCAACCTTGCTAAGAATGTCATCCACAAGTTTTAGAAAGATCTCGTCCACATTAAAGTTATCCTTGGCACTAGACTCACAAAAGCGCATCCCAGAAATCCGTGACGCAAACTGTTTATGAGAAAGGACATCTTGGCTTAGTTACAGAACAGCAATAAGCCTGATACTTATTTTCAACAGTGCTTGCTCAATGCTCATACATTCAAATAAGATTAGTATGGAAAGAAAGATGAGGGGAACCAACACATTTAATGAACTCCTTAAAATAAATCTTAAGGACTTCTTTCTGTAATGAAGGCCTTCAGTAGGAATGTAATCTGGAATCTGAGGCGTCTTCACACTGTCTTGTTTACTGACGTCACATACTAGCTGGCTGAAAGACACAAAGCTGCTTTGGGGACAAGATAAGGAGCAGCTCCTTGGGGGAAAGACACCCGGTGACTTCTCCTGTGTGTTCTAAGGTGCTGTGCTCACCCTCTCTGCCTGCTGCCGAGTGATGATGCGGTCAGTCTCACAGTCCAGCTTGTTCCCCACCAACAGGAGCTCAGCCTCCTCTGAAGCATACTGCCACCATCAGCCAGAGAGAGGAGACCCAAGAAGAGAGACCCAAGAAGAGAGCTGGTCACTGGGAGGACAAGAGCACTTCACACTACCCCCTCATCAAAAACAACACAGATCGAAAAGGTTATTCGGCTATTTTGATTTGAAGATTAAGTCACCTTGTCTATCATCTTCATCCACTTGGGCAAGTCATCAAAGGTCTCCTGCTTGGTGATGTCATAGACGAGCACGATTCCCTTGGCCCCTCTGTAGTAAGCTGAGGTGATGCTGTTGAATCTCTCTTGACCAGCAGTGTCCCTGGGTGGAAAGGATCGACACTCGGCTGTCAGCATGCATTTGACCAAATTAAATGATCTGCTGTTAGCGAGACGAACATTTGAACTAACAACACAAGAAGCCATGTCTCGATTACGTTGTTATGCCAACTGTAAACTGTGACACAATATTGTCAGACTGTCTACAAACGTGTCTGAATCAAACTCCTCCATTTCTAATATCGACAAATCTACCCAGAAAGACAAAACTGCCTATTTCCAAGAATCTCCTTTTCTATTCTAACTACAGTGGAACTTTCAGCGACATGCCTGGAGGTTACAAGCTACGTTCATATGAGTTCATGTACTGTACCTTGGGCCTGCTAGCCTGTCCCCTCCCAGTGAGTCAGAGTGGCAGGCAGGCTATGAGTGGCAGCAGAGTCAGACACAGGCGTCACATGGCTGAGGAGGGTTAGGGCTGACAGGGATGAAGCAGCCCAGGCTGCACAACAGTGAGATGGGAGCTGCTCAACACGAGACATAACACACATTCAGGACGGCCATCCTGAATAGACTGTGGTGGTGAGGGGGGAGAGGAGCGGTAGGAAGGGTGGAGTGGAGTTGGGAAAGAGAGAGTGAAATGTGGGGGTGTTTATGGGGGTGGAATGGGGTTAGGAAGGTGGAGTTTGGTGGGTAGGATTGGATGAACGTGTTAGTGAATAGGATGAAAGGGTTATTTAGGTAGACATGTATGCATTCTAGCCAAGCAGTGACACACCAAGCTAGCTCACGTGCAGACGTGTGCCCGGTTTAGCATGCGGTAGTTATTCAAAGCAGTAGATGGCTCTACGGTTGAACAACACAGAATCATCCATTTCCCTAAAATGGAATATTGCTACAGCATGTCTTGTTGACACAACTGAAGAGTTCATTATGAGGATGATTGTTGTTTACAATCCAACATGCCTGACTACACTTGACTACATGTCAAGTTCAAGTTTATGTTTTTCTTTTCCCAGACAAATTAAGGAAAGGAGGCAGTTCTAAACCACTGAGATGCACAATTAAGATGGTCTGTTGGAGACAGTGAGATGGTGGAATGCAGGAAGTGGTCACTGTCCACTTCCTGTCCACTCACCATATCTGCAGCCGGATCTTCTTCCCTCTCAGCTCAACAGTTTTGATTTTAAAATCTACACCTGCAAAGGAACACATAACATACTGTCAATTAACATGTGTATAATTGATATAACTTTAAATTAACATAACAAACCAACTGACCTAGCAAGTGCACATATAATACAGGCTACTTTATGTGTCAAAAGGCCACTAAAACCTTTAGGCCAGGTTCTCAATCAATCCCTAGATACAGATCTTAAGATCCTGTCATAAAAAGTGCCAGTTTACTTTGAAGACATTTTGGTCAACAGGACAGGAGAGTCACCATGGGGAACAGCTCAAAGAAGACCACCAGCAACCTGCAGACTGTGTCACAAGTATGACAAGGCACAAAATGGTCGCTTGCCAGAGCAGCTGCCTGAGTTGGACTATTTTGGGATTTAGGCAGGACTGTCAGTTGAGTTGCTCATATGGAGAAAACAATGTTCTCCCTCCAACACATTAAATGGCTGTGTACCATAGATACTATCAATGACAAATAGACTACATATAATTGACTCTTTTTTTCTTTCTTTTTTACTCTTAACAGTGAAATGTAGTGATTAAGGTAGCTGGATAAATTACTGACTGGTAAGGGAATATAGGAAGTCTTGCCTTTCCAGTTTTAATAAGTTAATAGTGCTTGTTTAACGATTTTGCCCTTTAGAAGTACAGTAACAGTTGGGACAAACAGGTTTGACTGCCTACCTGTCTGAACACAACTAGGCAATCTTTAGTTGTAGTTATATTGAACAAGCCATGAGATTTAAGACACGCATGCTGAACTACTCTAGAACAAACATTAAACAGGATAACGTACCTATACATCTACACTGGATTAATCTAGAATACATTTGACACTGTTGAGATTCATAGACCTGGAACTTAAGACAGGCCTTAAGTGAACAACCTCAACTGCATCAATCAATCAATCAATGCACTGACTCAAGTGGAAAACACATGGAAAACCAAAAGATATAGAAAAAAAAACGAATTTCTTGCGTTATCTTTCTATATCTTTCTGATAGTAAATATGCATGAAAAACAATGCAGGCTGTTTATCAACAATCCCCGTTATATGGCATGGCTAAAGGAAAAGTTGTCTAACACTTACCCACGGTTGACTTGCATGCTTCACAGAAGGTATCATCGGTAAATCTTTCCATGAGGCTGGTTTTTCCAACCCCTCTGCTGCCGATGATGATGATCTGCAGTTTATAATCAGCGGGTCTGGGTGGCATCTTCCTGCGGCGAGACGGAGCCCCCAGAGCGGGGGACGCATTAGCAGAGCCCCCGCCACCGACCCTCCGCTGGATTTCGTACCTCGAATCCATCAATAATACCACATTTGTGGTACCACACCTAAACACACTTTGATAAAGAGACTTATGGGTAAGAATACGTTGAAATACGTTCCTTTTTCGTCCTATTATTAAAGTTCAGTAAAGTTTTTAACTCTTCAACTGTTGTTGACCAACCGACAGGACTGTCAGGAGGACATGACGTCACCGCGCATCTTTCCGCTTCCGGAAGTTCCGTCACATTCCTTTGGAGTTCAAGCTTACATTACATTAATGCTTTTACTGTAAAAAACTGGGGAGTAAATCTCCTGTATGTCAGAAATAACAAAAAACATTTGTTCTTTAGATAGTGCCTCCTGGCAGCAAATTCGTACAGTAAAAAAAAAGAAAGGTGTATATTAATTTGAAATGGTAATAGAGTGATTTAAGAAGTTGACAGTTCCCTGTTTCCTTCACACTAAACTGGATTTCATGTTTTACGGTTCTCCAACATCCATGATTGGCCCTTGTTACTGTGCACAATGCAACCAAACCCAAGATAATAAGATATTCTGGGTTTAATTGCACTATAAAACTGCATGTAGAGAACAGCCTTGTATTGCCTTTATCTAATGACAGAGTCAAATGTAAATCAAGTGTAACTTCCATTTCCAGTAATGATTAGTAGTCCTGTTCATAGACATAATAATTATTATTATAATGTCTATGGTCCTGTTGGTGCATTGCGCCCGTCTGGGCCTCCGTAGTGTGTCTGTATATGACGCTGAACCGAGGCTGCTCTAGTTAATCCAAACACCGCGACGACATATCTCTGTTTAGCTCTATCCAGTAGATATCCAGTAGATTCAAGTACATTTATTTTTAACTGTGAACGACGAGGACAACATCATGGCTGCGCAGAAAATAAACGAAGCTCATGAGCACATCGCAAAAGCGGAGAAATGGTATGAGAGGCCACAATGTTACCATTCAGATAGACAGGCTGCTTCCTGGCCAGCATTTCTACTGTACTCATTGATTTAACCTGCCTGCGTTTAAGACTGTATCTTATGCATATAAAGAAAACAATTATGCATGTTAGTAATGTGAACTGTACCAAGCATGCTTGCCAATATACACATCCACAAATTAATACTCTGATTTTTGTTGTCTGTAGCTGACAATAAATACGCATATAATACGCATTATTTACACTGTTATTGTACCTTATTCTCGTCCTGATCTAGTTAAAAAGCAAATGTAGTGACTTAATTGTGATGCATATGTTACCATTTCTCACATGGCAGTTTAAAAACAAATCTAACCAAGTGGAAGCCAGATTATGACAGTGCTGCGTCCGAGTATGCCAAAGCTGGTAAGGGCTGAATCATAGTCTGATTTACTGGAGGAAGGCCCATAAATTAAGGGTATATAATGAAAACAATAATGTTTTTTGCATCTCCAGCTGTGTGCTTCAAGAATGCCAAACAGTTCGAGCAAGCAAAGGATGCCTATCTGAAGGAGGCAGAATATCACACAGAAAATAAAACGTATCCTTTTTTTCAGGAACTGTCAGCTTCTTTTGAACTGAATCCAGACTAGATTCTGTAACAGTGACTTGTGATTTAGATTCTGTAACAATGTCTTGTAATTTCCTCAACCTAAATCATTAGACTATTTCATGCTGC
Organism: Neosalanx taihuensis; assembly: GCA_030340665.1. NCBI lineage: Eukaryota > Metazoa > Chordata > Actinopteri > Osmeriformes > Salangidae > Neosalanx > Neosalanx taihuensis. Next base: position 13,200,076 of record CM059300.1, on the reverse strand, counting down.
AAAGTAAGTAACATTCACTGGATAACATTTAATGACGTAGAATGACATGTAGGCTTGCAGACCTACTTTGTAACATGTGTTTTTCCCTCAGAGCAATTGAGCAAGCTGGGATGATGATGAAGGTGAGGTTTAAGTCATTCAAAAATAAGATAATCATGATAATGACTATGGTAAAAGTACAGTACGGCGAAGAGATAGTGATAGCCATGTCTCTTAAGAGACAATGGACTCTCTCCATCCCTCTAATGTCTCCATTCCTTCCCTGTAAAAGGACATGAAGAAGATGCCCGAGGCCATTGAGTACATAGAGAAAGCCAGCATGATGTATGTGGAGAATGGAACTCCGGACACAGCAGCGATGGCTTTGGACAGGGCTGGCAAGTAAGTTCTGATCCTAACTTTTGAATTTTAGCATCATATAATCGGATAATCTATAATTCACTACGCAGCAATTACCCCTCACACAGTTTAGTTTTTATTTGTATTTGTTTAATCGTTATTCTGTTTGTGATCAGACTCATTGAACCTATGAGCTTGGAGAAAGCTGTGGACTTATATCAGAAGGCAGCATCTGTTTTTGAAGTAAGTGGATAGAATGCTGTATATTTTGGAGCAAATACCCTTTTCACAGTGAGTTCCTGATCCACTCACACCGTCTTCCTGTAGAATGAAGACCGTCTTCGTCAAGCAGCTGAACTTTTGGGCAAAGCCTCCAGACTCCTGGTTCGACTGCGCAGGTGAGAGAACACCTGCACTGGTTCCATATCCTTACTACTACTGTTGTAAGGTCGTAGTCTTTTGATACAACTCTATTTTAACATGAAACTACATTTATATTCAGGCTTGATGAAGCTGCTGTAGCTCTTCAGAAAGAGAAGAACATGTACAGAGATATCGAAAACTTTCCAATGTGCTTCAAGGTACTATACATTCTTGGTCGTAGGAAACTGTCAAGTACTCTTGAGATGGTGTTCATCAGAAAGGTACTAATGCTGTATATTGAGTTAAATGTTGCTTGTGTTCTTGGTCTGTGATTTTATCTGTTAGAAAACAACTGCACAAGTGCTGGTGCATCTTCACAGAGGGGACTTTGTGGCTGCAGATAAGTGTGTCAGAGAGAGTTACAGGTAAAGTCATGCTTCTTATGAAGCCCACACATGACTTTATCCACCGTGTATGCATGTGTTAAGAATATCATCCATAGCTATGGTTCAAGTTGATTCTAGAAGGTTCATTGAAGAATACTCAGAACCCATTACTGTGTGAAGGATTTTTTTAACTGAACTGCAATTTTTTTAACTGAAATGTGGTTGCAGTTTACCTGGGTATGGTACAAGTGAAGATGCCATCGCCATGAATACACTACTGGCAGGGTATGATGATCAAGATGAAGATGTAGTCCACCACATTTGTAACTTACCTCTACTGAAGTACATGGACAATGATGTGAGTAAAGATGCACCAGATGCAACGCAGTTTACATTCAGTCAGTTATCCAGAATGACTTACAGCACATAAAGAGACATTCCCCCCCTGAGGCAAGTAGGGTGAAGTTCCTTGCCCAAGGACACAACGGCATGTTGCCTCAGCTAGGAATCGAACTCGCAACATTTGGGCTTTGGGCACCAAATGGTACTTTGGACACCCCCCCCAAACATGTTTATACCTTAAATCTGCTTCCTCTTCTTTGTCCCCAGTATGCCAAGTTGGCCATATCCTTGAAGGTGCCTGGAGGTGGAATGAAGAAGAAGAAGGCAGCTCCAGAAGGGGGAGCCAGCGGTGAGACTGCACCAGTGGAGGAAGAGGATGACTATGAGGGAGGGTTGTGTTAGCCTTGAGGAAACCCTCTTCACTACGCAGTCTCGTATTCCATACACAACAACAGTGTGATATGTGGGTTCATATCAGGTGACTAGGAGACATTTCCCCATGTAAGGATCCAGTTTCTGAGCGCCCAGATTCTCCGTCTGTGAAAAGAATTACAAACTCTGTTAGCCGTTGAAAATCTGAGCTAAATCTACTGATACATAAATATAGTATATATATCCAGATCTAATATTAGTTAATGTGTACAGTTTTGGAGGTGGATCCTCAGTTAAATAAGACATCACTTATGTGTTGAGAAATTGTGTAGTATGGAAATTGTATTTAATGTTCTGTCAGTATATTAATTTATCGGTGTCAGTCATTGAAGTTCATTGAAATTGTGGCCGTCATTGTATATTGTGTGTACAATTAAATACAGATTATATTATATTATTTAAGTAAATATTATTTCTCCAGGGACAATATTATTATGGATAATGTGAATTCATTGTTATGTAGAGATCATTTAAATGTTACTATACATACTTGTATACATTGTTCAAGTTAAATAACCGGTGAAATATTTACAAAAAAAACATTCAGTGTCTTTCCAATAGTGTATGTGTACCCGGTATTTAAAAATAATAATTTTATCTAACATAAGAAAGTTGATTTTCTCTCAATGAATGATTTTAGACAGTTGTTGTGTGTTTGAAGGTGCAGCTTATCTTTGCACTGTAGAGGGAGTGACTGGACCAAAAGTATATCACTGTCTAGTATGAGACTGATAGTCTGAGGCAGAAATAAGAGGGAACAAACATTAAGAGGAATTGTTCATTCTTTTTTTTTTTTTTTTTACTCGGCTGTTAATGTTTAAATGCTATAAATGTATACACAAAACCTTCTTACTCAATGTTAAATTGTTCTATACCTCTAATGCATCTTAACTGTTCATAGAAGAACAAAAAACATGGTAAAGGCTGCACGTATAATAAAAAATCAATTACACCATCTGAATAATTCCAGATTTGTAAAATAGCAAAAACAAAAGTTTCCATTACATGTACTGTATGTACTGTATTAGATGGAAACAGACACTGCTATGCGTGCTATTTCTGCATTTCCTGTGCATTCTCTAAATAATCGGATCATATCTTTACTGCACATCATGTAATAAACATATTATTTGATGTAGTTGGTAGTGGTTATTTTAGCATACTGTCAGTTTCATCCAACAACAATAATAAAGGTGTGGCTGCCTGTATTTAAAACGTGGGGGGAGCAAAACCTAGTGCTACAAAACGGTTACTTGGAAAAAGGTCAGGTAATGGACACGAAGCGTTTTAAAGTCCTGATTTATTTTTGATGAGCATAGCATTTGTCTAATGCCCTCTGCCTGCTACGCAATGTCCCTCCTTGAGTATTAATGCACCCTATCACAGCTTTTTTGATGTATCCCCAATAACTTTTGATATATTTGTGCATTAGAGAGATCAAAGCTGTACAACAATGTTGCCATCAGTGAAAATACTAATTATAAACCTCTCGTGTCGTACCTGCACTGGTTACCACCCGGTAACTGGGTGGGTGAAATGGGTGAAAAGAAATATCGTTTCCCATGATACCAAATTTCCTTTAATCATAAACATACACTTTCACATTGCATTGTCCACACTACCATCCATAAAATGTTATTTACATGTAATGAAAATTACAGAATTATAGTTTTTTTTTCATGCTACAATGTCTTTTAATGCATAGTTTAGGCCACAGGTTATGTGAGCGCCCCTTGTGTGAATGGGCACTTGTCTCTTCCGCCCAGTGGCATAACAAATGTTACTGTTTCAGATGTAAGAATGTAAATGAGGTTGACATTTTAAAACTGTAAAAGGTGATGTCCGACAGTCTACCGGTTGACGCACAAGTAGCTTCATTATACCCTGATTAAAAAATAGCCCTCCCATAGATTGAGCTCTAATAAAACTGGACAAAGAAGCGATTAGATTTTTGATCACATTCACTGTGAATATATCCAAAGAATTGTCCATTAATCTCCTCAGAACTCAATCGCATTTTCCCTTGACCTCTATCATGTCATGCCTTTTAATATTTTACCACCTTTTTAGAATGGAAATCCATTTTTTTCTGGACGTGTCGTCCATCAAGCTATATTAATATAAACACGTTTATTTTCTGAACAGACGATGGAATAACTGAACCCCTTCTGGGATGTTTTTTTCCTGAGAGATATATTTGATAACTAAAACAATTTTAGTTTGTCACACTAACAAAGTAAGGCAAGTATAGATTGTCTAATAACTCTATTTTGTTTTTCAAAACTGGCTCGACTCAGTCTCAGACATGACAGAGTGCCTTTTAGGGGTTTGCTGTATCCTGGCTAGAACAGGAGCTGCCTCTAGATTCTGCCCTCCTCCAATGTAATTGGCTGCCTTGGAGGATGAGAGTTATGTGTTGCGCAATCCCACGATCCAGGAACTTGGATTCCGAAACCGCCTGAAAAAGTGAGCTGCAGAATACGGAGCACTCGTTGGTTTCTTTACAGTGTGACTATCCATGTATGGGAAGCCCTTTGTTAAGGGTCCTGCATCCACACTGCTGTCTGAGCAGACGCTTTTCCAGGGGCAGAGACAGAGTCTGTCATCCCATGTCGTTCTTCCGTGGGAAAGGAGGGACCGTAATCCACACACACACACACCACAAGAGCTCTGAAGCTACTGCTCAGTGTTAGATACCCCCCCCCCTCCCCCCCCCACGTGTGACAGAAGTCCAGTCTCAAAGGCCTGTGTCAGTCACTGTGGCCATGGCCACTGCTCTCCCTCGTGTTCAGGTGTGACCATGTTAAGTCTCACTGGGTCTTCTCTCTGGTCCACTTGATCATAGTCTCTGGTGAGCGATAGAGGAAGATGAGTTTGGCGTACATGTCCTCCTCCAGGTCCAGCTCTCCTGTCTCTCTGACCAGGAAGATGTCTGTGCAAAGCTTCAGGATGCGGTCCACGTTGGGAAGCTCCTCAAACATAATGGTGTGGGAGATTCCGCTGAAGAACTCGCGGACGAACTTTCCAATGACCAGCACCACCGACGCATACAGCCCCATAATCCTACAAGGCAACGGAGAGAGAAAAAACATTAAACAAGCATCTGTGTGGGGGGGGGGGGGGGGGAGGGTTACACCTTGGGTGTGTCAAAGACGAACAGCTACTCACTTTGTTTCCCAGAAATACGCTTTGTACTTTGTAAGAACATGACGCAATGAAAGCAAAAGGATATGGAACATGGCAAATGTGAGCTTGGATCATTCCACTACAGGGCCTGTCGTTTGTCTGTGTCTCCTTACCCATATCCAGCCAGGAAACCCAGGCTTGGAGGGCTGACCTGGTCGCTGAACACATACAACTCCAGCCCTGCAGCGTACAAGTTCTTGGAGCTCCTGATCTTCAGCGGTCCTGCCTCCGTCTGGTTAACGATCCACCACTCCTGCGTCTTCCCCGACTCGTTGTTGGTTCTCATCAGGGTCAAGGTGATGTTGAACCACATCGGTTCGTTTTCTGAAGAAAAGACGGAGGGTTTAATAGAACCCCGAGCGCGCGTGTGTGTGTGTATGGAAGAGACGACAGAATGGAAAGCAGACTTACTGGCATCCCGTTTGTAAAGCTGGTCTATGGGCTTGGATTCTGAGTCGCTAGGGGCTCGGAGATAACGAGGCAAAACGTGTTCAATGACCCTGCAGAGGAAGAGAGCAGGACTTTCTGTTATCAGGTAGCACAGACCAGTCACTTACTCAAGGGACACTGAAAGCAAAAATAAAAGTTATGAATATAATATAGGTGTTATATATAAACTTCATAACTACATAACATGACAGAACGACCACTACAAACAGGCCGGACGGCTGTGCTCACACTGTCTTTGTGCTGCTAGGGTTTACTTCCTCTAACAACTCCACAAGCCCCTGCTTGGTCTTCTCATCCAGGTTGGTCACATGCTTTCCTGTCGCCGTCTCAGCCTTAGCTCCCAGGGTCAAGTTCCTGTTTACAGTTTGGGAGGGAAAGAGAGAGAGAGAGGGAGGTAGAGAGAGAGTGAGAGAGAGAGAGGTAGAGAGAGAGAGAGAGAGAGAGGGAGGTAGAGAGAGAGAGAGGGAGGTAGAGAGAGAGAGAGGGAGGTAGAGAGAGAGAGAGGGAGGTAGAGAGAAAGAGAGAGAGACAGAGGTAGAGATAGTAAATACCTGTACTTATAGCTGTTATTCACCTTTCATGACCAAGTTTTACCTTTGAATGGACCAGGCTACGGTCATGGGGAACTCTTCAGAGTTGTTCAGGACCTGGATGAGATTTTTTCGACTGGGGGGACTGATGGTCCACAGGGAGTTGGAACTCCCCTCCAGTTCAGCAATGGTCAGGTCCTCTGGGATATAGCCCTCAAGCCACTGAAGGGCCTCCTGTATGCAGGCAAACGACCACACAACCTCACCACCAATGACTTGAAAATGTATCATGAATATGCAGAAATCTCATGAATGGTTTATTCCAGTGGTTCTCAACCCTGGTCCTCAGGGCCCACTGTCCTGCATGTTTTAGATGTTTCCCCCTTCCAACACACCTGATTCAAATTCATTGTCATTATCAGGCTTCTGCAGAGCTTCATAGTGACTCATTCATTTGAATCCGGTGTGTTGGAGCAGGGAAACATCGAAAACATGCAGGACTGTGAGCACTGAGGACCAGGGTTGAGAACCACTGGTTTATTCCACGTACATCATTGCCATAGTAGGACTTCATGAATTGGCCCCTAAAGTTCGAGTGTGAGACATCCTTCAGTTGGTTCTGCTGAGCACTCATGGTAAATATTGGCTGGAAAGCGAGCACAAAATCTCAAGTAAGTACAAAACATGAATGGGATGCTGGCCAAGTCTAAGATCTTTTCTACTCTAGTCAGCAGTGGAGGCTAATTCATGGTCAGGAACCTGAAAGCCACCCAAGGTGATGGTAAAAGACACATCCAGGGGTTTGTTGACCACGCCTGCCACCGACTTGACCAGGGACATGAAGAGGAGAGGGAACCACACAATGCAGATGAGAAGGGCCACGATCATCCCCCCCATGCCGTACTTCACCACCTTCTTCTTCTTCTGTCCCCGAGGCTGCGGGTAGCGCTGTGGGGAAAGAGCAGAGAGCTTTGATCATGTTTGGCTTTGTAATGGAGATCTTGACCCTTCATTAACCTGTTTATAGTGCAGTCTTTAAGTCTCTGACTCCCAGGTCTTTTCAGACATCTCTAAACAGGAATGGGCCCGTGTTTATTGGTCATTTAGAAAGTCTCATCTCTAGAGAGGCACACCATCTTTTGATGCTTGACAAAACCATCTCCCGCAAAACAAATCCAAACAATCCTATCCAAGCCATATGGACCCAAACCTTCTCAGATTCCCTCCAGCATTTGAGCACAAATATGTGAGCGTAGATGTCCTCCACACAAATCCAGCTGGACAAGCTGAGCGTGGTGTCCGTCCAAACCCAGTCCATCACCGCTCGCAACTCTGTGAGGAACGGCACCAGGCGGAACCTTAGGAAAACCCCAAAACCAAGTTAGCTGGAACCACCTACATCCACCCATCCACCAGCCCCTCCACCCAATCTCCTAGATCAAAACCCACCCTTGGAAAAGGAAGAGGTTGGCGTAGTTGTAGCTCTTGGTGAGGAAGTTGCCTAGCACACGCGTAGGGTAGCCACAGCGGATCTGATAGGCTGACAGACTAAAGTAGAAGCACTTGACAAAGTACCACATCTGAGCCACGTAGTTTTCACTGAAGCGCCTGAAAGCAGCACAAAGGTGAAACCCAATTATAGGCCAAGTAGCTTTCTTTTTTCTTCTTTTTTTTTTTTAGTTCGTCATACTGCAAATTCTTACTTTTCAGTGATTCCAGGCAGGATGAAAAACATCCAGAAATGGATGCCAAACACCAGGATGACCTGGAACACACATTTCCCCATGACCGTCTTCCGCAGGTAGAGGGCCCGGTCCACCACCATGCTCCCAAACTGAATCAGAACCATGACCAGAAAGGGCCCTGGCACCTGGTCCTCCGACAGCGATGAGGTTATGTCTGCTCCTGCTGAGTGTTTCTGCAAGGACCACAATTGTCATGTTGCCTTAGCAGGGAATCCAACTGACGACCTTCTGATCACTAGTCTGACTCCCTAACCAAAGAGCCATTTGTCTCCCACAGAGACTCTTCACATAAACTCAATTCTGTTGCGAAAGAGCTACACTCTATTTGTTAACTATTGTAAGTTATTCTTCTTACTTTTGAACTTCTTTAGAAAGAAAATAACAATTTCACAAAAAGAGATGAGGTACCCCAAAAGCCCAGAATCCAAAAACGATGATGATGAAGTCCACGGTGTCAGCCAGGAACATCAGTACGTAGACGTCCGTCACGGCGCTGTACTCAGGGTGAATCAGGCTGTAGAAAAACTGACCAATGGGAGTGTAGAACTCAAGAGCCCTGGAAAGAAAATGCATCATGAGAGCCCAGTTTGGTTTGAGTTCTGTAGGAAAGCGGCTACGCCCCAGTCCCCCCCCCACCACACACACACACACACACACACACACACACACACAGAGGACTGACCGTTTCATGATTAAGACCTTGGCTTTGATGAACTGCTCCCTGAGCTTCTCCATGACCAGCTGCTTGCGGCTCTTGGGCTGGACGCTGCCCTCGCTGCCGTCCTTGCGGCTGCTGTTCCGGGTGCTCGTGCTGCCTGTCGATTCAGAACCACACACATCCGCCTCAGTCCAGCTCCAGCACGTCTAGCCGCAAACGACACAATCAAAACCTCTCACCTGACCTTGGCTCCGTTTGCCAGTCTGGAAGAAATTTGATTTCCTGTGTACGTATATTAATCACTGCTAAACACACCTTCTCTGAATACTGTTGTAACGTCATTAACGCCTGACTGTCACTATCTACAGTATGTTTGCATTCTTGTGCCCTATAAAACATTTTTGTCTCCTCTTCTTCAGGAAGAGAGACATGATTGATACCTAAGCCTTGTACTGTCTTCATTTTGTTGCCAGAGGTCTGGTCATTTCTCTCCCAATCTGCAGATTCTTAAATACGTATTAAACCCAGAACTCAACTGAACTGTCACTCCGTTTATGAAGAGACGGACAAAACACTTCCTTCAACACCAGACATGAACATGCCAGGTGTGAACGTGAGGGAGATACCCCCCCCCCAAGCCCCTCCGCCCCCCCCTACCTCTCTTGGATCGTGCTGAGTGGCCGGAGCGATGGGAGATGTGGGACGCCCCGCTGGAGCTCTTGCGGCGCTGGTAGGTCTGCTGCTGGGGGAGGTGCACCTGGACTTGCACAGAGTCTATGGAGGTTCCCATGTTGACGGACTTCAGCGTGTGGAGGGAACCTCGTCTGCCCTGAACAGCAGGCAGTGCGGCCTCCTTCTCCTTCTCCTGGCTCTCGTCCTCTGATTGGTCACGCTGTTCCGGCTCCTTCTTCGTGTCTTTGGGGTCATCTTCGTCCCACAGGCCATGGCACTGGGATTTGGAGTAGACATTTTGTTAGTCATTCAGCAGACGCTCTTATCCAGAGAGACTTACAGCAAGTACAGGGACATCCCCCACCGCCCCCACCCCCCCATCCCCCTGAGGCAAGTAAGGTGAAGTGCCTTGCCCAAGGACACAATGTAATTTGGCACAGCCAGGGATCGAACCAGCAAAGTTCTGGTTACTAGACACCTGAATTACTGACAGCACTGAGGCACCTTTAATATGGATCTGTGGAAGAACAGAGCCAGGAGCTGTATGAGATCGTAATGGACGTAACCATCCTTCTTCTCCACACCGATGATGTTCGGAGGGTGGTAAGGTTTGCTCTTGTCAATCTTCTGGTTCTGATTGAAGGGGAAGAATCCAAACTGGAAGAAGTACTTGATGCAAATGGTGACCTGGAGAGAGACGCAGTGAACACAGCTACAGTCCTGCAACATGTTATACCATAGTTATACCATGACCTACAGCCCTGTCCCTCAAGCGGACACATTCAGTACCTCTGTGTAGACAATGGCTGTCATCCAGAAGCGCTTGCTAGGCCGTGGCACAGACAGCATGGCCCAGAGGAAGATGAGGATGGGCAGCACCAGGGTGGCACAGTTGGCAGACACCATGTGGTTGATGATCATGACCAGGTAGCAGACCATCTCCGAGTGGGCCACCAGCATGTTATACAGGGCATAGCACAGCTGCAGCGCCAGAGGCTGGCCGCTGTAGAACTTATCAGAGTCCTCCAGCTCTTTGTCGTAGAACATTCTGGAGGGACAAAGAAGAAGAGATAAGAAGGGAGAGTGAGACAGACATGTGTTGGGAGAGTCAGAGTCAGAATGGGGGTTTATTCGCTATGCAAGATTAACAAACATAGAATTCACTGTGGCAGGAATGAGCAAACATAGAACATGTTACTAGCAGCATGTGTGCAGCGTTCCCCCTCACTTGTTGAGCAGCAGTTCGCTGGCCGTCAACTCGGTGGTCACAGACGGCACCAGGGGGTCGGACAGGTAGTCCGACCTGCTGTCCGGGGTCAACGCCATCATCCTTTTGTCCTCCAGGTCACTGTCATCCTCGCTGACTTCCAGACGGTCGAAGCTGACCGCTTTGCTGTAACTGGGCGGCACTTCTGCGTCTGACGTGTTGGGAGCGTCCGTGTCAGGGGTGTGCAGCAGTCCTGCGCGCCCGTCCGTCTGCATGTAGTCCTGCCTGGCTCCCCCCTCGTCGCTCTCAGTGGTATAGTCCTGGCCGGACAGGGCTGCTGCTCCTTCCTCCACCCTGAAGGACAGGCCGTCCCCAGGACCTACGGAGCTCCACAGACGCTCCTCCCTACGCTGGCTCTCCCCTCCCTCCTCCCCGCGCTCCACCCCTTCCCAGGGGTCGCCCTCCGTTCCGTCAGCCCCCTCCCTACGGGGTTGGCCCTGGTCCTGCTCGTCCTCCGCCTCGTCGATGGTGTCGGTCGTGCCCTGTCTGGAGTAGAGCGTGATGCACTGGGTGGCCTCACTGCAGGAGAAGACATTAGAGCAGCGTGTCAGGCTAGCAAGGAGAACACGTTCAGCAGCAACGCGTATTTTTCTGAAAACGGCGAAAGGAAACAGAAGGCGCAAAACTATACGTCAACAGCAGTGGTGAAGCTATGTTTCACTGACCAATGAATGATGACAGGGTTGCGTTAGATGTAGGGGGAGGATGGTGGTGTGGGGGAGGGGGGGAGGGGGGGGGGGGTACCTGGACACGGCGCTGCTGCCGCTGTCGGCAGAGGAGTAGGAGGCCTCCAGGCCGTACATTTTGCGTAGCTTGGGCCGGGCACGCTCGCTGGTTTTGGGAATGCACTCTGGCATCCCGTCCAGCTCGTCCAGCGTGGACTGACGGGACATCAGCATGGTGGCCTCGGTGTAGTTGCTGATGAATGGACAGATGGAGATGGAGTGAACAGAGGAGAGACGATGGATGGAGACCCCCCCCCCCCTCCCCCTCCTCCCCCCCTCCCCCTCCCCTGAGCATGAGGCGAGATCAAATGAAGGACAGAGGAGGACGTTGACTCTCCGTACCTGGACATGCTGTCCCTGGAGGCCATGCTGTCCTGGCTCTCCATCCTGTAGCCTCCGCGCTTCCTGCGGGCCCTGGTGGAGCCTGAGGCGGAGCCGTCCTCGCTGAGGCGCTCCAGGCTGGACTCCCGGGACATGTTGATCCTCATCTGCTTCTGGTAGTACACCTGGATGCTCTCTCGCGAAGGTATGTTCCCCTGCACGGGAAGAGGCCTCAGCCATGTCACTGATTCTCCTGGTTATTCTGCTTATCTGACGTTGACACCGATGCCAATACAGTGAGGGACAGGGTTACCTTCTTGACCTCTCGGGTGAGCATGCAGCGCTCTATCCGCAGCACGGTGGAGATGTCGATGTGCTCCCTGCACATGTCGTTCATCCACTTGGTGAAGCTGTCCACCGTGGTCTGGAACAGCACCCAGGTGAACTTGACGATGTTGAAGACACGCTTGAGAATGTTGTCTGCCAAGACACAGGATAAGAATCGGAACAGCTCACTGAACCATAGCCCCTGTATGTATTTATGTATTTCAGGGGACAGTGCATATTAATCCACATTTGCATGTAAATATGCCAGATTTAGCCACAAAGCTATTTTTCATCTGTAGTCCCTGGACAGATGTTAAAATGTCACCCTAAACATAGTAAAACATATAGTAGTATAGATGTTCGTTCCTTCCCAGTCTCTTCCTCGTGCTGCAACAATGCTCTGGTGTAGACAGACAGGTAAGGAAGGATCGACCTGTGCGGTTGTAAACAGGTGGTGGAGCTATTTCTAGAATGATGATGCTTCCTGGATCCAGAGGGGATAGATCAGACCAACCTGAGCCAGCAGACTTCTTCCCCTCCTCAGTCTCCTGACCCTCCTCTGCCTCGCCCACCTCGATGGCCACGTGGCCTGGGCAGACACACAAGCACACGTTTTGTTAAAACACTCGGAAGATTGAACGGAAGTCATGTGTTCAAACCCCGGCTGTGTCAACATGATATTGTTGTCTTTGGGCAAGGCACTTCAGCCTACTTGCCTCAGGGGGAATGTCCCTGTACTTGCTGTAAGTCGCTCTGGATAAGAGCGTCTGGTTAATGACAAAAATGTAAAGTTCTTACCCTCCTTCTTGTGTTTGTATCCTTTGGTGTATCTCTTCCAGAATTTACGCTTCTCTTTGTTGCGTTCCTTCATGGCGGTTTTGGAGTCTGTGATCCACGCTTGGTAAAGAAACTGGTACGATAAAAGACAAGAGCCAGGTCACCTCTGGGCATGTTGCTTTCACAGGAGAGGTCGTTTAACAACTGGCAGCCATGACAATGACACCAAGCCCTCTAAATACTGTACAATCAAATGAAGAACACAACATAAAGCCACTGACACAGGAGTTTTGCTCCACTGAAATATGCCTGAATTGTTCCTCTTATTATTTATTATTTCATGCTGACTGATATCCAAGAGCGATGGAGCAAAACATTGAATGTAGAAAGGGGGGGGGACACAAGAGTGCAGATGTCACTGGAACATGTTTAAAAAAGGCTGCAGTTCATGCAACACTGGAACACTGCAGTTCATGCAACACTGGAACACTGCAGTTCATGCAACACTGGAACACTGCAGTTCATGCAACACTGGAACACTGCAGTTCATGCAACACTGGAACACTGCAGTTCATGCAACACTGGAACACTGCAGTTCATGCAACACTGGAACACTGCAGTTCATGCAACACTGGAACACTGCAGTTCATGCAACACTGGAACACTGCAGTTCATGCAACACTGGAACACTGCAGTTCATGCAACACTGGAACACTGCAGTTCATGCAACACTGGAACACTGCAGTTCATGCAACACTGGAACACTGCAGTTCAGGCATTTTAGACAACATGACACAAAATGACAAAGGATAAAAGTCCAAGGCAACTGCGTCTCCATTCCATATCAACCAGTACATGTTTTACATAAACCAGATTCACAGTAGGTACTGTCCAATGGTTGTGTTCCAATATATTTCATTATTGACATGGGATGGACAGGCAGTTTGGTGATGCATCAGTCTTCAATGAAAAGGCTAGTGTCCACAATAACAACAACAACAACAAAACAGGTCAAACAAATCAAGTTAAATGTTTCTAGGAATACCTTGCCTGCCCTGATAATGTACTGCAGTATAGTTTTGGGCAGTTTAATGATAGACCTTGGCAAAGCTAAGAGAGCTGAGGCAAACTTTCCAACAGCTCTCTATGGAAGGAAGAAGAGAGTGGGGCAGAGTTAGTGGAAACAGGGTTAGTAGATACAAGAGAAACAGACACAGTGTTTTGAAAGGTATAGACTCCATGTTCCTGTATCAGCTAGCTGAGTGGGTAGGGCGTTGGGATAGTGGTTCGCCAGTTCGATTCCCGGCTGAGGCAACATGATGTTGTGTCCTTAGGCAAGGCACTTCACCCTACTTGCCTCAGGGAGAATGTCCCTGTATGTTGCTGTAAGTCACTCTAGCTGGGTAACAGCGCCTACTAAACGTGAATGTCAAATGTTCCTGTTCATTTGTTTAAGTGTTTGTGTGACATATTAGCTCCCCAGCACAGCCCTGCTTGGTGCTTCTGGAGCTCTCACCTGAAAGGCTGACTTCTTAGGTGGTTCCTCTTCCTTTCTCTCCTCTTCGTCCTCTTCGTCCTCACTGTCAGTTTCAAACAAGTAATAATCTCCACTTCTAACCACTGAGGATTGAGAGGAAGGCTCAGTTAAACCAGCTGGCATATTTTATCACAGCTGACAGAACATTTAACAAAATGGCGAAAACGTCCGTTAAGCACAGCTGAGGAAGAAGAATCACACATGTTCTCTGGAGGCTCCTCTGAGATAGCCAAGGGAATAAAGAAAATGGCCTGGTTGGTATTTCCAACTTCCACTATTTTAGTAAAAACATAGATACTATCTTAGACAGGCAATTTCAAACACACACTTTGAACAAAAACACAGCTGGGGAGGAATGAAAATACAGAAAGTTCGGAATAACACATCCGACTAGGGAATGTATCCAAAAGATGTTGCTCTTAGTAGAACATACAGGTTAGTAGATCAGTACAAATATTACAAAAGAAACAAGCTGAAACGATAAAATATCATTAGTACAAGAGAACTACTACATTGTGGTTTATAGAACTAATAAATTCCAATCCAGCCTCAAAGAAGCATTTGGGAGATAGGAGAAGCATTAATGTATAGACACAGCTGATTTATGTCCTTGAACAGAAAGACTACAATGGGGGGTGGGGTTGGGGTGGGGGGGGGAGGATGCTGGGAAATATGGATGAGGTGTGCCAAAGCACGGGAAAGCAAGAAATCATAATCATAAATCATATGAAGAGTGAAATCAGTTCAACATTCAGCATGTTGTACTGATATCAAAGAGATATCAGTTCAACAAGAAGACAGGTCACCTCAGAGAATAACTGATGCAAATATATATACATAAAAATGCATACTGTGAAACACAGTAAGAAGTGACTGGTTGAATATATTACATTTGACCAAAAATGTAGTGCTCAAGCTTCTTGCATTGCTCAGTTTTCTCCAGGGTCAAACCTGATGTTGATCGTGAGGTGTCCTTTACCCTGGTTCTCAAGATTTCAGAAAGGGTGAAGGACTTCTCTGAGAGAAACAACTGAGAGATTCTCTTACTGTGGGCTCAGAGGACAAAGCCATGAGTACAGTCACGGACATGCGTCTCAGACAAACTTAGTTGTCAACATGACCACGACCACAAACATCCAGGCATTAGTCATTTTCCTCTTGGCGAAATTCTGCTATTTAAGGTGACCCTCGATGCGACTAATACCATGCATAGACTCATCTTTAAAATAATTCTACAACATAACCAAGGCAAACATAGTTTTGGTGCTTTACATAGAGGGTTGTATGCATGTAGGGTCCTTAAATAGTGATGGAACAGGACTAAGCTCCGAAGGAGAAGTGGTTCGATTTGGTTCTCTGGAGCCCAGGAGAGTATGAGAATCTGCTGAGTTCTGGTCAAGGACACAAGAGCCAATCAGAGTGGAGAGAGCATAAAGTGGTCAACCTACTGGACGCATGGTCAACCCAAGGCCTCCACCACTGCTTTTTTGTGGTCTTGGCTTTCTGTCGCTCTGCTCCTAAAATAATATAATAAAACAATTTACACATAAATCAATTATATATATATATGAATGCATAATATATTTCTCAGAGCTTTGAAAGCAGATCTTGCTCTTGAACAAAATAAAATTTCTGAAAGAATATACAAATACTTTGGAAAAAGTGATCAAAAGTGTTCATTTAAGCTTTGCTATTCCTATGCTGGGTATATATATATATGACTTTGAGTTTGCACGCTGTTTGAATGAGGCCTTCATCCCACAGTACCATCATCCTCATCTTCCTCGTCCTCAGGCTGAATCAGTTGAGGCCCTTCTCCAGACTCTTGGACCAGGCTGAGCATCTTCTCCTTCCCCCTCTTAAACTTCTGCTGTCTCTCCTTGATCCGTTCCATCCTGATTAGATCAGAGAAGCAGAGAGAGAGAGAGAGAGAGAGAGTGAGGGTGGAGAGAGGGAGGGAGGCATGGGGAAGGAGGTGGAGAGGACAGGGAAGAGAGCGTGTTTAAATTGGGCGAGCCGTGCTGCGTATCGACAGGACGCCTAGCCCGCTCATCACTCTGACGTTCCTGTAGATGTTTTGAGGTCATTATCATTACAGTAGAGGGCTTATGTGGAATCAGCGGTCTTACATCAGAGAAAAGTGCTCATTAAAGCTATTATCTACTGACATAGGGAAAATTAGAAGAGTGTTATCAGATCAGGACATAGTTGAGAAGTGTTTACAACATCAAGTAAAGTGAATTCAATACAGGATGTATTGAAAGTGCATGGCACTATCTAAATAGCTTGAAAAATCAAATAGTAGGTGCATGTCTCACTGTCTCTTCAGCTGCTCCATGGATCTGTTCTCTTCCTCCAGTCTGGCCCGGACAGCCTTCACTATGGTGGCCTGGAACAGCTCAGCTCCTCTGAAACACACAGTCAGGCTAAGTCCCAAGAACACACCATGCAGAAGCTGCAGCCCTACCGGCTGACCTGAGATCAGTTTTGAGGGAGCTCAAAGCGTTTGTCAGGGTTAGGAAGTGAGCAGAGTGAGCTGACCCCAGGCCTGCGTGTGGAGAGACAGGGGCTGCTCAGAGCAGGGAGGCAGGGCTGTACCTGGATGCCAGGATCTGGGAGGCGCGGATGTCAGCCACCACGTGGAGGAAGTAGTAGCTCATGAACACTCGCCTCTGCAGCAGCAGGAAGGCAAAGCAGATGCTGTCCCAGATGATCCCAGCTTCATCACTGGGAAGATCGCATTTCTTATCAGCACCTGCAAGAAACACACACATAGACACACACACAGGCACACACAGGCGCACACACACAAAACAAACCACTGTTTGTTGAAAACCACTGAACGCGTGCGTCAATTATTATGATTATAAACGCATTATAATTTGCTTGGCAATTCAACAACTTGAGAGTGAAACTTAATAGCGCTTACTAAGAAAGTCCTGGTTGGTGTTGATCTTGTATTCCTTAATGGTGCAGGCCAGACTGAACAGCTGGATGAGCCAGCAGTGCTTCACCATCAGGGAGTTGATGTATCCACACGCAAGGATCTGAACACAGCAACAACAACAACAACAATCACTGCTAGAACTCAGTAACATACCACACTGCGCATGTCATCCCCCCCCCCCCCCCCACTTACCGTTTTTACTTTACTTTTTTGCCCCCACCCCTCTATCCTTGTGTACACTTTTCGAATCTTTTACCTCACTCCCTTACCCGTGTGTGCTTTTGCGAGACTGTGTGCCGTTGCTGCGAAGGAGTTTCCCTTAGGATAAATAAAGTTATCTGAATCTGAATATCGCTGAATCATGTGATGGTGTAAGCCTGGCCAACAGGAAGCATCGATAAAACTCTGACACGCCTTCATAAGAATACATGGAGCATATACGGTCACACTCACGGACAGGATGTTCTTCATAGTGATGACAAATATGTTGTAGGCGATCAGGAAGTCCCAGTAGTGTAGGATCTTTTTGATTGGCTTGAGCAGCAGTTCGCCCCCGAAAAGCAGGAAGTAGAAGCAGGCCACCAGGTAGCCCATGCAGAAGACGCTGATGCGGGTCGTCCCAGTGATGAAGATGATGGTGAGGACGAACCAGAACAGGTAGCTAAACGTGATTACTTTCAGCATGTCCAGGTACGACCTGTTAGGACAGGTCAGAGTCAAAGTGTTTTCCTATTACATACAGTGGGGAGTCTGCCAATAGATAATGGGCATGTTGAGTGCATGGAAGTCCTAAAAACAAACACCATACACCACAACAGTGCACACAGCTCACACATCAATCACATCAACAGGATCTATTAGTGACAGGATTACTGTAAGAGTCAGATAGTGCAGATCAATGACTGGCAGCCGTGTCTGAAACTCTAGCCACGTCAGTCAGGAGCACAGGTATGTGAGACAGAGAGACGGCACATAACCGTAAAAGCATGATTACTGGACGTCCCCGTTGATCATGTTAGTGCACTCTTGGCCCTGGCCTCCATTACGGTGATGGGTCAAGTGAAGGGCTGACAAAGCCTTTCACCACATGCAGCACGCAAGCAGTTAGTGGCCAGGGAGGCCTGATGAAATGGAAGATGTCTTGATATGAGTATGTGTGACGGTCCGGAATAGGTGAATGTCTGTCTTCATCATGCTAAATCATGTTAAGTGGGGAGAAAACGTATTTTCCGTACTTAAGAGCTATTTATTGAGTTAGAGTACAGGCAAGAGCGCCGAGTTGGAGGAGTGGGTCTGAGTGATGGACAGAGGGGTTTTTTTGTGGATTATGGATCCTGTCCGCCGGTATCCGTAATGTGATCCTCAGGAAAACTATGGAATAAGTGCAGGCAGAGAGCGCAGCACCGTCAACATGGCTACGCTCTGCACTAGACTTGTTGATGGACAAAGAGTGCGTTAATAAAACAGTTCTCCACTTTGCACATCAAAACAGTGGAACGTGATAAACACATAATCAATGGCTGTAGACAGATTAGGGTGCTCTATCCTCTCACTCTCACTCTCTCTATCTTCTCTCTCTACCTTTTCACTTCCTACTCTATCCTCTAGTCCTGTGAAAGATCGAAACACGTTGGACGGTTCCTAAATCGAGATGGGAACATTTCCTTGAATCATCACCAAAACGATCTCTCAGAAATCTATGGTTCATTTTGGTTCTGTTCAGTGTGATGAGGTAAGTATCTGTGTCTAGGACTGCCAAACCCCTGCAGCGTTGATGTGGGTACCTGCAGTGGATGAAGTCCGGGGCGGGGTTGTGAACACTGAACGAGGCAGCGTCCAGGTCCCTGCAGATCTCCACGTTGTCGCCAGCCATTAGACGAACGGCAGCCTGGTTCTCCTCATCAAAGACCTGCCTCTGGAGGGAGGCACACAGCAGCAGCATGAAGTCATCTGGAGGAGAGGAGAGGACATGACCAGAGCCTCAGACACAGATCCAGTTCCAAGGGAAAACAAGTTGCTCAGAAAGTGGACGCAAGAATAAGATCTGAAACAAGCCTGTGTGGACGTACAGATGAGGAACATCGGGTTGGGCTTGGTGTAGAAGTCAGGAACATACAGCCACTTGATCACATTGGAGTCCACAGTAGAGCTAGTAAACCTCCACGGGTATTCTGAGCGGAAAAAACAAAGAAGTTGTGAAAAATACAGTAACTGCCAACACATCCAGCTTGAAAACACCCACACACACACGCCCGGTAAACACACACACACGCCCAGTAAACACACACACACGCCCGGTAAACACACACACATTACGCAAAACAGACCTTTACAAGCAGCAGGTGGGATTCCGATGCAGACGAAGTACTGGAAGGTGAGCATACAGGCCAAGAAGCAGCAGTACTTTGGCCAGATCTCAGCGATGGCCTTTCTCCTGCGTCTGTACATGACGGCTATCAAAGCAAAGGCATGCAGCATGGCATAGAAGTCCATGCGTTGGCCTATCACATTCACCACCATCAGGAAGCATGTCTGTCAGTGGCAGAGAAGATTGTCTTGGGTAAGAAAAGGTTATAAAAATGCTTTTGCAACTTGTTTGTAGCTAAAAAATAGCAAATGAAAACAAAAAAGATGATCCCTTATTAGTCCCACAGTGGGGAAACTGCAGGTGCACTCATGTTCAATGCATAGGCCAGGAAATATGTAGAAATATGTATAACTTGTTACTGACATACTACTTAGCTAAGTATAGTAATAACATAACCATGTTATACTTTCTGTTTCTTGTATCTCACCTCCAGTCCAAATTTATAAAAGAAGTAGTTAATGAAGTATTTAACAAAGTTGACTACGCCGAGGTCCAGGTGTTGGCGCGTGATGTTGTGGAAGATGATTCTAGCAGCAGGGGCAGTGAGCTTGTTCCTCAGCCGATAGTACTCCTGGTGGCGGTAGATGGTCACCTCGAAAGCCAGAATGGCCAACATTAGCAGGTTGTTCTGCAGACAGAAGATGGAAGACAGGAGGGCGTATCTGGTGTTTGTTTCGTGTATTTTCAGCTTTGATGGGCGTGTGACAGCCTGGAGTGTTTGCAGGTGTGTCTCTGTGTCGTTCTCACCCTCAGGTACTCCAGCAGAATGTCATACTTCTCCAGGCCTACCCAGTTAGCCGGGTCCACCACCTTCTCAAGGAACAGAGACTCTCCTTCCTCGTTTTTGTACTTCAGGGTCTTGGGCAGAAAAAAAAAGAGCAAAAGAAGTCAGTCAGTCTAAGCCGTTGTTTTGTTCACACTGTTGTCAACTGAGCATTTATTTTTGTCTTCAGGTCAAGTTGTAGAAGAAGCACCCTGGAGCAGTTTTTGGAGTACGAGAGCGGCTCTATAGACTCCAACTGGTACAACATTTTGCAGATGATGACGACGCAGGTCCAGACAGTACACACACTGGAAGCCAGAGGGCGGAACTGGCTGTAGGGCATAGCAAAGGCCCAGGAGACCAGGAACACATAGTTGAACAGGGACACCTGCAGAAGACACAACCCAAGACTTACTGGGGGATAGACCTGAAATAAAGTCAAATCTCTGCATGTCGTGCAGTGAATGGATCAGCATATATATTATCTCCAAAGGATCAATTAAGTATCAATGAAGTCAAAGTGTCGATGTCTTTAGGGCATGGAGACCATAAGACGTTCTCACCTCTTTGACAGACACCAAGATGATGTAAGACGACACTATTTTGATGATGTGGATCTCCAAAAGCCACCAGACAAAGAGCTGCAGCTTGTGGAAATACTCCAGGAACTTCAGGAACAGCACGGTCAGTCGGTCCACAACCAGATGCCACTTATTCTTCAGATCTGAGACAGAGAGCAAGAACAAGCAGAGCTGACTGAGACACACCAAACAAGGAACTCTGTGGATTGAGGATATGATGAGGGTTTCCTGTTGATAGGGTAACTGTTTCTGTTTCTCAGGACCGGCTGCTTTAATGGGTGAATAAAAACAGTGGTACAGTCCGACGGGGCACTTACACCCTTCGACAACACGCCGTGAAAGGAGTCTGATAGACTGGCCGTCTAGCTCAAGTACCTGAGGACTGTTCTGACGGGGGTTCTGGGTCCGGCTCTGTCCCCAGGCTGGTGTGACGGCTCTCCTCAAAGCTGGACTGGCGAGGGTCTGAGGTCACGGAGCTCTTCTGCCGCTTCTCCTCCTCCTCCTCCTCCTTGTCATCCATCACCACCACCAGGGCCTGATCCTGATACTGCTCCTGCTCCTTCTCTCTGCCCTCGTCTCTGGGCATCCCTCCGTCCATGGAGGATGTGCTGAGCATGGTGATGTCAGCCAGACTGCCATCCTGAGTCACCAGTCTGAGAAACAGGGGATCTTAGTCAGCATCACTACATGTATGGACACGCATGCACACACACATGCACACACACACATACACACACACACATACACACACACACTATCCTCCTCATTGGGCTGAACGTCAGCCTTCATCCTTGTAGGTTTCCATAGCAATGTTAGGAGGAGGAGAATCCCCACTGTCTTTTAAACGTACGGTAACACTTGAGGGGTTACATGATCGATGAGCAGTGCACATTCCACCATACTTTCCTTGAGTAAATCATGGGTCTTCCTACAGCATTAGATACAATACAATGGGAGGAAGGCAGCATTAACCCTTTAATCTCGGGAGAGTCTTCTCAGGCAAAGGAGAGGTGCTTGGTTAGAGGTCGGGATTGGGATTGGCTTGCATGAAATGGCCGCATGTCAAGACAGGATTGTCACGTCTGAAACTTACTTGCTCTGCGGAGAAGGGATTTTTTGCTTGATGCTGCTCAGACAATAAAGTTACACAGAAGACAAATCAACATGGGGGAGAGACAGACCGACAGATGATTTGATTGGTTGACACGGATTAGAGCCATACTATTGGCTGGTACTAGAGACAAAGGTTAGGGAGAGTGCAGTCAGTAATGTCAGTTAAAAGGAAAACAGGGTCTTCTCATGGCAGATGTCAGGGCATGCTTGGATGACAGGGGAGAGAGATTAGAATATCTGGAAGGCTTGGGGATTTCTGGCTACAGAGGTTTATGGTGGATGAGCAGAATGGGTAAAAAGGTCCAGAGAAAGGAAAATGAAGGTGCTCAGAGAAAGGAGAAGAAAAATGGGTAAAGAATAAACAGCATGATCAACTGTTTGTTAAAGGAAATGATATAATGGTCATTACAAAACAATATATTCATTTGAGAGTTAGGAGAGGAGGAGGGTGCCTATGTTTTGGACAGGGAGATAAATTAGAGGGAGGGGTGTGGAGGCCACAGACAGGTGCATGTACCCACCTGTTCATGATCAGATAGACACGGCTACTAACTTTAGCATGGCTGAGAGCGACAGGATGAAAGAGGAGTGACGGGAGATGGAAGCAGAGTGCAGAGAGAAGCAGAGAGGAGCAGAGGAAGAGCGAATGGGAGCCATGATCAGTAACACATAGAAAACGATGAGTCGTGACAACACATGTTCGAAAAACACACGAAACAGAAAGATGACGCGCACCAGAAAATGACAAATAGAACGAAGAAACGCATGATGACTGTTAAAAACACAGATTGTCGATGCAAGCAACCCCTGAAACCAGTCATGTTAATTCCACCCTGACTGAAGAAGTAAACTTCAATTCCATCAACATAAATCCACAGTATCGTCCCAAAAACTTGTATACGGCCAGTCTAATGTGAGGAGTTTTGTATTCGTCCTACACTGTTGAAACAGGATTCCTCGCAGAACCGGCCCTGGCCGGATAGAGCCAGACCCCTGGGAGTCAGAGCAGCTCACCTGTAGATGCTGCTGTCCTGCTTGGCAGCCACAGCCTTGAGATCTGTGAGCTCCAGGAAGCGGTCGTGGAAGTAGTGAAGGTGCAGAATGCACACCAGCAGGAAGGAGGTGGGGATGGAGATCCTGGTGAACAGCATGGACACAGAGAAACGCTCCAGACCCAGGTCCTTCAGCCTGGAGATATGGAGGCAGAGAGAGAAGGAGAGAGAGAGAGAGGGAGACAGAGTGAGGAAGAGAGAGGCAGAAAGAGAGAGAGGCAGAGGGAGATGAAGAGAGAGAGGGAGAGAGAGAAGACAAGAGAGAGAGAGGAAGAGAGACGCAGAGAGGAAAATAGAGAGCGAGAGAGAGAGAGAGAGAGAGAGAGAGAGAGAGAGTGAAAGAAACAAAGTTAGGAACATGGTGACAGAAAAGACAGCTAAGTAAGTCATTTAAGTCAGGGGTATCTAGTAATTTCATTACTATCAGGGTACCATTACTACGTTGCTATCTTCACATTGGAAAGCTCACCTTTCCTCGTCCATGCCCGTCATGTTAGACCAGAAGCGTGGAGAAGATTCAAACTGGAAGGTGTAGACCAGGATGAGCACTAGCATGGTGTACATCACCACTGACATCCAGAAGTACTTCAGTATTCTCCTCCAGTACTCATAATGCACCTGAGGAAATGGGACAGAGAGTTTGCTGAGTTTCTGAAGGGCAAGTTGTTTGGCAGATATAAAATGCTGACTTATTTAATTACATCGTAGGTTATGAGGCTGTACTCCAGAAGCTTTATGACACTGTAAAAGAAATGTCGCTCCTTTTTATCTATAGAATGCGCACTACATTAACACTGTGTTTGTGTGTGTGTGTGTGTGTGTATGTGTACCTGATAAAGTGCCACACAGAACAGGAAGAGCATCATGTAGATGATCTTGTACATGACTACGCGTCCCTCGAAGCTGACGAAGAAGAACATGCCTCCGCAGATGTAGATCCAGTACTTGACCAGCAGAGCCATGACCAGGTTCCCCAGAACCTGCATGATCTCTGGCTCTCCTGCCTCCTCAGTCCCCTCCTCTGATCCTACAGTCCAGGTGACACCAACCAAAGGAGGGAGGGGAGAGAAAGGAGAGAAACTGAATGAACAGCCAGCTCATAAGACTAAATAGGATATATTTGCCATAGACAATTCCCTTGGTCGACACTTTAACTTTCCAACAATCCAGTTCTTATTCATTGTGAGGTGTCCCCTTCGTCAGAACAAAGTGACAGTGGAAATGTGAATGTGCTTGGTGTTAGGAGGGATTGTTCTGCGCTGTTTCTGCAGTGTGGAGGTGGTTCCTGACCCTTCTCTTTCTTCTGGTCGTCCACCTGCACATCAGTCAGCACAGCTGCTTCCTCCTTCTGCTTGTCCTGCCTCTCTGTCAGAGTCTGCCTCAGCAGCAGCCAGAAGCTGAGCAGGCACAGGACCTACACACACACGGATACAGGTATCCTTACCTGACCACATAAACGCACAAAAAACCATAGGACCTAAGATAAAGAAAACACAACAGTCTATCTTTGGAACATGTTATGCAGATTTAGAACATCAAACGCAGGCTCTGAAAAAAAAACGTTTCACACAAACACTCCCAACCGGAAAAGAGGACTCGTAACCGTGCCTAGGGGACAGCAGCAGAGCCATGTCCATTTAGAAGAGCATTCCTGGACCTACCTTGGTGCCCAGCTCCCTGAAGGGCACCGCCTTCTTGAGGAAGAGCCCAGGGACTGGCTCCAGGATCTCGAAGCTCCAGATGTACTGCAGCGCCAGCAGCAGATCCCCGTACAGCACCATGAACGGGGAGGTCAGCATGGCGTACCGTCGCCGGTCCCTCACCATCCACAACGTGCACGACCAGATGAGGAAAACGAACGTCAGCCAGCTGACGTAGGTGATGCTCCACGCCTGGATACAGGAACACACACACACACTCACTGTCTGCTGGCTGGTTCGGAGTTCGTCCTGTTCGGGAAAACAAGCGCAGCCCCACTCACCATCATGGCTATGAGGGCACAGATGTAGCTTTGCTTCATGATGAACCTGAAGATTGCGACGACCGAGCTGACTTTCCCCGGCTCCTCCTCCTCCTCCTCTTCCTCTTCACCCTCCTCATTTTTCTGCTCCTCTGCTCCCTCCACCATCAGGGTCTCCTCTTGACCCTGTCCACCCTCATACACACCCCTGTCCCTCTTTTCTGGATGGATGCAGGGAGACGCACCAGTGAGAACACACTCCCTACCAACACAGAACCAAATTCGGACAAAAGGCAGGATATTAGAATGACCTATTCTGGCGTTGGACTGGTCCATTTTGTACAGGGGGGTGGAGTACAGGTCCAGGCAGGGCGGTCCATTTTCAGTGGAGCTGATGGTGGGCATGTAGTCCACAGATGTCCCATTGGAAGTAACCACCAGACCCTGATGTATTACCGATCAACACAGAACAGAACTGATGTTATTACAGTTTCCCCCTGCATGCAGCAATGACAAATGTGATCTGCTCTTTTATATCGGGTGCATTGACAGTAACTGGAAGAGTTCAGCTGTGTCTGTGTGTTTCCAGGCTTACTGCTCACCTCTGACGTGCTGAAGCCACCTTGAGTAGAGAGAAGCTAGGAAAAGAGAAAAGTAGGCAAGGTGGTTATTGATGACTTCCAGGATCCGGAGGCCTCCCTGGACCATGTACTCCCTGATAAGAAGGACCAAAGCCCCAGCAGCACTACTGTTTAAATCCAGTCTATAAATCGTCAGGGTATAAAAGCTTTTAAAAGCTCTGGAGTCAGCCTATGGGAGCATGGCCGATGTGAATGTGTCTTGTGTATGAGTGTGCTCGTCTTTGTGTGTTAGTGTGTAGTCATTCATGTCTATATTGATAGCATGTTATCAACATTGGTAAGATACATACAATATAGTTACGTACAGTTTAATTACTGGATTTTTATGTCTCAATTCACAGTGCATACATGATATGAAATTGCTGAACCGAGGAATGCTGGTCAAATATCAATCCGATCAATACTTAATGATAAATAGTTCTGTGCTTCTTACTGCACATGGTACTTCCCTTAATAACCCTGTATGAAGATGCTGAGGTGTACATATTACATTTCTGTCCTCGGTTTTTTGGTGTGCTTTCCACCAGAGCTGACGCTTCTTGTCGGCCAAATTACTGGTGCCATTCTCGATAACCTCATCTTCTTCATTCATATCATCCTCCTCTTCCTCCTGCCCAAAAAAAAGTCAGTCAAATGAAGTCTGCAACAGCCATCTTCACCAGGGTTTGAATCACACGTACATAAAAATTCAAATAACAGCCCTGTATGATTAACCGTATAAAAAAAACGATATTGTTCTATTGATCATAACTGTCAACAGCAGAATGACCCTGTGATCATGTTTTATTATTAGCACCTAAAGAGTGAGAGAGAGAAAGCACCGTACATCGATCCGTGCTAGAGGCCACAAGGTTTACACTGAAGGAATCGACCTCTCGATAAAATGCTAATCTATTCCATTAAAGAAAAGAAAAGCTCAGGAGTGGACGACTTGAGACGGGGAAGGAACAGGAGAAAGAGAGAGGGAAGACACAGGCTCATGACCTCCTGGCTCAGGTTCACCTTCATGTGGAAGGAGAGCAATCCTCCTTAAACACTGCCCAGCTCACTGTCCTGTACGTCAGAGGTCCCCAACTCTGGTCCTCAGGGCCCCACTGTCCCCCAAACCCTGGTCCTCAGGGCCCCACTGTCCCCCAAACCCTGGTCCTCGGGGCCCCACTGTCCCCAAACCCAGGTCCTCAGGGCCCCACTGTCCCCCAAACCCTGGTCCTCGGGGCCCCACTGTCCCCAAACCCAGGTCCTCAGGGCCCCACTGTCCCCAAACCCTGGTCCTCAGGGGCCCCACTGTCCCTAAACCCTGGTCCTCGGTCCCCACTGTCCCCAAACCCTGGTCCTCAGGGCCCCACTGTCCCCAAACCCTGGTCCTCAGGGCCCCACTGTCCCCAAACCCTGGTCCTCAGGGGCCCCACTGTCCCTAAACCCTGGTCCTCGGTCCCCACTGTCCCCAAACCCTGGTCCTCAGGGCCCCACTGTCCCCAAACCCTGGTCCTCGGGGCCCCACTGTCCCCAAACCCAGGTCCTCAGGGCCCCACTGTCCCCAAACCCTGGTCCTTAAGGGGCCCCACTGTCCCTAAACCCTGGTCCTCGGTCCCCACTGTCCCCAAACCCTGGTCCTCAGGGCCCCACTGTCCCCAAACCCTGGTCCTCAGGGCCCCACTGCATGTTTTAAATGTTTTCCTGCTCCAACACACCTGATTCAACCATTCTGAATGTTTCCCTTCCAAACCAGGTCCATCCTACACATGCGTTCCTGTGTTCTCACCATGTCCAGGGGCTCCTGCAGCCACAGGCGGATCAGGGTGGCCAGGGTGTAGTAGAGCACCAGCAGCATGATGGGGTTCACAAAGTGATGCCACTTCAGCTCAGGGTTCACACTGAGTTTCCACGTCCGGGAGCAGTCACTCTGCACGATGGACGACACCCCGAACAGGCTGCGGACCAGGGAGAAGATTAAGATTCGACAGAACGTAAGATTAGTAAATACACCATAGTCAATGTGTTCAGTATTTGCTGTATTTTGGATATGTTCTATGTTTGCTCATTTCTGCCACAGTGAATTCTATGTTTGTTAATCTTGCATAGCGAATAAACCCCCATTCTGATTCTGATTCTGATAAACAAACTGACAAAGGACTGAACTTTAGGACTGAATTGTGCAATGTGATTTTAAATGACAGCTGATCAGCATCCATTTTTTCTTTTTTTTTTACTCAGTTAAGGCATTTGGACACTTCAGTTAGCATAGCAGCAGGCTCTATCTATCCCGACTTCCTGAACACGGACTTCCTGCAGATGGGAAAGGCAAGGTCACATGACAGAGGACGTCTATTGTGAAGCCAGGAGGCAGGAAGCAGAGTGGAAGTCAAACCTCTCAACACTCTCATTCAGCAGCAACACACAGCAAGGCCAGCGCACTGTCAACAACCACAATTAGGGGAACCAATGAGAGCTGACATACTCCAATAGAGACATTGAGTATTTATGGACTATGAGTTTCCTTCTGCGTAGCTGAGCTTCAGGGTAGAAAACTAGGGAAAAAAGCTAGGCCAAGGTTTTCACACAGTATATTTAACTCTGTGGAAGGTCAACATGTGTGAGCGAGAGACAAAAATGGAAACAAAAGACAACAACAGGGCACAATGAAAGTTAAAGACGCACAAAAAGGGATGATCACTAAGGGAGGCTGAGTCAACTTGTGTGCAACTGCATCGACTGTATTGTACGTTACTATATGAGGAATATTTTTCACAATCCCAAATAAAACGACATCGGATTACACACAATGTATTTCTGCTTGTTTGACGGTATCATCGCCACGGGTTGTAACTCCAACTAGTTTCAAAAGGCGATTCTCTGAGACCGAAGCCAGTGTAATGGAATATTTTGATGTTCTGTTGATGTTTTGAAAATGCATCATATATGCTACACTTCCCCCACAGACAGGACACAGCACAGACTTTATCCTATCAATACAGTTGCGTAAGACAGAAGGCCTGGCGACCACCCTCCTTTGAAAGTGCTAATCAACTACTTTATCCTATCAATACAGTTGCGTAAGACAGAAGGCCTGGGCGACCACCCTCCTTTGAAAGTGCTAATCAACTAGTTTATCCTATCAATACAGTTGCGTAAGACAAAAGGCTTGGAAGATCACCCTCCTTTGAAAGTGCTAATCAACTGTTGTCAACTGTATTCTATCAATGCCATTGTGTAGACATAAGGTCTGGAAACTCCTCACCCCCCCCCCATCCTCCCCCTTGGAACCGCTTCTGACAAGAATGTGGGGAGGGGGGAGGGGTTCAAAGAGTATAAATGCTTGCCTCGATGAGGCCACGGGGCCGACCCTTCTGACTAAAAATCGTGTCAGCAAGGCCAGGCCACACAAATGTGCTTATGTGTATCTTGTCTGTCTTCATGTGATATCATTGCAAAACCGTGTTTCTTGTTAAAGGTTCAATAAATTTGTATTTAACAGACTTAACAAACTTTGTGTCCTTACAACGTCCGAGACCAAAAAGTTTCCTTCACAGTCAGCTCATTCTAATGAGTTTGGCACAGAGCAGCATGTCAATACACAATAATAACCCGCACTTATCTGCTCCCCGACTGAGCCAAATAAAGGGAAGGAAATGTAGTTGACCCAAGGTGAGTGAAGCTATACATAGCCATCCAAGGCGCAGGTTCTGACAACAATGCTACGCGTTCAGATTAAAGCTCCACCAATCAATAGCCTCCAGAAACACACAAGGACAAGACAACAGCGTGACTGTGTAACTGTGCTGTTCCCACATATTATGGGATAGAATTCTAATACTAATTAGAACAGATGGGAAGATTGAAAACATGTATACCCTTTTTCATATAGTCAACAGATTGAGGTATATAAAAAGGGTAATGATAACGTATAAGGAAAACAACGATAACCAATTGACTATCATTCAGAGACACAGTTTGAGGTGCAGACATGTGGCTCACCATGGATAAACCACATCTTAATACAAACAACAAGCTGGCTGACTGCTCATGCATAATACATGATGACACTGTATGTACACTCTCTCTCCCTTTCTCTCTCTCTCTCCCATTCTCTCTCCCTCTCTCTCTCATATAGAGCACTGAGTAAGACAAGTCTGTTTCCCCACAGTGTGTTAGTCTTTTATCTAGGAAAATCCTGAAAGTTATTATCGTATACTGAACAACAACTGCATACGTTCAACGTAAATGCATGAAGCGCCGAGCAGATGTGACTATGGCAGACAGAAGCCAGCCGTCAAAAGTTTCTGTGGATACATCCAAGCTGCACATGAAGACTACGCCCTCTCCGGTCTGACCTGATGAAGCTGTCCCGCGGAGGAATGACCTCCTGGAAGAACTGGAACTGGTAGAGGTACAGCACGATGAGGTGTCCTGCGCTGAAGATGGCCATCAGCACGCACATGCAGCTGAATAGGAGGGTGTCGAAGGTCTTGCAGAAGGACCACCAGGTGCACAGGCCCAGGAAGACGAAGAAGTAGACTGCTGAGGTGAGCGAGGGCAGCATCATACCTGAGGAACACACAGAGGTACAGGGATGCAGAAGGTGGAGGGAGGGAGTGGCAGAGGACAAAGCTATTATTTAGTTTTTTTTACATTTAGTCATTCAGCAGACGCTCCTTATCCAGAGCGACTTACAGCAAGTACAGGGACATTCCCCACTGAAGCAAGCAGGGTGAAGTGCCTTGCCTAAGGACACAACGTCATGTTGACACAGCCGGGGTTCGAACCAGGGACCTTCTGATTCCTAGCCCGACACCTTCACCGACTGCACCACATGACTCCATTCCTTTACAGTAGTAAAAGTGAAAAATCGAGAAAGGTTCTGATACCAGATAACTGAAACACGTACCTGTCAAGCCAAGCAGGATAGTGACTACCACTTTCCCTGCTGTGGTGATCAGGTTGCCGATGATTTCCTTCACTTTGGATGCCACTCCTGCCACGTGCCGTAGGATCTTCATTTTGGTGCTCTCCTTGACCTCCTCTTCATCCTCCTCCCCCTCCTCATCCTCTTCATCCTCCTCTGCCTCGTAACCAGCCTCAAAGTCGTCCTCAAACAAGACGTTGTCTTCCAAGCTCAGCTTCTCTTCCTCTTCCTCCTTGGGAAACAGAATTCACAAACAGAACATAAACAGGGGGCAGTCATGGGGCTCAGTGGTCAAGGCTTTGGGGCTATTGATCGGATGTTTTTTGAGTTTGATTCCCTGCTGTGGCTACATAATGTTGTGTGTCCTTGGGCAAGGCACTTCACCCTACCTTCCTTAGGGGGATTGTCCCTATACTTGCTGTACGTTGCTCTGAATAAGAGCGTCTGCTAAATGTGACAAGTCAGTCAAAGCAGAGGAGGTTGTGGAGGGATGCTGAAATGAGCTGTCCATGGTTCTGAACCCACAGTGCTGCACTGGTAAATCAACCCCACCCTCCTGTCAACACCTGGATGTTGTCCGTAGAATTTGTAACACACGATAACACCTGACATTACTTGACAATGACCGTCTCTTCCTGTTCAAAAATGTGCCTTTGGTGATTCCTTATGAGATCTAATCGTGTGGATTTACCATCTGTTCAGTTCTGATATATGGGCTTACTCTGAATTTAATTAATACAGAGTCATAAATAAAATAAAAAGATAGAATGTGCCAAGAATTGGGGGGCAGAGTTCCAGCTCTTCACCACTCTACAGAAAGCTCATGGGGAACTCTTTCCTAAACTCGTATTCTAACTCTCTCCAACTTTTATGAACCATGGGAGAGTTTGGAGCTGGAGATAAGCCACATCGCCTGCTGGGCCATAAAAAGAACAGAGATAAAAAAGAAGAGAGAGTATATGGCGATAGAGGGAGACAGCAAAACACAGTCACAGTTGTGTAAGCAGACAAAAGAAACAGTCTAGACCAGGGGTCTCCAATCCTGGTCCTCGAGGGCCGCTGTCCTGAAGGTTTTAGATGTTCCCCTGCTCCAGCACACCTCCACAGAGCTTGATAACGACCTTTCATTAGAATCAGGTGTGCCGGAGCAGGGAAACATCTCAAGTTCAAGTAGTTTATTTGTCAATTCGTTTACATATACACGACACATAAAGAAATCAAAATTACGTTTCCCACTATCCCATGCAGACAGACAAGTCAAGGTGATCAACAGGACAGGACAGGACAAACAATAAAAATATAAAAACAGCAGCAATACATTCTATTTTAAGACTCTAAAAACATCAAAAACTATCAGGACAGCGGCCCTCGAGGACCAGGATTGGAGACCCCTGGTCTAGTAAAAAGACATCACTGTGACCCACCTGGTCCTCAGGTTCATATTCTGTATTGTCCTGGGCCATTTCCTCAGGTGGTCTCTTCTGCTGGACCAGACTGCGACACAGCAGCCATGTGGCCAGACCAGCCATGAACATCCCAATGTCAGGGATGAACACACGGATGCCGTTCCCTGCATCAGCCCCGATCACACTAGAACACGGAGAGATAGAGAGGCGCTGGGTTACAGACTAGCATAAGGGGATTTACTTGTTTGAACTTAATCCAGTTTGCAAAGATAATGTCACTGATACCACAAACCTTTGACCCAAAGCAAATACAATTAGATTTCTCAGCCTCCTACGTGTATCACCACCTGTTGGTTCCTGGGAATCAAGTTGAATTTTAGTTTATTGGATGTGAATTTTCCTGGACTCTTTATTGTATGCTTCAGTAGTCAGGTTTTATAGGGAGTTCCACCCAGTAATTTAATTAGATTTGCCCCATAGTAAATATAATCTCATTAAATGTGAAAATCCACCCTAAAAAACACAGTAACAACTATCATAAAAATTGGTATTTAAAATGCAACAATGAAACTGGAACTTTGAAAAACAAGTTTATTATAACAGAATCATTCCGTCATTATCTTTGTTTCTCTGGCCGGAATAGAATTGACTCAGTCAAATGGACAGCTGGATGTTAACACGCTACTTTAAAATAACAATTCACTAATCACTTTTGAGTAATAGTGAGTTCATAATATTGCATATTATAACATATTATAATGGAAGTTCACCAACAGCACTAACGGCAGTTCACCAACAGCACTAACGGAAGTTCACCAACAGCACTAACGGAAGTTCACCAACAGCACTAACGGTAGTTCACCAACAGCACTAACGGTAGTTCACCAACAGCACTAATGGTAGTTCACCAACAGCACTAACGGCAGTTCACCAACAGCACTAACAGTAGTTCACCAACAGCACTAACGGCAGTTCACCAACAGCACTAACGGAAGTTCACCAACAGCACTAACGGAAGTTCACCAACAGCACTAACGGTAGTTCACCAACAGCACTAACGGCAGTTCACCAACAGCACTAATGGTAGTTCACCAACAGCACTAACAGTAGTTCACCAACAGCACTAACGGTAGTTCACCAACAGCACTAACGGTAGTTCACCAACAGCACTAACGGCAGTTCACCAACAGCACTAACAGTAGTTCACCAACAGCACTAACGGCAGTTCACCAACAGCACTAACGGAAGTTCACCAACAGCACTAACGGTAGTTCACCAACAGCACTAACAGTAGTTCACCAACAGCACTAACGGTAGTTCACCAACAGCACTAATGGTAGTTCACCAACAGCACTAACGGCAGTTCACCAACAGCACTAACGGTAGTTCACCAACAGCACTAACGGTAGTTCACCAACAGCACTATTTGCCAAGCCAGCTGCAGTGGTAACACATTAGAAATCTAAGGACGGATTTTATGATGTAATACAAAAAACAAAGGTGTTGGGATTTCACATGCAATCAAAGGATATAAAATTGCTCTTGAAAGTCATTACAGATTTGCTATTAAAATGGTTAAAACTTGTTTTACTGCATTTTAATGACATCCTGTTTTCTGTTAAGTGCTGTCTTTTCACAGTGCACTGACTCAAAAGTAAAAATGTAACAATAACTTCTGGTGAATTGTGCTGTCATACCGGTCATAGAGTTAAAAATAGGTGCCATTAACAAAACCGCCTGGCTTCAAAAGACTTGCAGCACCCAAGCATATCCTGGTTTGGCCCTGTGTGGATATATATCATTCTAATAAAAGTTAACAAGTTTGAAACCAAGAGCTAATCAACACAATGGAAAATGCACACTCAGATGAATGGCCTCCTTGGCTCCTGTAGGCTAGATGAACCCAATCAAGCCTGCCTCGTTTCCATACAGCTGCTGCTTTATTGTGTTCTGAAGCTCAAGTTGTTTCTCTCAAAAATGGAAGAAAGAGATGGAAACACTCAAGTCCAGGCCAAACATATCTTAACTCTCACACCCCACCCCACCCCCCCACCCCCCCTCACTTTACAGCAGTGTGATAGCAAGTGATAGGGCCTGTCCCCGCTTTCTAAAATACATCCATAAAAGAATCACAACCTTATAAAATCACTAACTTTCTCAAACAGTAAGAGGGCAAGACTACTTCTTATCTGAACAGCATGCTAACAGTACAGTAGTTTTTGTTCATTTACAAAGATCTATATTTGAAGCCTTCACAAACAGCTACATTAAAGCCTCTCTTCAGAAAATCCTCTCAGACCGTAGCATGGCCGTCTCACAGCAGGGAGGAAACGGCCGCACCAGGCCAGAGTACAGAGCTGTTATGTAGTAGATAAATGAGCCCCTCAAAGAAAACAAGTACATCGAGAGGACAAATTGGTTAAGGGGTTTCGCTTTTGCTACTCAAGGCTACCTGAGCCAGGCGTGGGCTCAAAGTACTGGAAATGTCGGTGAGTTTGTACATTCCTGTACTCAGGAAACCACATCTAATAGGATGTCCAGGAGGAGAGTAGACAGATAGGGCGGGAACGGCTTTGAGAACGCGGTCTGTCGACAAAACATCAAACGTAATCAGGTTTCGGCATTCATCAAGCAAACCGCCTGCTGACAAGGGAGGGACAGGTCAGATTTACGTTGTTTTCACAAGACGCGCCACGCGTAAGTGGTGTCTAATGTTATTGTGGGATGCAGCTTGAGTGCGTGTCGTACAGGCAGATTATTGTTAAAACATTCACGCTGTGTTGCCTTTGCACATGATCCACAAAAATACTGCGAACATTTCACAAAGGAAGATGTGATTTCAAACAAAGTACATCTTGAGATGATTAAAAGATGTGTGACACGATTCCATAAAATGATCCTGTAAGGTCCTGATCTGACAGTATCTATTTTTGTGGTGGTGCAAGCTCTTTTTGGGGGGCATTTGAAGCCACTGCTTCATACTAGAGAAACATAGGTTCCATTAAAAAGAATCTGGGCAGTTACACAGTAGTGCTGACCTGGCTTAATGTACCCATGAGCACCAGGGTGAGAGCGATCAGTCCCTGGAAATGGCTCAGAATTGCTCTGCTGAGGAAAGCCTTCATGCTCAATTGACCAAAATCCACAGTTCTATATTTCAAGCCTGCCTGATACTGCTGCAGGGGAAGTCTTTCTGCAGAAATCCTCTTCATAATAGAGATGAGGCTCTGTTCAACTCAACCCTGGGTTGTCTTTCATGTCAAGATCCAAATCATTAGCCATACTTTCGATCAAAGTATCTAATGGAAAAATCCAACACATACATTTTCATCTATTTCATTGGTAAATAAAAGACATATCTCAAGATCGCCATACCTCTCAAAGCCAATTTGTCTTATGGATTTCTCCCACATGGAACCTGAAAATAAACAAAAATAACTTTGTTATTTAACATTCACTTCAAATGACAAAAAATACATGTTTTGACCATAATATTTCAGTATTATAAATGAGAGCGGTTACTGAAAGTCTAGCCCAAAACATTTATTTCTTCAAGGCACTATGACAGCACATTCAGACTACTGTAGAGTTGTAAACACTGGGCTACAGTGATGTCACAATCCAATCACACAATGGTCTATGGACAGTAGACCTTAGAACGTCAGCAGTCATAGTGTTCCTGAACGTCATTCCAATGTTAACAGATTCATTTCCAGGTATTCTATTCTCCCAACCTATTGCTGATTTGACCTTGGTTCCAGTGCCAAGAAAACCCCCACACATCCTCACTCTTCCACTTCATCATCTAAACAAATGACACAATATGTTGCTGTGTTTTGGCAGTTCGTTAGGCCAGCTATTTATTAGTTGATGAAGTTGTTGAATTTCTCCATGTTTGCCAGTTGAACTTAACTCACCAACATTCATCACCACTTCATACAATGAATCTCCCTTTACATAGCCATGCTACAAGAACATGTCTCCACAAAAGTAAAACATACCAATATTATTGTAAGAAACACATCTTAACCTTTTCTAAAACATGCTTAATAAATCCTATTATAAGAAACATATATGAATTTCAATGATAACAGCCCCAGGTAGCTGGAAATGAGCACATGGCTACAGCAACACTGTTGAAAAAGATCAAACAGTAACATAATGGCAGAGTTTAACGTATCGTGACAGGACTCTTTCAAAAGTAATGGCCGGGCTATTCTCGTCTCAACCAAAAATCAGTCTTCTTGTGTGGTTCCGAATAATGAATGAAGGAATGTCTTCAAAAAGAAAACATCCAGTCGCTGAAACGTCCCTGGACTAGAGAGTTATTTTAGGAATGTCTACGTCCAAACATTGGAAACACCTAACTTCACCCAGCCCAAACGCAGCCTACAGGTGCATGGCAACACTGCTGTACTGTCAAACTGCACACCGGGTAAGCCATTGTTGCAAACATGTTAGTGACTTTAGAGGACCAGGTCATTTGTGGCAGCTAATAATATTAGACTTTCAGCAGTGGACATGACTAACCTATTTAAGATACAATGTTGAGCTTATTGTAGAAAGTTAACTGATTAAGCAGATACCCCCTGGTGAGCCTTACTGGGTATGAGAGGAAGGTGAGGGGGTGAGGGAGTGAGCGGATGAGGGGGTGAGGTGGTGAGGAATGGAAGCCAGGAAAAACAAAATGAACATGTGCAAGGGCCCATCAGGTAGTACTTGGAGGTCAGGTTATAGTAAATTGTTTAAGTACCCGTCCAACAACTTTACTTCAACATCATCAAATCTATGTTCTTTGATGCATCTTATGAATTATTCTGCTCTGGTTTATTGAGTGTCATTGTTTATTCCTTTCTTCTGTCTTTCGTAAATACCCGTTTCCCTTTCCACAGAGACAGATCATTTACCATGGACATCTTCAACCAAGTCACTTAAATCTGGCTGACTATCTGCAAATGGGAACGATGAGTCACATTTGGGACGATCTGATGTGTTCCTCGACATCTGCGCTGGTGTAAACGTCAGCATGAAGTCAGGCACCGGGGCAGAACGCAAGTGGAGACGAGGGCCAGCGTGACTCAGCTCATCTACAGACCCAGCTGAGGTGGCAACTGTCTGCGAAAGGAAGCCCATTCATGCTTAACTGTTTAGAAGCTCTAATGGCTTATTTGGCTCTGACGAATACAGACAGAGGAAATGGTATATATTATCATCTTAACTGCCTCCGAACGAGGCGGGGGCAGGGGGAAGGGGGGAGGGGGGGGATCTTGTTTATGTTTGGTCATCCAAAAGGAGAGGGTGTCAAGGGGGTTGGAGATCAGAGAGAACCGCAGGGGTTTCGCTGCTTGAGGTCATCCTGAGAGGTCAGATTGCGTAAAGGTGATCTGGATGGTAAGGTAAGACATCCTGTGGGTACAATCTGTACCAAAATAACTCCATCTGGAATGGGGGAGCAAATAGGAAAATAGAACAGAATTTCCAAATACAACTCGCTAGTCCTTTGGGAGATAGTAAGCCAGTTTGGAGGTATTGTTGAAACAATGAAACCCTTAAGTTTCCTTATTAAAATGTACTGTAAGTGCACTGTGCAGTGAGATTCTGTGTTGCCTACATTTCTATTATGAAATGTTCTGTATTTTCTCATCTACAATAATGCAATACATCACCCTCGTTAAGATCTGCTTCTGTACCTACAAAAAAAGCATGGTCTCCAAAGGCTATTAAGCTATGCTGAGTAGCTATGAATATATTCTTTTTAAATGATGCAAATAATTACAAAAGACGCCAGACATTCAAACCATTCCTTCTATTTTAAAGTGCAGAGCTGCATAAACGGGAAAGAAGGATCAATCACCCAACATAAACTGTTGTTTTAAGGCATATATAGAAGAATATGTGAAAAGGAATTACCACTTTGCCTGCAACACAACAACAATCCATGTCTATTTACTAAAACAATCTTGATCCTGTTAACCCAGTCGCCTGTATGAAAAATTGTATAGATCTTATTCATAATACAGTTGGTATGTTCAGGTACCAGGTATGTTCTGGTTAGTGTTTGTAGCGTTTGTTACTAGTGATATGGAATTCTTTTACGATCACAAACGTCCGTGTGTCCGTCCGTGTGTTTGCGTCCTAGGAAACGTGTTCAGCTTCTATCAAAACTAACAAAATCATTACAACACAGCTCAAGAACTGTCCTGTCTAGACAAGACGGAGTTTCATAGTTGGATACATCATTTCATAAGCATCGCAGGGCCATTAATCACACCTTCCAAGTTGCCTGAAAGTCATCACACACATTTGTTGGCGTTCCATGCAGTTACACAGTTTACCCTAACCCTATAAAAAGAAACACATACTGTTGATCACACCGTTTAACCTTTTACATTAAAAGGTATTTTTACGAAGGTTTGGTTCTTCCATACAGTGTGCCCATTCGCTTACTGAAGGCATATCCTGGTTTGACAACTACAGGAAACTGCCACCTGAGGCCAGACAGCTGCTTGCTAACCCTGCTACACCTTTCCATGGGTCAAGGCTTAGTTAGGAATCCACCTCGGTGATGAATGGGACCCAAGAATGGTCATAAGATGTCAACATAGTAGGGGTGACGATACACAGAGCTTCTTTTTTTTTAAGGGACTGACATTAATGCTTTGCTGATGTAATTGCAAATCACTGTTATTTATATTGTGGAAAACAACATTAGGAGCACAACAGAAGCTTAGTTTTATTTTATTTTTTTATTCCACTACAATTCCCCATACAGTCCAGAAATGGTGAGGGTGTCTGTTTTAACTCACAGTTGAAGCCAGGGTTGAGGGATTTGGCTGCCAGCAGGCTGCTGACGGTGATCTGATAGATGATGTGAAACAGTAGGAATGTCATGCTAGTGATGCACAGCGACAGGAGCAGACGCCCGGTGTGCCCTGGAGAAACAACAAACAAACACACAAGGAGTCAGAACTTTAACACTTCATTAAGAAACGGCGTGTTCCTCAAGCTATTTGGACCTGAAAGAGGAGGAGGAGAGCGGAATCATGGAGATTGAGAGGTGCTTACAGCTGCTTAACACATGGGTTTTTACTGCACACCTACAGGTATTTGGGATAATTTCAGTAGTTGTTATGGTGATAATTCGATTCAGTAGGATTAAGGACCCCCTTTAAGGAAAGAGAACTCATCCTCAGGCCTCCACTCATTTATACAGAAAACAGACAATTTTGTTTGATCAAAAGGAAAATTAAAGAGGTTTCTGTGTGTAATTGTCTCAATTTCAAGGGGGACATTCAAAAAACTAAGTTTTGTCTGATGGATATTTAGTGCTTCGTAATGGGACAACATCGCCACTGTTTTAGCCCCTCAGCCTCATTAACTTTACTACCTCCTTACAGGGAACAATTACATCAAGACTTTGTTATGGCACAGGACCATATCCTGGCCTTAGTGGGAGACTCAAGCTGTGTAAGCAGAGCAGCAGGTCATCATATGCTAACCTTATCAAATGCCCCCAACAGCAATTCATGCCAGACTTGTTAAACTTTGAAGTCACAACCATTTGAGCTAATCTCCTATAGCATTTCCCCAGATGGCTTTAAAGAGGACTAAGAATGCTTATTAATTGGGGGTTGGAGAGGCTGTTTGTGAGCTACTGGGTCCAAATGGGTCCTTAAGCTTTAGACAATGACACCACTTTGGCTGTGTTCATTTCTTTCCTCCTCATAATATTTCAGATTTGTATTTATTTTTTTCCACTGACTTCCAACTTGGGGCATTTTAAACAGCATGCAAATGTACCAGTTTTAAAAAACAGATTTTTTTGTGAGATAGTCTTGAAAGATGTAAAACTAGTAAGTTAGACACATACTGATGAGTATACTGACTGATTGTTCTTATGAATTTCCGAGCAAACCAATCAAATTTGATAAACTAAATACACTTAAAACTCTAATGTATCATACCATCTAGAGAATATACATTTAGGGGATTTTCTACAACGTCCTCTGCCAAGGACATTTAGTATAAAACTGCAAGTAGACATCTTCATGAAGGCATTAGAAGTTCAACTGCCCGTAAGAGTTCTGGTCCATAAAAAAAACACTTCAATGCCACAGTATCATCTAAACTGTCCTAAAGCACCACCCAGAGAACAGACTTTTTATTTGAATCCCTATTTACATATGTGAGGTTATAAAACATACAGTAAGTTATATACACACAGATGCAGCATTGTTTTAACATTGCTAAAATATTAATCACACCTGCTGAAAGTATGTGGCCTTGATCTGCTTCAAAATACATGACAGAAAATACAAAAAATGCATCCTTAACAGCAGTTTGGACAGAATCTTGATTCATTAACTGCCAAAACACCAAATTTGAGGTAAAATTGTACTACTTGATGTCATTTGTTGATGTGGTCATGGTCGTGTGTTATGTTAAATCCATCAGGGACACAGACAGATGGTCCATGTTCTGACTAGCTGCCCACTAAAAAGAGATCAAATAGCATCCTATGCCTGTGGGCACATGCATGCTCTCATCTTTTTCATTCATTCACATTTTATTTGTTTACACAGACCAAACAACAGTGTGACGTGGCTATAGAAATATCCGCAACTATAAACCCACAAACCAAAAGCTACACTTCCTATATTCTTTTGTTGACTCCTGGATTAAAAGTTGTCTAAGGGCTCTGTGGGAACCTAAATAAATGACACATACAACATCTGATTAGTTGAATCAGGTCTTAATAACTGTTGGAATAAAAGCGTTAAAGCATCCTTTATCAAACTGATAAAGTGAAGTGAACTGCTATCTGTGACAGAATGTACTGTACTCTATTTAAATATTGATGAGAGTGTAAGTGTTCCACTCTCAGTACGCTCTCTCTCTCTCTCTCTCTCTCTCTCTCTCTCTCCTCCTTCATTTCCTGTTCTGAATATGCAGGAGATGGACAGAGACAGGTCACTTGCTGGATGCACCTATATGGCTTCATGTATTATTAAAGACAACATGTGGTCTACTAAAGAAGAAGTGTTTAGGCGACGTGAGGTGGGATTCCTCCAGTTAACTGCTTGCGGTGAAGGCCAGTGCCTGGCCAGACTCTTCCTAACCACAACCACAGACAGACAGACAGGTGACCTCTGTCAGGTCGCTGTGTCTGACTTTCCCCTCCGGTGCTGTTGTGATTCCTACATCAGGCTCCTCCAATAACAAGCAGGCTGAGCACAGAGAACCACCACCTGTCTGACGTCATTATACTTACACTGTATGCATCAGATACATAATTGAAACAGATGAACTACCAATCGGCTGCTGATTTGGACATTTCCAAGGCCTACAACAACTCAATATCGGTAGCAACATTCAACATAGCTAATCTAAATTAGAAAAATAATAATAAATACCCTCAGCAAGTCCTCACACTAATCTAAGCTTGAAATGTCACTGACATAGGCACAATTACATTACCGTGAACCAGTGGCCATTTAGGAATAGGAAAGCTTTCTAGAACAATGTGATTAATAACGTTGCGTCATTGAATATGTGACAATTAAGTAAGAATTAGTGAGCGGAATTACCGTGCATGGTCGTGCTCGTAGGCTCAGCGAAGAGAGGAATGAGCAGGAGATAGATGAGGTAGACAAAGGAGAGGCCATTGAACCTGAAGAAGCAAGCTGCAAACACAGCAACAACAAAGGGTTAATCAACAAGTCAGTTCACTAGAGCTAGAACACAATATCATACCAAAAAGCACACTACTGCAATCCATTCTGCTTACGATGACACTTATTTGACATGTATTGGCGTTACACTTAATATTGATTTTAGATTTTTGCAACATAATAACTGCTGAATCACATCAACGCATGCAATTGAGGGCAAACATCTTTTGGAGTAACAATTAATAGAGATTTATGATGTCGATAGATCATATTCATACTGTACAGGCTGTGGCTAAATGCTTTTGAATAAGATGTCTGCATTGCAGCTACAGTGCAGTCTTGTGTGAGAGTCTTTCACTGTTCAGTGACAACATTTATAGACACCACCCCAAGTTTTTTCGACTGTGGAAAAAAACAACACCTTTACCCCGTAACTCTAGATGAAAGCTGACCTCTTTCTGTTCAGAGGTTAACTTGCACTCAAGCACACGGATGAGCAAAACGGCTCATCTAAAGAGCAGAATCCGGTGTTTTTCCCTGCCTAAGGCACAGTGTTGATCACACACTCTCCTCTGGCCATATTGAGTGCATTTGTCTAAAAGTGTATTTTAGTAACACTTCTACAGTCAATTCTCCC
This sequence comes from Neosalanx taihuensis, assembly GCA_030340665.1. Taxonomy (NCBI): domain Eukaryota; kingdom Metazoa; phylum Chordata; class Actinopteri; order Osmeriformes; family Salangidae; genus Neosalanx; species Neosalanx taihuensis. Next base: position 13,157,977 of record CM059300.1, on the reverse strand, counting down.
AAGACTTTAACATTCTCTTTGTAACTTAGCATCTTGTCGAAAGCTATTGAGTTCTCTTAAGTGGACACATGACTAACAAAATGTTAATTGATCTATCTCCCCCTTTTAGCAGATAATGGAGACCAGCTTTACTAATTACCAAGCAGTCCTTAATATTACATATTCATGCACGTAAGGATCTAAATGACCAAAGCCCTGAGGGAGACGGTGAACAGTATTGTGTATTTGTAGAAATGTGAACTTTTTCCAGCTGTTGGAAAGACACAGATTTGGATTCCTGAATAAAAAACAACACTGCTGAAAATGATGTACCATGTAAACTTGTCTTTTCCCAGTAAATACTGTCATACTTGTCCCTCTGTATTTGTATCTTACTGGTATATAGAGCCTAAACATACTGTCTTTCTCTTTAAATTCTCCCAATCGCTCTCCAGCTGTCTCTCTCTTTCTCCAGCTGTCTCTCTCTTCCTCTGTCTCTCTCTTCCTTTGTCTCTCTCTTCCTCTGTCTCTCTCTTCCTTTGTCTCTCTCTTCCTTTGTCTCTCTCTTCCTCTGTCTCTCTCTTTCTCCAGCTGTCTCTCTCTTCCTCTGTCTCTCTCTTCCTCTGTCTCTCTCTTTCTCCAGCTGTCTCTCTCTTCCTCTGTCTCTCTCTTCCTTTGTCTCTCTCTTCCTCTGTCTCTCTTCCTCTGTCTCTCTCTTCCTCTGTCTCTCTCTTCCTCTGTCTCTCTCTTCCTCTGTCTCTCTCTTCCTCTGTCTCTCTCTTCCTCTGTTTCTCTCTTCCTCTGTCTCTCTCTTCCTCTGTCTCTCTCTTCCTCTGTTTCTCTCTTCCTCTGTCTCTCTCTTCCTCTGTCTCTCTCTTCCTCTGTCTCTCTCTATGCTCGCTGTACACAGGCTGATGCAAACCACAAAAGCTGGTCAGTTATGGAGCTGTCGAGCCGTGTCTAGGCGTGTGTCCTCGGGCTGTTCACAGCCTCTCGTAACCCATCTGGGTTTCCCCCATTACTCCTCTGCTGGATGTTTCACAGACTGAGTCAGTCTTTTTCTATCTCCTTCTGCTAGTGCACAATACCACCCAGACAGACACTACCAGAGTCTGGTCTGACTGTTTGGTCTCATGAGTCATGATTTAAGGATTCTAACACAAGGAATTTAAATAAACCCCAGTTTTTCTGAGGCGTTGGACTACTGAAAAGTTTCTTTTTCACCCCTGAATCAAGTCGTTGTCTTTAAAAGACAAACCTTGTTGTTATAGCAGAAAAAGAAGGGGGGGGAAATGAACAACTGGAAATCTGGAATCGAAAACCAGTCAAGCTGATTTAAAGACGTGGTGTGTGGGTGTAAATGTTTTGAGAACAGATAGGAAGAAGCAGGGTTGGGCTGACCAAAAAAAGGTGATAACAGCAGAACAGAAAGTCCTCTATTCACCACCACAGAAGAGATGACCCTTGGCTTGACTATCTCTTTTGTAGCGATTTACCTTTTTAATAAAATCGTTGTCTGGAGTTCAATCCAATTGATGCAATTTAAGATAAACTTAGCATAGGGAATTAGAGTTGTTGTGGTGAAATACTCTGAGCTATCTCAGCTTAGTGGACCTCCATGGACCAGCGATACAACACTACTGGGACCATCATGGGCACATAATTTGACACCAGCCAAGTCTCACTGTCAGCACAGTCAGTAAAGGCAAACATTCAAGCAGCCACCCGGCCATTCTCAACATGGCTCTCAAAACAAATTCATGAGACATCTCTTAATTGCTAACCAAGTAACCAACTACATCTGTCACAATCCCTACACATACGTAGAAAGTCAAGTGGCTGAGCGGTGAGGGAATAAGATAGTAATCAGAAGATTGCAAGTCCAAATCATGGCCGTGACAAGATGATGTTCTTGGGCAAGGCACTTCACCTTACTTGCCTCGTGGGAATGTCCCTGTAATTGCTGCAAGTCGTTCTGGATAAGAGTGTCTACTAAATGACTAAATGTAAATATGAGATGATAGTATTTAAATAAGATGCAAAGATGCAAAGACAAGATGATGTCCAATATGTCGCCCCACTGGATATTAGACCCACATTGCTGATCCCCTAATCCATGTGTAAGAACTGGATGTTAATTTATCAGGATACAAGGGTCATATTCCAGTTTTCTCCACATATTTCATCAGACAAATTCAGGCTGAATGTGACATTAGGGCTCTCACTGTGTACACATGGGCCAGGCAGACCTCTGCTTCTCAATAGAGGTGATGTCAGATGAGCAACAGGGAACAGAGGAGAAGCAACGTCATTCTCTCTCTCTCTCTCTCTCTCTCTCTCTCTCTCTCTGCCTTTTCACAGTACCTGGGGGAAGAGGGAAAGAGGCTCTCACTGCAGCACCAAACACTCTTTCTTCCTCTCTCTGTCTGTCTGTCTGTCTGACAGAAACACACACACACACACACGAGCTGAATGATGACTGTCACCAAACAGAACAGTATCACATTCAATTCCTGATCAGATCTAATCACATGTTGCGAAACCGACTGCTGTCTTTGAATTTAGCTCCGGTGTTTCAACAGCTGTTAGATGCTTATTGCCACTTTAAGTAGAAAAAAAACATCAAATATTAAAGGTATGTTTACGATAACGGGAAGGCAATTCTTCTCCCCCTTACAACTGCATTATTAATTCATACTGTTAAAACGACTTTCCACGAATTAATGGAGACTCTGCATAGCTCCACCGTTGCTTCTAGAAAGGAAGGCTGAAGCTCAGACTGTCAAGTGATGCATTATGGTCCTACTGACCAGGGCTTATCTCCAGCAAGCACCATGGTGCAGCTCAGCCACAGCTAACACTCACTGTAGAGAAACCTCATTATTGGTTATGCGTTAATACTGTTTCATTATGGCTTACCACAGTACAAGTTCATACTGACACATGGGGTAAACCTCTCTGAATGTATCCACTCACGTTACATACTAATAGCATGCTTAATAGCAAGATTACCCTGTGTATTCATGGATTAATTCATACATTTTCACAATAGATAAGATAGATAAGATAGATAGACAATCACAGGCCAATAGGGATTCAATATGGATTTCTCTTTTACAACGTAACCATTTAAGACACAACTGATCAATTGGGATTACAAATGCTATCCAATCAGTGTAAAGGCTAAATACATGAAGCTGATCAATATATTCAAATTCCCACATGTATCAGTGTCAAAACATGTCCCTAAGGATGGATGCTAACAAAGAGTTTACTAAGCTTCTAACCCTGATGGTGTAACTTATTTCCAGCACAAGACAAACACATGTTCTTAATAATTACATGTTAACTCCAGTGAGACACTGTTAAGCCAAGACACAATCATGAGTCACTCTGCTTATCTGCCAGACGAATATAAAGTAATGTTTATATTTATATGGAAGAAATATAGTGTTGTTTCAAGGATACAATTACTCAAATTACTTCGTCAACTAGATTCCTTGGCTAGAATAATGTTTTAATACAGTGTAGGAAAATGTAAATAAAATAAAAATATAAAGATGTTTTTGTAAACATTCCCTACATCCAAATGCCTCTATCAGAGACTAAATGTTTAGCTCTATGGAGAGTAGAAAGAAGTGTTACACACGAGTTCATGAGCCGAATTATGTAGGATACATTTGATTGCAATCGCTGTTGTTTTTAAATAACTTAATAGCAATTGGACACACCAGCTACACATACTAACACTACAACAAATGAATACAATGGAGACTTCTTAGTATAATTAGCCCAATACTGTCACAACTTCACGAGCGACCTGGATTGGGCAGTTAGTAGCTGATTTAGCTTCTATTTCAATTTTGGGAATTTATTTTAGACTTACCTGAAGCTAGACACACTGGAAGAAGCAATCTGAAGATCAATCCACACACTACCTCGGAAGCCATCTCTTTGGAAAGCGTTTATTGTAACCAAGTCAACTTGGACAGGGTTATTCTCAGGCACTAGTTTCTGTCTTTCCTGTTAAAAAGTCCACTTCTCTCTTAAAGCCCATGCATGACAGCATTATGCAGGTGCATGGAGAGCCTCTTCCAGACTAGTGTGGTCCATACTGTAACATCTGTCCACCGGTGGTCTTGACAATCCTCTCAACATTTCCAAATGTAGAAGGGTCTAAGCGTTTATCAAGCGTCTGCAAACCAGCAGTTGTATCAGACTGCATGATTAAAATAAAATCTGTTACCACAGTTGAAAACTTTAATGTTTCCAATTCAAAAACGTGGTCAGACTATAGAAACACCGTCTCCCTCAGGTGCATATCACTACTGACCATCTCCCACAGTCAGTCTACAAGTTTTCAAGGTAGTCTACAGGGTGGCTGGTTTACCCAATATAGGAAAAACTGTGATTCATGAGAATCCTAACAAAAAAGTCCACCTTCCCCTGTCTTTGGTTTTGACGCACTGGAGAAATGTGACTTTCCCACTTCTGGTTTAACTGTGTTCCCCCCTGTGACTGACAGCTGTGGGAGCCATTCACAGGGTTACTGAACGGTTTGCTCTCTGATAATTAGGAGCAAGAGGTGGGACCCTTTCCTGGAAGTCCTTACAGATAAATCCCATCCCAACAACCACTAGAAGCCCAATCCGTGAAAAGGTATAAAGGAGTCATGGAGTTAGATGAGTTCCCATGCATTTGATTCAGAAAGCTATAACAATATTGTTTTTTATTGTTCTATAGTGGTTTGTTAATTGATACATACAGTACAGCCATTGGGCAGTGTAGCTGGTGTTTTAAAAGTTTCCTGATTTCATAGATTAAAATCTATAGTGGATATGCGATTTGAGTTTTGTTTTCTTTGTATTTTATTTTACTTTTTTGTTGGTGCAAAGCTACATTCTGTTATTTGAAATTTCCGTAACGGTGCAAACTACAGTATTACAAAGAATAAAGAGAGCGACACCTATTGTTGCAACTTTGTAGTGAATATTGAGTAAATATGACGACACCTTAAAAACATTCCAGCAAGATAAGCTCTTTTTTTGTCTTGACAATATCACCCCTGATACGAGTCAGTAAGTCTACATCTGTAAAACGGTGATTCTGTATAAATCTGGCACTGTGTCACTTTTAATGTACATGAATTATTTGCATGTTTACTTATTAACACGGTACATATGCTGTTACATCCTCCATTAGACCATTAGGTCTATAGCTGCATCATAGGAGTGCTTTTAAAGTGCTGCGATGAAGATGTAAAACATAACACAAATGAGCACATGTGGAGCATGTACAACATGATGAATCACTATAAAAAATATGTGGATTAAAAACAAATGGTAATGGGAAAGTTATCTTGTGTTTAGTGTGTGTGTGTGTGTGTGTGTGTGTGTGTGTGGGTGGTCCAAGCTAAAATGGGTTAATGTCCAAAGACATTGGCTGTCCAGGGAGTTTCAAAAGTCATTCCACATTGTGCTTGAGCAGCAGCCTCCTAATCGATACTTAAAAAATGTTAGATATTGATTTTGCTTCTATTGTTTGAAGATCAGCCTTATTCTCACTCCATCAAATAGATGGATATCTTAAGCAACCATTTGTCTTTGATCCATTATTCATCAATTCCTTAAGAGGGAGTTATTGAGCCAGCAGAGGCAGCTTCAGGTACTCTGGAGGGAAGGCATGTAAAACATCCTGAAACATCCTGTTTCTGTCTTGTTCATGTACATCCAGATGAAGCATATACATTTTGGTGGATGTAAGTGTCCTTGGGAACAGGTCAACAAACAGGGACATTTTAAGCAAAACAAGCATATGAAAAATACATATTCAGTTTGGTAAAGGTATGGGATAACCATATCTTTATTTGTGTTGACTTAGAACTGTCTGTGACATGAATAGTTTACGGTTTGTATGTCTGAGGCAGTTGAGTGAATTCCTGTTTGTTACTGATCACATTCAATGTTAGGAAATGTTTTTAACAGGAACAACAAATCTTAGAATTGTTCAAAGGGAAAGATGGTCTCAAAGGAAATACCTTCGAAAGAAGAGAAAACCATCAGTGCAGGATGTGGGTGGTAATCAAAAGCACACTTGCTGAGTTGATGAACAAGACAAATACAATTCCCAAGGACTCACACGTCACTGTAGGACCTTGTATAGCAAGTTTATCACTCGGGGTTTATCACTATGGCCAGCAAACTTCTGTATCAACGGAAGTAACAGATGTTAAAAGAATTAGTACTTGGAGGCCTAGAACCAGTGTTTGTGAGGCATTTGCAATTGTGTTTGATATAAAACAAATGGATCCATTTGCCATACACTTGTCAGTTAAATATGGCTTTTAGTCACAATATGAACCTTTTTAAAATATAAATGGGAACAAGCAAGTCTCTCACTGAATATACTACTCTTATGTTTAGTAGACGTCTGAAATTTTAAATCGATTGATGGACGATGCAGCTTTCAATCGATAAAGCAGTTGCACATCAAGGTATATTGTCGCAACTCAGTCATAAACTTTCTGTTAATGCATGCAGTTAGTTCAGGATGTTTACCCAATCATCAAGTCTGCCTATTTAAAAGCAACCTCTCATTGGCTACGTTGAGTAACACAACATCATATCCTGAAACATTTACTACATTTAGATTTATCCTGGGACTGGGTTGGCATTTAAAGTCATGCATTATTGAAGCTTGTTTGTGTATCTTAGCAAGTTCCTGTGCAGAGTGTTTAGTAGTCATAGCTTTCAGCACAGCATTGACCCCAGAAACTAAGGGGTCATCTACATTGAACCCCCCCCAGTCCTGCAAACCTTAAGGCTGTTGATTAGTTGCTGTTGCAATACCTACACTGATCATAGTATAGTCATTTATATCTTCCCTGTTTCATTTTAAAGCTTGTCATTAGCATATAGTAGATAGACTATAGTACATAGTCTGTTAAAGTTATTATTTGCAATGGAAACGTATAGATGAACCATCATGTAAAGACAAACAGTATATTACAAAATATGGTAAATACAAAACATTACTTTACATTTTAATAATTAGTGCTATGATCCTGTAGCAGTCATTACCTACCTAATATACATGCAATTGAATTATTTGTCATTAATAGAACTCCTAAGATCCTTAAGTGGGGATGGGCTCATCTCACTCAGCTGTAATGGTTCATGAAGACCTCAACTTGTCACATGTGTCATGCTTAGTATGGAAAATCTATTCATGACTGTGCAAGGGTTTAGAGAGGAACTGGATGTTAAAGAAGCACTCGTGTGTGTGTACACACACACACACACACACACACACACACAGAAAAAAGGAAGCAGACGAGAAAACAGAAGCCAGAATCGGAGGAATGGGGACATTGTATTCCTACACAAACTGCAGACACTGAGCGAGCAGAAGTAAATGTATTAAAAAAAACACTAATAACACAACTATAATAGATCTGACAATCTGGAACCACAGCTGTCAAACTTCAGATGCTGAAGTTCAATAGTGTACTGCTAGAGGGCAGTGTCTGCAAGTCTGGAATCAGCCTTCTGCCAAAGAAGACACAGGGAAACATGGCGTCGCCTATCACATTATTATTGTTTTCTTGTTTACAATGTTTATTTTTTAAGGTTGTGGTTGGCAATGACACGAACAGACTCTCCGATTCTTGTTACAAACCCATCATGGACAATAGGCCAAGCAATATAAAGTAAGCGCTTTTCAAGTAGAATTTAGACAACATTCCTAATGTATTTGGCTGCTGAGTGTTGTTTTTTTTAATAATCTAAATTATTCCTGGCCACAATGGAAGTATTCAGTGATTATCAAAAAAATAAAAAGTTGTGCATAGGCTGAGTTGTACATTAATAGTCTACCTGGTTTCATTCGCAGGACATACCCCCGACCCCACGAGTATGTGAACATATCAGATCTCCCATTAACTTGGGACTGGAGGAACATCGATGGCAGAAATTATGTGAGCATCACGCGCAACCAGCATATTCCACAGTACTGCGGCTCGTGCTGGGCGATGGGAGCCACCAGCGCGCTCGCAGGTAATCAGGTCACTAATCAACCACGTCTGACTGCCACAGATTACCAAGTGTAACCTTTCCAACAGTTAACTTTTTTTGACGCTTCGAGAACATATTTAGCAAATTGTAAAATAAACACGTGAAAGACGATATCAAGTGCATTGTTTTTATGTTTTTCATTTCTATTCGAGATCGAATCAACATTAAACGAAAGGGAGCGTGGCCCTCCGCATACCTGTCTGTCCAGAATGTGATAGACTGTGGGAGGGCGGGATCCTGCCACGGAGGGGATGACCGGGGAGTGTACGCCTACGCGCACGAAAAAGGAATCCCTGATGAAACGTGCAATAACTACCAGGCCAAAAATCAGAGTAATGTAGATTTTATCTCTATAATACAGGGGTAGGCAACTCTGGTTTTACGGAGGCACTGACCTGATAGCGTTACATGTTTTCCTGCTCCAGCACACCTGATTCTAATGAATGGGTCATTATCAGGCTCCCACAGAGCTTGATAAAGACCCTTCATTAGAATCAGGTGTGTTAGAGCAGAGAAAGCTATCAGGACAGTGGCTCCCTAGGTCCTAGGACCAGGGTTAAATACCCCTGCTGTAATCCCATATAATTGTGTTTTAAATCTATTGCTTTGACATATTCATGAAATGGGGAAACAATCTGTCTCCTACTAACAGAATGTGAGCAGTTCAACCAGTGTGGCACATGCTCTTTCTTTGAATCGTGTGACATTGTGAGGAACTACACACTATGGAAAGTAGGAGACTATGGTGAGGTGTCCGGACTGGACAAGATGAAAGCAGAGATCTACACTAACGGACCCATCAGGCAAGCCTCCTCCAGTGGCATTACAATGATAGTTATATATTTGACTTTGAACTAAATATATAAGATTAATACAGGTATATTGCAATGGTCTGATTTCAGATCATACAATAGAACCATTAAATCAGATTTACGAAATATTACAATATCACCATTTCTGCATAGTGCCACATAACAATTTCAACTGTATCTCTTAGCTGTGGAGTAATGGCCACTGCTGGCTTTGAGGCGTACACTGGAGGGCTGTTTGCAGAATTCCACCCTCTCTCACTCATAAACCACATCATATCTGTGGCGGGCTGGGGTGTGACTGAGGATGGGACCGAGTACTGGATCGTCAGGAACTCCTGGGGAGAACCTTGGGTGAGTCTCCTCAGCTCTTCCCACATCTGTTCCACCATCCTTGCGGTCGTTTATCTTGTGCTTGGTACTTCAAAGGCTACATGTGTTTGTTTTTTTTTTACTTTCCAGGGGGAACATGGATGGGCAAGAATCGTCACTAGTGCCTACAAGGGAGGAAAAGGCAATTTTTACAACCTGGCAGTTGAAAAGAGATGTGCATATGGAGACCCTATCGTAACATAGTTGAAGGGAAATTGGTCTACAAAATTGTACATTTAAAATATTGAGGCAAAGGGACTTTTTTCATGTACATTCACTTCAATTTCAAGAAATAAGCTGCCCACTGGTAATGGGAGTGGTTTCATCGTGGCATGAGACGGAGAAAACGTTCCCCACAAAATACAAAGTTTAACAACTCACTGTAAACATAGGATCATGGTGAGCATAGTTGTTCAAAACCACCATTGTGTGTTACTGCAGATTATTATAATTTTTTATTCGACTTTTACTGACAGAATGATATTGTTCACAATATGTTACGTATATGTCATGTTGTTTTCATCACTGAACTGTCAGACATGCTACATGAACAAATAACCAACTGTTGCTCCTCATACTGTTTTTCCAAAGGGGAAAAGGAAAACATAGACCAAGATAGGAGATAGTCACCTAATTCCGTAAAATTGACAAACGTTAGATGGTTTGAAAAATGTGAACAGAGCTGTGAAGAAGTATTGTACATTTACTTGGTAGCTGTGTCTCCTGGAATCTGTTTACAGGTAAACCATATGGCAGTAGTCTAATCTTGATTATCTCTGTCCGAGTCGAGGATAATACCACTCTGATCAAATAAATCCTGGATTAAATCCCCAAATTTTCTGTGATCCGAAGCATCTAATTTGTCACCAAATCAAAAAAAAAACTGATTTCAGCCTCTAACCATTACATGACTTGTTTGGTGGATCATTACATTTATCGTATCTTCTTAGATAATTTGTATGATTATAAAGAACACAAGACACATTTGGTAGTGGCAACAGAAAACATATGTAAAAGCATAATTGGTCCCTTTGTTTTCAAACCAATAAGCCTGCATGTGTAAATTGGGGCTAAATTGTCGTTCTGGCAAAGTGTAACAGACTTTGTTTGGAGACAATTGCTGCTGCAATTGTTTCTCAGGCTGGGAAGAGAAAGAAGTTATGTAAGTATTTTCTGTGACATCAGTATCCACTATCTGTCCAATTCATTTTCTTCATTTACAGCGCATTTCTCTGGTCTGCTATTGTAGGCCTACATCACTGTAGATTGTGTAGGCGGTTGATGACAGATGTCTATTACAGTGTCACCATTCAGTTAGAGAGAGAAAGAGGGAGAGAGAGAGGGAGAGAGAGAGAAAGAGAGAGAGAGAGAGAGAGAGAGAGAGAGAGAGAGAGAGAGAGAGAGAAAGAGGGAGAGAATAAAGAGGGAGAGGGGGTGGGGGGCAGAGCGAGATATCCCCACCCCCACCCCCCACTCTGCGAATGCGTGGATGTTACAGACCTAGTATTGCGAAATCAAGTTCGCAGGCCCATGCAATTCGAAGAAAAATAATTTTTGGATTCGTTTATATCGATAACAAATTTTTATATTTGCAATATCTGTATGATGCTATTCAATAACTGTCACGCTGACATTTTGGTGAAAAGGGAAAATGCTTCATGAATCGTACCATCATCAGTGCGCCAGTCCAGGGCATGCAAAGAGCCAAACAGTACAGATATGCCGGGGTTTAGCGCCAAATGGACCGCTGTGATTGTTCTGTTTGGAGTGGTTGCAAGTGTTTTTCTTTTCTGTGAATACCTCATATATTTCCCAACCATACTGAAGTGTTCCTGGCCGAAGATAGATCATGTTCGAGGAGGAGGCGACGTTCAGCCAGCGGCTTCAACTCTCCGTGCAATGGTGCTTTCAGACACTCACCTCCTTGGAGCCATCGGAGGACACTGGTTTGATAAACTGAGAAGGTAATAAAACACGTTTCCTTATGTATGCATGTGTGTCTACGTTTTGCCAATCGATATCTTCGGATCATCCGCAAATGACTTCGACTGCTGCAGCAGCTGATGTTGATATGAAGCAGAATTCCTCAGTTGTCAACAATAACACAATGTGTTAACATGATGGGTGACCTGACATGTGTCCCTACAGGGAATGGCAGATGGAGAGGTCTTTCCAGACTGCACTGTGGTTGCTGAGACCAGAGGTCGTGTTCATACTGGGGGATATTTTCGATGAGGGAAAGTGGAGCTCACCCAAGGCATGTTCCCAGAGTAGCTTTACAGATCAGATTATGTTGAATATATCATAAGCAACACTGCTGTGTCTCACCCTCATCCTCCAGGACTGGGATGATGACGTCCGGCGATTCCAGCGAATGTTCAGGCACCCCAGTGAAACTGAACTCATAGTTCTGGTTGGAAACCATGATATAGGCTTTCACTATGAGTAAGCTGGGACTGCTTTGTCTCCATCACTCGTTTTTTATTTCAGTCTGTACATGATGCCGCTGTCCAGTCAATTATTTAATGAATTGACTTTGAATACACTTGGGACAAACTCATTTGTCACAGTTGATAACTGGGAACTGATTGATATAACATGTGTTTACTGGGAAACAGTGCAAACAGATACACAGGTGCACATATTCCTTTCATGTCTAGTGACTGCTTGTTGTTTTGATTTCTCTGAACAGGATGGACTGGTTTAAGTTACAGCGTTTTGAGAAGGTATTCAATGCCACCTCAACCAGGATTGTCACCAAGAAAGGAATCAAGTGAGTAACATGAACCCCAGAGTGGATACTTAAACACCCTGTAGTCTAACATGCTCATCATTCTCACCATAAAAGGACCACAAACAATTTTAGTATAGATGATAGGGCTGCAAATCTTGCACTGTCACGAAGAGTTATTCCCAAGAAAGGCCTGTTTAGTTGTAAAAAAAAGCCATTAAAAACCTATTGTTTCCTCTCATGGAAGGCTTGTTTAGTTATGAAGCCATTGTCCTTCTGTCACTCGTCAGTAAAGATTCCTTCTGATCTACCCATACTTGGGGGCAAACCTGGGTCTCCTGACTTGTGACTGGGTTGATCGTCTGTGTAAACATCGCTTTACTCAGCCAACCTAACCAGAAAAGCAAGCTCTTTGAATAAGGGGCGACGGGTTACACAATCATCTGTGGTTTTGTCGGCCTCCCCAGCTTCTTGTTGGTGAACAGCGTGGCCTTGCATGGTGACGGGTGCCCAATATGCCAGGCTGTAGAGAAGGAACTTCTGTGTCTGTCTAAAAACCTCAACTGCTCTCTCCAGGTTAGAAAACACCCCCTGTTCTACACAGTCACTCCATAGACAGGAATCTTCCTCACAAATCTGTGTCACGATGTACTCCCTCTGTACCGTGTGTAGATGCCTGAATAGAAGTCTTATATTCATTATAAGTAGATCCAAGACTTTAAATTCATTTAAAGTTATTCATTTAAATAGAGAATAATCAAAAAGGGGTCCGTGTCGATGAATTAAGCATTACCAAGGGTACCAGCCTGATGAATCTGACCTTTTTGACAGTATACACAGTCCAGCATAATGAAGGAATACTGCAGAGACTCACAGAGTTACCCTCCTACTCTGCCTATCATCATGCAGGTAAATGCACGTGTTTGTAAGCACACCGTATACGTTAGCGGCGAGACTTTCAGAGGCTCGAGCGTAAACACATGTTGAGCACCCTCTCCACAGCACTACCCCTTGTACCGGGTGAGTGACGCCAGTTGCCGCGGCGTCGATGCTGCTCCTCCGGAAGAGCGCCATCTGCTGTTCAGAGAGAAGTATGATGTGTTGTCTAAGGAGGCATCCCAGAGGGTAGGTGCACATGATGGTGTCCAACATGTCCTCACTGACCTAACCTTTTCTTCAGGTGTGCCTACACCTGCTGTGCTAGTGCACAAGCCTGGTTATAGTGTGAGGTGACAACTGTGGACTGGTATGATACTGAACAATGATCCTTCAGCATTAACCGTAGGATGCCGTAGAAGGTCCGTGCTACATGGATGAAAGAATTGCGTGGAAGAGCGTCGTTTTCTGCTTAATGGATTCTTTCTTTTTTCCCCTAGTTGCTGCAGTGGTTCAAGCCCCGTCTCATCTTGAGTGGTCACACTCACAGCGCATGTGAAGTTCTCCATGACAACAAGTACCCGGAGATCAGTGTTCCCTCCTTCAGCTGGAGGAACCGCAACAACCCCAGCTTCATCCTGGTGACTAACTTCAGTGACAGGCCCGATCAGGCCATCCACTTCCTGTTGTTGCGGTTTTCAGCCTATTAACTCTTTTTCTCTCCCTCTCTCAGGGGTCATTCTCAGCAGGCAGCTACGCTCTGTCTAAGTGTTTCCTGCCGGAGGAGAGCACGGTCATCGTCCTCTACTGTTCAGCTGGTGCGGGGCTAGTGCTGCTCCTTCTTGCCCATTGTCTGTGGTTGAAGGGTCTGCTTCACTGCTTCAGCCTGTGTCTACTGGGGAAGCACAAGTCCCTCTGACGAGAGGAGTAGGGTGACGTCGCCCCCAGTCACTGGTCTCAGGTCAGGTCAGAGTTCTGGATGTGACAAGGACAGCATTACCTTCAGACGGATTAGCTGATCTTCGACCAGTGCCTTCGGGGCAACTTCACCCTCTAGAGGGCCCAGGATGTTGCCCTCTTAGTGGATTGGTTTTCGCTCCTTCGATGGAGGGATATGTGTTGTTCCACTGCAAAAAGAGCCAAGCAGAGTTTGTACATATCTTGTTTTTTAAAGTGAATATGCATTGATCTAGACTACGAGGACCATCTTCTTGGCTGCCATATCTCCCTTATGGGTGTTCTCAGTGATGTGTTTTAATGGGCCAGCCTCTCACGTCCTTGATGTCTACACGTGCTGTTTCCTGATACAAGCACAAAGATGAACAGTCACAGTCTTAACTTTATAAATACTTGATTTTTTGTGTGTGCCAAATTTGGGTCCAACTGCCACTATTGTATAGTAAATTATTTCTGTTGTACAGTTTAAAATAAAGCTAAATGAGCCCAGATTGGAGTATTCTTATGGCAGTAAGACACACAGGTCTAATACAAATCAGATTAGATAAATAAAAAAAACACACAATCAAAACTATTATGAAGACAAATACACACACAGGTCAACACCAACATGGAAATAACGCAAAGTCCTCTAATGTGCCTCTTTATTTAAAGAAAATAAAAATGTCATTTAATCATCCTCCTAGGCCAAACAAGGGTTCACACCTCCAGTCAGTTCACACTCTTTTCAGGCTAGACGTGTACTGTAGAAGAAAAGGCTGATGCTGTTTGTACAAGGAGAAGAGCTCGTCTTGTTGGGTGCTGTTAACACATTCATAGTGCCTGTGCCATTGGGTATGGCTCCAAAAGACCAATACTAATATTGCACGCTCTCATTTATTCATCTCCATTCTAATCATGCTTTCCTATGTGTGTATGTATACATATTTACCGTACACATACATAGGTATGTATACATCTAGGCACACACATAATTAAACATGTATAATTGTACATATATATTTATATAGACCTATAAATTTACATGTACATACATTTATAAAAGATTACACACAATGTACACTCACTCGCATACACACACAATGTGTCTGTGAGTCTATGTTTGTTTTAAGTACACATGCGCACACATTTACAGACTTCAGACATACTTCATATCGAAAAGAAAAAAAAATTGGTTCCTATTAAAACAACACCAGGTTGCAATTTTGGACACTTTCAATGGATTTCCAATGTTCTTAAAGCTGTGAAATTCAAAACAAAAAGGGGAAATGAAAAGGCATGGCGCTGCAACATCTGGTCTTCACTGCAGGTAAGTGGTTAATTTGCATAATGTATACAGGTTTTTAGGATTTTTCCCTATTTTTTTTTTTTATATATTTTTTATTTTTATGTATTTTTTACTAAACAGCATTTCCTTTTTTTATAAACCAGAAAAAACTAAACTCTACAGAGAAAATCCCTACGCGCAGTCTTCTACTGCTGATAGAGTTTGACATCAAGCTGTACAGCGCAGTCAAAAACATACTTACATCTGAGCTCATTTACAGGTACAGCCATAATCAAGGCACAAAGATCTACAAGTAGATTTGTTTTTCTTTCAATAAAGTTGTACAAAATAATATTACATTTTACAGTCTGTACAGGATAAATCAACCTTGCACAGTCTGTACAAGGTAACGAAACACCCCCAACGATACATGTTCTCTCCCCCCCCCCCCCCCCCCCCCCCCCCCATAAGATCTCTAAGCTAAGAGGATGGTTCTGTGAACAGACAGGTCCGAGTGAGTGCGGTGGACTCTCCTTCTAGGACACCTGGGCTGAGAGCAGCGGTAGGACTAAGGTGCACAGAGCTCTGTCGTGTTTCTTTATTCCTTCGTTTTTGTTGACGTTTTCCAACACCCCCCATGCCCACCCCCCTCTTCACCCCCTCCCTCCTTCCTTCCTTGCATCTCTGAAGAAGGCAGGAAGCCCCCCTCAGCCCGCCTGTGACTCGGCAACACTAACGTGTGAAAGAGTAATAAATATTGTGATGCTACATTGTGTGAATAACTTCCTCCAAAAAAGCAACCTGATGCAAAGTGCATTATCTCTTCATCGTCTACTCCCCCTCTTTTCCTCGCTCTTCTCTCTCTCTCTCTCGCCGTCTCTCGCAGACGAGCTGTCTTTCAAGTTGAGAGGGGCGAAGCAGAGCGGTCACTATGATGGAGAGGGTAAAGGTCCCGGGGGGGTGGGGGGGGGGGGGGGGGTGGGTGGGGGGGATCGTACAGCTCCCACTGGCAGGTGACATGTCCACTCACACATGTAGAAACATCCACACGAGCTCACGCTCACTCAGACGCACTCGCTCACGCAGACACACACTGCCTCTACACTGAGGTCCTGTGAGTGCTTTTCACACACTCCCACACCCACGCAGCCAGTCCAGGTCCAACGACATCGCCCCCCCCAAAAAATAGGTCTTAAGGAAAAAAAGATAAGGAGGTAGCCCGAGGCTTAGTGGAATGACAAAAAAAAAATCAAGGCATTTGAAGAAAAACAAGGAAGGATAAAAAAGCGGCAAGCACAACTTTGTTCCCCAACCTTCTTGACATCTGTGAAATGGGGATGAATCAGTCTAAAAACAATTTTTTTTAAAAGGAGGAGGATTTTGACACACTTCAGTAGTACTTTATCTGACAGGTGGGGGCTTGGGGTCGGGTTTGTCTTTTGGGGGGTGGGGGTTGGGGGGGGGGGTGGGGGTCGAGGATGCAGAACGGTTTGAGAGAATACAGAAGGCTGATGGAGGCTGTCCCATCACAAGAGTTCATACTGCCGCAGGTGCATCCTCTGAATGATGTCTCGACAGTCATTGAACACTCGCCGGATGTTCTCTGTGTCCACAGCGCAGGTGAAGTGGGGGTAGCAGTAATGTCTGCCGTCTCCACTCGCGGTGCTGATCCGCTGGAGGGCGGAGGGAGGGGGGGGGGGGGGGGTGGGTGGGGGGGGAGGAGAGGGACAGAGAAGTTAGGATGACTGATGTTGGCTACACCAGGGTCTTCTGCACAGCTAGCATAGCATCATAAGGCTTTTGTGTTTTTTTTAGACCCTCAAGTACTTACAAGGAACTCATCCCTAATGAAAAACTTAGCTCTCGTCACTTTAGGGTCTTCACCAGGTTCAGGAGTTGCTGATGGAAAAAAAGAAAGAAAGAAGAAATTAATTCATTTTGATGCACATAGTTCTGGATTCCAGATCACATAGTTCTAGATTCCAGATCACATAGTTCTGGATTCCAGATCACATAGTTCTAGATTCCAGATCACATAGTTCTAGATTCCAGATCACATAGTTCTAGATTCCAGATCACATAGTTCTAGATTCCAGATCACATAGTTCTAGATTCCAGATCACAGTGCCTTCAGTGTGTACTGACTAAGTCAGTATGACTATGACACAAACCTTCATTTGGTATGGTGTAGCGAGCATATTCAGGGAAATAGTCTTCAATTTTGGATTTTCCAGCTAATACTTTCTCAGCCAGCATGTCCTGCTTGTTCAGGAATAGGATGACTGATATTGTGCGTAACCATCTAGAGGACAAACACAAGAAAAGGAAGGAGAAAAAAATATATTATTGAGGCCGCTGAAACGTTTTGCTGACAAGAATAGCAGAAAACAGCACCAAAAAATCGATATATATATATAATTTCAAAGAAATTGACCAACCTGTTATTCCAAATACTGCGGAAGAGATCCAAAGCTTCCCGTAGCCTGTTGGTGTTGTTATCTTCCCTTATGACCATGTTGTAGCTGCTGCTCGCAACCACAAAGATGATAGCAGTGACATCTGCAAGTCAACAAGACAACCTGGGATCAGACACACTGTTCTCCTTAGGAGGGGCCAATCACTGTGGCCGAATGTGTAGTGGGAAAAAGGTGCTTTTTAGGTTGAACAACAATGACTCAGAAAGAAAACAAACCGAGTGTGCTTGTGTGTGTGTGTGTGTGTGTGTGTGTGTGTGGCCATCCGTCTCACCGTTAAAGCACTGGATCCATTTTCTCCTTTCGTCTCTCTGGCCTCCAACGTCGAACATACTGTGGAGAAGATGGAATATTAGGTCACACAAACATGTTATGACACACCGACAGCAACAACATCGCCCTCATGTGGACAGTCAGGGAAGTGAGCTCTAGAGGCGGAGGCTCGGGAGCGACAAGGATTCTATTCATTCTATTCCTACTTGAATCTTTTTTTTATCTGAAGATAAAAAATTTAAATTTGTCTGAAGATGTGGTCATAATGGTTTATCATATACCTTCAACTGCTTTGTGTCTGCTTTTTATGTGATAGGCAAGTAGTGGCACTGCATTAACTCAGATTGTTATGGTAGCGATTGCAATCACCGTCATTGTACAAATAATCACGTTGATATAATCGAGTCTTGAAGCAGTAAACTAGTCAGTTTAAGGGTGTGCCATCATCATGTGATTTGCCAATGTGCAGACGTTGAGAGAGACAGAGAGAGATACTCACTGAAAGTTCACTTTGTCTACTTGGAATCTCGTCTCAAATATCCCTGAAGTTAACACTCTGCAGCGTAGCAAGTCCTGAAGGGAAGAACAGCAGGTTGTTAGGTTGTGTAAGACACCAAGTAAAGGGAGGATATTTTTATCAAATGAAAAAACCTCTTTCCAAGTCAATCGACATCGGTGATTTACCTGGTCCGTAGGTGTGTAATCGCTCTGTCTTACGGAGTCAATTCTGTCCAGGAAACTGGAATGACACACACACACACAAACACACACACAAACACAATGAGCCGAGAGTGGATGACCTGCTTATGACCTCATACTAATATCACTCCATCAGTCTGAGCTCACTAAGCTGCCTACATATATCTGATATCCTCAGGATGGATCAAATGATATGACCCAATATCAAGTTTGGGAACGATACAATTGAACATAGAATATAAATAGCATTGCATAACCATTGGCTTTGCTGCCATTGTGATTCCAGGAAGACAGAGGCTGATGTATGGCAGGAAGCGCCCATGTCAGTGGTAAGGACTCTGGACCTGCACTGTCCACAGACCTGGTGCCATGTCTGATTCGAAAGGGGGAGGGATTAGGGCGCAAACCGCTATGCACGTCTGAACCACTAGAGGGCAGGACTGCTTAGCTTGAGCTATTTTGGGCTGTCTCTTGTTGGAATGATTACATAAGGTGGTTATTGTGGAGGTTAGATGCTGTGGCTGGCTGTTGCTGCCTGATCCGGAGCTGAGGGAGCATGTGCAGGGTGCAGGCAGCAGCACAGAATCACCACACACACACACATCCATGACCACATGGCAGCATCAGACCCAGGTCTATCTGAAGTCACACTCCCACCAGCACACACCAGAAAGAGCTGTTTCGGACTCACAATAACAACCTATACATCGAACACACACACACACACACACACACACACACACACACACACACACACACACACACACACACACACACACACACACACACACACACACACACACACACACACACACACACACACACACACACACACACACACACACACACACACACACACACACACACACACACACACACACACACACACACACACACACACACACACACACACACACACACACACACACACACACACACACACACACACACACACACACACACACACACACACACACACACACACACACACACACACACACACACACACACACACACACACACACACACACACACACACACACACACACACACACACACACACACACACACACACACACACACACACACACACACACACACACACACACACACACTGTCAATAGTGAAACTGGGCTATTAAACCAAGTCACAGCTAGTCCACTTGTGAACCATGGCTGGTTTCAGCGACACTTCCAGTATCACAGGAAAACGAGAGCAGACGATCACTTTAGGAAGTGTAACAGTTTGACCGGCAGAACCCACACTACGTCCCCCCGTAGTTCCAACTAGCCACTTGACTTAGAACATGACAGCCAAAACACCAGCAGCAGGCTTCCTCTAAGATCACAGCAGTTCCCCTCAGGAGAAGCCTGGATGTCTCTCCGAGTGTCTCTTAAAGTCTCCATGGTACACAGATGACCACAACTCAAAGAGAACCCAAACACACTAATCATGTTAGCGCTGTGTGAACTTGTACACCCTGTGGGTTCCTCTGCACTACAGAGCAAAACACTGGGCATCTCTGTTTCCTTTCAGAACCAGCCTAGAGACGTGTGTGCACGCGCACACGCAGACACACAGACAGACACAGACAGACACACACACACACACTTGTGTCCCGTCACTGCAACAATGTGGGGTATTTTTAGTCTGTCTTGCTTGCAGAAACATAGGTTATAATTACCGAGCATTCTGTGACTGCCATGTGACAAGTGCTATTGGTAAAGCACCAGGGAGCCAAATATAGGCTCTTACTTCAGTCACAACAAGCTGATCCAGGAAAAGACAAAACTATATACCATTGATTTTCATGTGTCCTTTCAGACAATGGTTTATTAAAAAAAAATACATTAAAAAAAGGTCAGAACAGTCTGAAGTTGCACTAAACGCATTTCCCTAATTCGAGGTCCAACTATTTCTGAAGCAGACAAGTCGATCCATCTTGGTTCAACTCTCTGAGAGCAAATGGATTAAGGAAATGATGTCATTCACATGGTGCTTTTGGCCCAGTGTATTTCTGGGTTTACCCCTGAAACACGAATTAAAGGAAGAAAACAGTATCTGTCTATGTTTGAGGCCCAGAGTGGTCTCTGTCTATTTCTTCATGTCTCTCTCCCTGCCTCCCTGTTTCTTAGCACATTGTCACCTGGTCCCTTCTCTGTGTGCGCATATTCTGGTCTGGTTCTTTTCTTCCTCTCTGAGTGTGCTCAGCCAGATCTTTCAGCCTCTCTCTGTGTGTCTGACGGAGGGCCAGTTGAGGCCGCAGGGCCTCCGGGGCAGCCTAGTACTCCTGCACTGCAGCCCCCACGTGGTGCGTGTCACATGTGGCGTGGCCCATCGAGCACTCAGAGCACAATGGGAGAGGGGAGGTGAGAGGGGGGGAGGGAGGGGTAGAGGATAAGGGAAGAGAGGGGGTAAGAGAGGAGGGAGGGAGGAAGGGAGAAGAGGGGGGGGACAGTAAAGCGCTCAGTACTGGGCTTGGGGACATGGGTCACCCAGCTCCACGGGGACTCCACCAGACACCAACAACAACAAAAAAACTCGGAGCTACAGAGCAGTTGCGGGTGCTCTGCCTGATGAGGTTGTGATCTCCAAGTTACAGAGCACAAGACAAACACACAAACAAACAAACAAACAGAAGCCTAAAAAACAAACCAAAAAACAACCAGACAACAGGTTAAGTGACAAAGGCCTGAGGAACGCAGCAGATTTTCACTGGAGAAAGTCACAAATGTTTACGAGCACAACCAACATGACTGTGACATCACGGCTCTTCAACATCTGAAGCTCAGCTTTGGGGATAACCTTTACTTTTTTAAATACAAACATTTTGACATGCATTTATTGATAAATACCAGCTGAGGTATCATAGAATAAACACAGTATAACTAGAGGGGTGTGCATGTTAAGCTGTGGGAGAAAAAAACACCTTCACAGATAGACAACCTTCATGTCAATGACAGTGGTACCAGCCTCATATGCTCATTTGATAATTGGGTTGACTTTTTACAAATAGTAGACCATCTTTAATTAGCAGTGGGGAGAGGAGGATCAATAGTTTCCATATTTTGACCAGGCTCAGCCTAGCATAATGGTCCGGCCTAGCGCTTCGCTCAAGCCTGCATCTCACAGCAGACAGAGAACCAGAGCCCTGGTCCCTGCTACATTGTGTGGATTTGCCACCAAAATGCCCATCAACTTACTCGTTCAGTAGGTAGGTGAAAAAAAAATATATACAGTATATTATTTTTATTTTTTTACCTCAGGTATTGGGATTACAGTGTATTTAGCATGATGACTATAGTTTACTTATACAAACATTCTTTGATGTCAAAGACATTGACCCCAGCGGCTGTAGACTTTTCCTCTTAGTTGACATATTTCCACAAAGCCCTGTACCCTATATGGCGTAAAGCAGAAACAAGCCCAAGGTAGGGCTACAGACAGACCCAAACCCTGAACAAGTCTGGAGTCTAGAGTGTGGAAAGATCTGAGCTGGGCTTGAACTCCTCCATCCAGACAGAAACACTGCACAGTTTTAGATACGGCTCTGAAACGAGACACATCCATCAGTGGCTCAGTGGGTCCTTCCAACATAGAGGAGTGAAGAACAGGACTCTTCTGACAGTCCAACCCAATACTGTGTAAACACAGGGGCCTGCTTCATGTCAGCCTTGGGAATACATTTTCCAGAGCCACATCAAGTCCCAGTTTTGAAAGGTGTTGAATAGAATTATTCAGATGCGTTGTCCTGTAACATGTCCTCGTTAATGTCTATAGGAGTACGTTTACATCGCTTGCCCAAAATACCCGTGTTCTTCCAAACCTGAGATCTCAGATTTAACTCTATCCTGTGATTATCTGGTCTCCAGGAAATACCGTCTGCCTCACAGCACTACTCACAACTAAATAACACTAAATAGCCAGAGCTGATAGACAACTCAGCATCAGCATTGATGATAAGTTGATAAGAAAGTTGTAAAAACACAAATCAGGATACACAGAATTCAGTTGCATTTAATCGCGTTATATATATATATTTTTTTTTACTCTTTGTAATATATATTTTTGTACTCTTTCTGTGTGTTACAACGTCAAAGTTAGATAGATTGTTCTGGTGTCAGCTAAGCTATTGACCTGGTTAAAATGAGCTTTTCCTAATTTCCCTAATAAGAAGTCAATAACTAAAAGTCCATGACCCACAGGGAGTCTACTGTACTTGGTAATTACATAACCCCTTAACCCAGCTCTCCAAACTGAAATAAAAGTGGACAACACGTCTCAATAATCAACTATAAATAGCATCAAGTTCCTTAAAATTACAAACTCAATACGGCTTGGTTCGCTCTCTTTCCATTGTTATTGATAATTACTGAATCCTTAGTCATCTGAAGAAACCTGACACCAAGTTATCCTGATCAGATAGCTTGGTTATCAGAAGACAGATGAGTAATCAGCATTCCCATAACCATCTACTGAAAAGGGACTTTAGGAAGAGGCCTGAATCTGCGCCTAACACTGTTTGTGTAGTTCCAGTTCCATCCTCCAGATGGCCTCCTTTTTTCCCCTGTTACAGACGGCTGTCTTCCACTGACCCTGCCTGCTTTTAGCAGCTGGGTTCCCATGGTAACCCCGGTCGGTCGATACCACTCCTCTCGTTTCTCTCTTTCTAAGCCAGGCCATACTTGTATCCTTCCATTCCCAGACTCACATACATTCACACAGCAGCGCCCAGCACAGAGCAGCACAGCACAGAGCAGCACAGCACAGAGCAGCACAGAGCAGCACAGAGCAGCACAGAGCAGCACAGCACAGAGTAGCACAGAGCAGCACAGCACAGAGCAGCACAGCACAGAGCAGCACAGAGCAGCACAGAGCAGCACAGAGCAGCACAGCACAGAGCAGCACAGAGCAGCACAGCACAGAGCAGCACAGAGCAGCACAGAGCAGCACAGCACAGAGCAGCACAGAGCAGCACAGAGCAGCACAGCACAGAGCAGCACAGCACAGAGCAGCACAGAGCAGCGCAGCACAGAGCAGCACAGAGCAGCACAGCACAGAGCAACACAGAGCAGCACAGCACAGAGCAGCACAGAGCAGCACAGCACAGAGCAGCACAGAGCAGCACAGCACAGAGCAGCGCAGCACAGAGCAGCACAGAGCAGCACAGCACAGAGCAGCACAGAGCAGCACAGAGCAGAACAGCACAGCACAGAGCAGCACAGAGCAGCACAGCACAGAGCAGCACAGAGCAGCACAGAGCAGCACAGAGCAGCACAGCACAGAGCAGCACAGAGCAGCACAGCACAGAGCAGCACAGAGCAGCACAGAGCAGCACAGCACAGAGCAGCACAGAGCAGCACAGAGCAGCACAGCACAGAGCAGCACAGCACAGAGCAGCACAGAGCAGCGCAGCACAGAGCAGCACAGAGCAGCACAGCACAGAGCAACACAGAGCAGCACAGCACAGAGCAGCACAGCACAGAGCAGCGCAGCACAGAGCAGCACAGAGCAGCACAGCACAGAGCAGCACAGAGCAGCACAGAGCAGAACAGCACAGCACTGAGCAGCACAGCACTGAGCAGCACAGCACTGAGCAGCACAGCACAGCTCTGTCTCTGAACATGGAGGCAGAAACACTCCAGCATCTCTGTGGGCCCCTCAGTGTGTGTGTGTGTGTGTGTGTGTGTGTGTGTGTGCGCGCATGTGTGCGGGTGTGTGTGTGAGACAGACACAGAGAGAAAATGAACGAAAGAGAGAGAGAGAGGCAGTTACAATTAATGGAGAGAATGCACGTAAAACACACAAGGGAGGGCAATTTGAGGGCAATACCTTCAAACTTGACCACAATGTAAAAATTATTTGTTAAAATGTTTCTATATTTTACTAATCGAAAGATTCAATAGAATTCTTGTGATCGTACATTGATGAAAAAAGCGCATGTCAGAAGTCTCATTATAGAATGGAATATAAGCATTTTAGTAATGGAATGATAATCTACCATCACACTTTAAGTATCAATGAAAGTAGTAACAGAAGTTTACGGAAAACTCAACTGCATTTCTAGCAAGCACTCTTAAGTCATATTAAATGAAAATGTCATGGTTTGACAGGAGTACAGAAATGCGTTCATAAGAAATCTATGCATGGAAATGCATGACAATAAATACGATAAGGCACCATTGCAAAATCATGTTCATCCTTGCTTCCTTTTGGACATTTGGACTTTAACTGTGTCCTTATCTTCCTGTTGATGAGGAGATCATAAATAGAAGCAACAATAGTTTTAAGAGCGGAAAACAATCTAGAGCCAAGTTGTTTTATAAGATACGGTAAATCTCCAATGTTCTGCTCAGTAGTAAGAAGAGGAACAAAATGGCAGATGTCACCAGTATCCTGTACCAGAACACACACGGAGGGGTTATCTGTTCTTGGTTCTAGTAAGGTTCACTCCTCTGCAGACCTAACCTCCAGGTTGTGTAACACATTAGAGTTTACATTAGTTAGCCAGCTAACTCATTTTCTCATACACTGGAAAAAAGCATACAACTCAAACCATCTTGGTAAACATACCACTTTGAGGACAAAATATAAAGGTTACTATAAATAGCCTATGTGCCCCCCTTTGACCACATTCCACAGGGGGTGAAAGTTGAGTCCTGTTTGACCAGTAGAGGTGGGGCAGAGAGGGATAAGTGGTCTGGGTGGGGCTGCTGGGTGGTGGGTGGTGGCTAGTCTAACCTAACCCAGACCAGATCATGAGCTAAGCCTGAACTACTGTCAGCCAAACTCACATGGACATGGGCGGCTTAAAGTCCCATGTGATGTGTAACTAGCTGATGTTGATGCTAACACACACGGTCATGTGTGTTCGATGGATTCTGCATGCCTAAATCTGCTGCTCTCTGATAGGTTGGATTAGGCGTAACCGTGAGTAACCACAGGCTGAGAGTTCCTGTCATGATTATACGGCAAAATGTCGTCTCTGGCGTCTAAGGATCAATAAAAGAAAAAGAGAGGGGAGGAGAGAGAGAGAGAGGGAGAGGGAGAGAGAAGGAGAGAGAGAGAGGGAGAGAGAAAGAGAGAGAGAGAGAGAGAGAGCACATTAATGTATCCACATTATAGACATGAGTCTATGCTAACAGATGTGCTTTGTGTCAGCACATTACAGTGCAGGTAAGGACTGGCATTGCTCATACACACATCTACACGCACAAAACACACACAGAGGCGTTCTGTGTCTCACCTTCTGCTACTGACCTTCCTTTGTTTACAGCGCATTGCTGGGATACTCCCTTTGATTCGGCTGGGCACACGTGACCCTCCGCCAGTTTCTGCTCT
Source organism: Neosalanx taihuensis (assembly GCA_030340665.1). Lineage (NCBI taxonomy): Eukaryota > Metazoa > Chordata > Actinopteri > Osmeriformes > Salangidae > Neosalanx > Neosalanx taihuensis. The sequence continues at coordinate 13,132,127 of CM059300.1, read as the reverse complement.
GCAGTGCTGCTGCTAAAAATAGCCTCAGCTTGCCCTGGCTCCACAGCTAGTTTACATAAGCTCTAAGGGGGGTGGGGGGTGGGGGGGTGGGGGAGGCAGAGAGGGGAGGGGAGGAGGGGGGGCCTCCGTGGAAGGGGGGGGTTAGCTACGGACGACCATCCCACAATCTCTGAGCAGGGAACCTGCAACACCACTACTGTCCTCCAGCAGTCTATACCTTCATACACCAGGGCAGTGAGTGTTTCGAGTGTGTGTGTGTGTGATTTTGAGCATGCGCGTGTGTGTGTGTGTGTCAGTCTGCACTCTTTTACAGGCTCGCTGATATCCAACGTTTGCCATTCTTATTCCCCATTTCTGTTCGTCTGCTGGGTGTTTAAAATGGATGATTTTTTTTTTTTTTTCAAATCCTGAAATGCAATTATTTTATGATGTTATGCAGCGAGCATAAACAGTGTCACCTTTACACCCGGTTTTGTGGGACCTAGGAGGAGTCAGGTTTCATCTGACACTGCTGAGGTTGGAGTTAAGCATAAAGCTTTGTAGATAAGAACACAGCGAAACTACAGTAAAAGCATAAAACATGTCGCCATTCCAATCAAGACCTTCAAAGAGAGCGGAATACAGTTGGGGAAGCGGAATCTCAAAAGTCCAACTTACTGACGCGTTTATTTCACTGTTACAGCATGTCGGTGCTTTCTCCTGAACAACAGAAACTGAATAGAATATTCCGGCTATTTATCTTTTCAAAGAATCTAAATTCTGGTGGGAAAAGGCTGAATGTCTGATTTTCACGAGGGGACATTTTGATGTGCAAGTGTGATCATGGATAAGACCTGCTCCACGTAGTCATGGCTTCACGCTACGAATATCTCCATGAGTGAAATCAAAACATAAATGTAACTTTGACATTGTTAGCCATTAGCCACCATTAATACTTACAGATTTTTTTAAATCCAACATGTTAAACACACAGTTAACAACCAGATTGTAAACTGTGTTTTAGAATGTATCCTCAAACTTGAAATAGCTTTCCAGAATCAAACGATTAATGTGGATAGAAAAGGTATTGTTAGGCAAACTCAGGCTGGTTGCATTTGCTCTTGGCTCATGGTTGAGCAAAATCCAAGTTTTTAAATTGGATTTTCATATTTTTTTATATATCAAGATCATAAAGAAACAGAATGCATCAGTCTGTATTAGGCAATGTTGAAATCTATAGGGTGAATCCCATCTGTCCCACTGACCCAAGTGGACGCCTGTAGCTGTAGCCCCAACAAGCAGACACAGTCTGTCACCCCACTGACAGAATCAGACACATTGGGCCAAATGACGCACAGGGCTTTTCCTACAACAAACCTTTCACACACTCTTCTAGAAGAGTCTAGTACAGGGATCCAAGCGGGGCCCCAAACCTCGTCTGCCTCAGCCCGGCTCCCGGAGCGCAGGGCCAGGGGAGCGCGCGGCCCCTCTGGGGGTTCAGACTATCTTAAGGACAAAGTTTGCGTTTGTCCCAGTGGACTCTCACTATAATGAGCATTCACATCCACAGAACTTCAGACATTGGAGCCCCTCCTTACTCTTTCTGAGGACATGGTGCGCTTGCATGCGCACACACACACACACACACACACACACACACACACACACACACACACACACACACACACACACACACACACACACACACACACACACACACACACACACACACACACACACACACACACACACACACACACACACACACACACACACACACACACACACACACACACACACACACACACACACACACACACACACACACACACTTTCATAGTGCCTCCTTTGAACATTTCAGTCAGCTGATGTCAGGTCATCTGATTTCCGCAAGTGACACAAATCTTTTTGTTAATCTGGATGAGACAAAAAAAAGTATCAAAAAATGTAATACGGGGTTATAAAAAAAAAGTCTTCAAACTAACTAACACCTGTATTAAACAATGGAATTCATGCTGAAACATACAGTATATAGGCCAAAATCTTACACAGTTGGCTTCCAAACTAACTTCCAAATACTGAGCATCTTTAGATGATAGACCTAAATGGCAGAGAAACTTTCTACGCACTGAAAGAACACAAGCTCTGCATCCAGGTGTCAAAGCCCTCCCAGACCAAGTCCATCATCCTCTGACTTCAAGCATAGGCGAAGCAAAAAGAATGCCAACATATGAACAAATACTGAAAATGAATGGAGACGGTGGGGGAAAAGCAACAGTAACATACAGCCAGTGTATAAATATCCCTCTCTCAGGCTCTTCCATGAACAGAAGAGGGTCCTTATTGAGGAGAGACAATGTTTGTGAAGCGTAGCTCCTCTGTTTCTCTAGGCCCTTCAGGGGCCTGCACTGAGGGACAATGGCCTCCATTCTTTATGCGTTACTGTCCTAGATGACTGTGTCAGTGGCCTGTAGGCTGGTGACAGGGTCCCGTGACCACCACAACACCCCAGTCCCATCCCTCACCATGCCTATAGCTAAGCCTACTCCCCAGCCTGAGCCCTCGTCCTAGTCAATACTCATCAACACTTCCCCAACATCCTCTCCCTATCCCCAGCTCTGGGCCCTGTCCCAGCACCATGCCTAGCCTGCTTTCGACCCCTAATCCCATTCCAAACTCTGCCTGGTACTACAGATCTTTCATCTCAGTCCCAAACCCAAACCTCAAGGTTTAAACTGCACCCAAGCATCAGTTCTAATCTCTCCCCCTGCCCTACCTCCATTTCTAACACCCATCACCACCCCAAAGCCTTATAGACCCACAGCCTGACTCTCAGATGCATCTCTGACTGTGCCCTAACCCTGCTGCACAGCCATACACCCAACACTGAGACGCTCAACACAGAGAAACTAACCAGACACCGTTTAACACAGACTGACAATCACAGTCTACAGTTCAAAATAACTCATTATATGTATAATGTAACTAACATTTGCTATAGCAGACCTGCAGACTCACTCACAGACTGACCAACTGGAAAAGAAGGCGTTGAATGGACTCCCATGGTTCTGGTGTCATAGTCTCAAATTAAAGACGCTGAAAGTTAGCCAGCGATTGTTAGGCTGATGGTTGGTGACATGAGAAGAAAACCAAGACATGGTGGAACGGTGGAACCTAGGAGAAGAACATCAGAACGCTCACAAGGTACTGACAAAGAGAATAGCAGGCTCTGTGAGCAGGGACAGTTTTTTTGTGTGCATATGAAGCATTAGATTTTCAGAGGTGACGAACGCTTTACAATGGAACCAGACTGCCAGGGCTGCAAACGGCTCATAATCAATCCAAACGCAGACACATATCTGTGCTCTTAAAACGTAGAAATGTGCAATGCAGAGTCCGCATTGATCGGTGACTGGATTCCAAAGCATCGATACGGACATGCTCTTTGGCATAACAACTGCTCGCAATCTGCCTATACGTATTTCCAGTCCCTTTGTCCAGTGGGCCGTTCATTGGTAGCCCAGTTGGAAGAAGAAAAAAAACATGTCTGCCTATAAACTACACTGACTGTGAAGGACAGCAAAGGACAATTAAATCCGACAAAATCGTTGCAATAAGGTGAGAAATAATTTGCTGTAAATAAGTTAACTTTGTGAGACAGATGCAGGCTTTAAAGTGTTTGTTTATCTAAGGAACTTAGTCCTACATGAACAGAAATGAGGCATTTGGAGATTTGGTCTTTTTTAAGTGGTGCTTCACCATCATGTTGGTGTCTACATAGCAGTTCCCTCCTCACCAATCAGCACCTGTATCCCACCTAGCTCAACGCAGACCTGCAGACTCACTCACAGACTGACCAACTTGAAAAGGAGACGTTGAATGGACTCCCATGGTTCTCGTGTCAAAGCTAAAGACGCTGAAAGTTAGCAGCGATTGTTCGGCTGATGTTGGTGACATTGTGGAACGGAGGAGAAGAACAACAGAACGCTCGCGAGGTTCTGACAAAGGAGCACAATGCTTCTGCATGGAAAACAGTGAGAAGTTGTGCGATCGTGCTTGTAACTGTAGCCCTGACATCCACTAACGTTCAGAGGCCTTTATACACACACCGAGGCTGTGGAGGACATCTTCAGACAATTCCCCTGCCAGTTCACATGGAGTTTATGGCTTGGAGAGGAAGTGAGGGAGAGGGCATGCTGTCTGGCAGGTTCCACGCATCACAGAAGCCCAGCGACAGAAAAACACGCCAATGCGAAAAAGAACGGCTAAACACATCACACACACGCACACAGACGCACACAAACTCACACTCAGCCCTCCCACCCCTCAGAATCAGCTCCACCTTACAACTTCATGTGACTTCACCCATCACCTGATCCCCTCTTTCAGAACTGTTCTTGCGGAGGGCAACAGGGAATCTTTCCTCCTAGTCAAACGCATATCAAAGCAAACGGCCGTATTTAGAACCACGCGGGCAAAGTGCAGATGCAGCTGGTCTGTCTTCAGCCCTGGAAAAGGACTGAACACCCCAGACTCCACTGCCCCACAGCCCCATGTACACCTTTGGTTAGTGTTGATCATTTCTACTGTGCATGTTAACATCCAGCGGGAGAGGAAGCTGGAGAAAGAGAAACAACAGTTCCTCAGTTTGCATATTCAAAACTTCCTTTTACAGGCAAGAGAGGTTGGTAGTCTGGATCCCAGGCTGGGATATACTAGTGTTTGTCATGAACTACTGTATGGAGTGATAAGGCTGTTTGGTGATCACTAAAGCAGCATGGCATGGCCCTTCAGCATTCATCAAATGTATTTTGACAACTCAAAAACATACTTTCATAGAAGTTGCATTTATTCACGTTACAATGTCCACTAAGCTCTTAATTGGCTAAAACCATAACCTGAATATGAAGATGTTATGGCATCGTAATGCTATATGATAGATGAAGTCTATAAAAAAAGCAAAAAGAGTTGCCCCTATGGCATGTATAGTAAACTACATTATGCTGTTCATGCCATTTAAATAGCCTGGGGCTTAGGAGTGGAAGGGAGGCAGTTGATATCTTGAGTTTCTGTACAGGTGAGTTGTGTTAGCTTAGACACTGGAAAACAATTGCGTTGTAAAGGAAACCTCTACCCCCAATGCAAGACTAGCCAACATGTTACTCTAAAAACAGCAGTTCCGCTTTTAGAGAATTAGAATTAAGTCCGAGATAATAAAACCTGCTCCTCTTTACAATCTTAGTAACGTCTACATTTGGGCAGAATTGCAAACAACAGTCTTTGTTGTACTGTAGGCACAGCTACTGAGAGACTCCCATAGCTTGTACTGGACATGCAAAACATGTCCAGTACACTAGTTGTACTAAGGTTTTCCCTGTTCTGCTGTTTCCTAAGGACACAACAACAGTGCACCACACCCTATGTCAACTCCATTTTTCAGACGTATGTACACCAAAGCTAGGCCTTTGGTACATACAGCGAACCCTTCAGGGCCAAACATTACCAACAGAGGATATTCAAGTCTTTTCAACTTGTTCAGGTACACGAACTAACCAAATCAACCCCCACGGCTGCAATGCAAAGCCATCTCCCCAATTTACCCACAATGCATTACGGCTGGCATGATTCCAGGCGATGGTGAGGTAGGATTCCTTTGTTCAGTGTTTGAAATCCATATCTTAATAGCAACATTTAGGTCATGGGGGTGGGAACTCACTATTGTGCACAGTCGATGAGCTGGTACTCGTTGGACCTCTCGAAGCACGCCTTGACTCCTTCATCGTCCCAGAGCTTCTTCGCATGGTCAAAGAACTCCTGACGAGGGGGAGACAAGGTAAACTGTGTTAACAGCCTGTTTGAGCATTCTGAACAACACACGCGCACGCTCACAGACAAGCGCACACACACACACAAGGATGGAGATTTTTTTTATTGATTTTTTATGATCTTAGATTCATGCCAGTCTTGATTTGCATGCGTTTCGAGCTACAGGTGGTCAACAATGGGGCTGTCCCCAAGAGTTGTATGCATCTCATAACCTTCCTAAATCTCCCGTGTTCCCCAAGGCCTACGCCACACTGTGGCCCCCTGCAGACTTCGGAAAGCCATTAATAATGACGCATAAATTACACATCATTCTATGTCTATGTAGCAGATGGAACCCTTTGAGTGCTAACATTTAGCGTTCAGCAGCACTAACTCCTCAGCCAGGCCCCAGATCCCTCAGAGGAATGACGGCCTGCTGCAGCTCTTAAACCCCTCTAAGTTAGCACTCTGTCAACACCAACTCTCTCTCAGAGTCCAATATACTTTGCCACTAAGACATACTTCCTCCATTTCCTGTATAAAGACCAATACAATACAAGTGCTGATGTGCATTCATGTATTGCCTTGAAAAACCTTGAGGTCATGAAGGTGAAATGGCTTAAAATATGGTGTTCTATGAATGACGGACAGCCTCCACCCTACTAGCCTCTATCTACAACACTTCAGATGTTCCAAATAGTCCATAGTCTTACTAATATACCATAATTAAATAAAAGCCCAAATAATTCATTATTTGTCCAAATGAATATAAAATAGGAGTATTTTCTTAAGTACTTCTAGTACTTCTTAGCCTTGCATCTGTTTAGCAAATACCTTAACACTGATGCTAAATATTGACCAAAAGATGTTATGCATGTTCACAACAAACTCAATTCAGTAGTCACATACACAACAATCACAATGATTTTCTCTTCATATAACATTCACGCTAAATCCAATTTCTTTCAACAATTCGTGACATTCCCTAAATACAAACATAAGCATAAGGTCTCCAGCAGAGAGTGCATACAGATTACTATAAACATTGTATATTACTATACATAGGCTCAGTTCTTGAGCTGACTTCCTGCCCCCAAACAATGGGCCGCATTATGTAGAGAGCTCATCTTATCAATGACTTTATGAGACATTTCCCAGGACTCTCTGTATGACTGAAACAAAGATTATTGCTCTTATATTCCCCCTCGCCTCCTAGCCTGTGCACATGCCTTTCAGATGGACTCCTCCTCTGGTGTCTAAAGCCACCACATGACCCTCTGCACTCCGCACTCGCTCTGCACTCTGACTCCAACCTGGGTGGGAGACGCACAGACCAGGGAGAAGATTCTGATAAGTGATCACATGCTCTCTAAGATTCCCACTTATAGATACAGAGGTTCATTCCTCACAGAGGATTATTCAGACATCTACATTGAACCATTTAAACATACATAGGTTTCAGCGCAGCTGTTATGAACGCAAAGCCACCAAACATCACTGTTCAACACTGTTCTCAATGTACAACGAAATGGGAACAATTTATTAGCAGTTCCAGCTTTGGTTTCTTTTGTAACTTTTCTAAAGTGCATAAGGTGCACTTTAGACCTGCAACTCTTCCTCACATAAAGGTACAGGCACATTAGACAACCAGGCTTCTCCTGGCCAATCTTCTTCTCTCTGGTATTAATGAAGATTATTTTTCCCAGTTCATTTTGCATCAGACAGACAAATAAACAAGGAAGGGCTTGAAAATGCAAGCAATTGTTGGGACTTGATGAGAAGGGGGGGGGGATGAAAGAAAAAAGAAGCCGAGCATGGTCCTTAAGGCTCTTTTCCACCGAAGCGTGTGACACTGGGCGTTTGAATAAATGCAGTGTGTGCTGTAGTGCCCTACAGAGGAACTGATAACAGAGAGAGAGCAGGGGGGGGAGAGTTCACTTCACGCAAGCTTTTAACTCTTTACTGCTCCCGTCATAATCCTTCCACTCATCATCCATCACTAATCACGAGAACTCTTAGAGAACTCTGCCAGGTTCATCAGTGAGTTTGAATTAGTCTGGCATTCCTAAAAAATGTTCGCACACGAGGACAACCTTCTCTTGCTCCGCTCGCATTTTGAATACCTTGAGAAACGGTTTCAGTACAACAAAAACAAACGATAATAAAAAAAGACGGCGATTTGAATTTGATAATCCGCACTGCTCGAAATCCAGCTCAAGAAGTTTGCTTGACCTCTATTGTCACCTTGGAAAAGCAACATACATCAATGGTCAGCAACCGTCCCCTCACATCTAGGCAGCAAGCACAACTGCTCAACTCATGATAGCCATCATCACTACTTTTATTAGATTGGAAAATATCTGTATTAGGTAACAGGCACCCAGCACAGAGACCTGATTTTCATGTGTTACTTCAGTTAAGGAGTACTGACAAATTTAGCTAAAAGAGAGAAAGAGATGGAGCGATTGTTTCAAGATTCCTTCTTTCATAACATTTACTCACACACAGAACCTCTCTTCCTGTCTCCCTTTGACCCACTAAACAGCACAAGTATCAAACAATCGATTACGGAATAACAAGTTCTCTGTCGGATTATAAAATTTGACCAGAAAAGAAACGTGGAATCAGACTAGCAGGGAAGGTTAAGGTAGTGCGTTTCTTGGAGGCTAAACCATACAAGCAGAGCAAAATAGGTTGTGTGACTTCAAAAGAGATACATAATTACGGGTCAATCTACATATTGACATCCAAATTATTGAATGACTTTTGATTCACAAAGGGTCACTGACGCTTCAAGCAAACACTTCCTCAGGAACACAGCATAAAAATGCATGTATTCAACAACGGGTGGGGTTCAATAGGGGTAAATAATCCACAGTGCTTATCTTTGAAAGCGACGCAACAAACTGATTGCTATTCATATCTAAAACAAATAAGATAAATTGTGTTCAGTCTAACACAGGCGTTAGGCCTATCCTAAAGCTTTTGTCAGGTTATGTTTGAGGCTATATAGGTCACAACAGTCGCTAAGCCGCCATTGTCACCTGTTACTTTAAGTATCATATTGGAAGGCTTCATCTTTGACTGAACATGGCAGTGAGAGAGAGAGCTGTACCCTGTCGAACAGGAGCAGGAGCTCATTTGAATTTGCTCCACTTGAATTGATGGATGCTGGGAGGAGGCTATGGCGCTCTGGCCCATATTTGTTTCCATTTTGCATAGACAACCGTTCATATTAGCCCATCATTTTCCATGCACTTTTCCTGTCTAAAATGTTTACGTAAGAAAGGCTTTATATTAAAAGCGATGTTTCGTCAGTAAACTTAATTCTCTGCAAAGAAAGGGTTCAAGAAAGGCTGAAACCAAATCCTGAAACGATGGTAACAGCTTCAACAGGTGAATGCCACTGGTTGCTGTTTGACTGTGTTCAGAGCTGTTAAACTGGTCACTAGTTAGGATTTACTTCCTCAAAAAGTCACCATTAGTAAAGCTGAAACTAATAAAGCTGACTAAAATGAATATTGAAACTTCATTCTCCTTATATATAGCGAACATTTACATAAACATGTAAAAGAACAAAAACTTCTATAATATGACCCCTAAACAGTTCCAAATTACCAACAGTTCAATATTGTCTAGAGAGCTCTCAGTTGATTTATCATTGTTTGCTCAAGTTACACAAAGGTAAAGTATGTTCTATTTCCTTCAAGATTACTTGAGACAAGGGTTATTCCCGTATCTGTTTTGGATAATTAGTATTTTTTGTGTTAAAACTGAAAAATTAAATTTAAAAAACAAACAAAAAAACAATAACCAACATATCCATTTAGGTCAGTAACATACTTTGCCAGACAAAGAGATTATCTTGAGACATCTCATCTAAATTAGCAATCCTAATACGTGGTAAATAGAGGTAACTTTGGATAAAATGGCTCTGAGGTGGCACTGATATCAAACTCGGTGGCACGAAGTGACAATGTAGTGGTGACACTGACGGCATAAGAGAAGAGACTGATGACAAACACAGACACAGCAGACAGAGCCATGTTGTTTCCCTTGTCCAGCCCAGGCCTGGGAACTGAACAGCATCTCTCCCCATGGCCCAGTGGATCCCACAGACAATCCCAGGGCAGGCAGCACAGTATGGCCCTGTCCTGCCCTGTCCCTTTACTCATTGGCAGCCTTGTCCTACATCCCTAATGCTTTTAATGCAACTATATATGCCTGTCATGTGTCCTCACACACCTAGAGGAGGAACAAGTCACACCACAAAATAAGGAGACATCACCACTGGCTATGACTTATACCAAGTAATAGTCTCGCTGAATCTGGAGAGTTAGGATTGGTTAGTAACTATAACCTACAAGGGCAATGGCACACTATTTAAGTCATTTTAAATTAACGCAGACAGCAAGACATAAGCACTAATACTAAAATATTTCTGAATATTTTTGGTCTGCGCTTTAATTTGCCATTTACAATTTACATAGTTCAATCTAAAACCAGGAACCAAGATCTTCTAAATTAGGCCTATGTAACACATCTGTACTCCGACCACGCAATCAAACTTTATCAGATAACTGATCTTAACTTAAATTAATCCCATGTCCCTCCACATGAAATTAAAATGTCTGCTTTAGTCAGTGAGAGAACAAAAACATGGCACCCCAACTGCTGGATCTTATTGGCCTATACTTTCAATTAAAAATAAGATAATATAAAATGCACATCTTGTTTTTCAATTAGAATCTTAAGAAATTGCTAATATTTCTCAACGCGATTTACCACCAGTCTCAGAACATGAAGATGAACATATATTATATCCATTCTCTTGTATTCTCTCGCCCATCTCTTTCACACATGCACATTCTGAACTGGCCATCTTACCTGTGTGTAGTCAAAATCTGACAGAGGAGCTATGCTTTTGATGTAGTCAATTCTGAACTGGTCCTCTGGGTTGGCTAGTGGGACTGGGGGTATTAAAGTGCTCATTGCAGACACTATAGTCTAGAAAGGAGAAGTAGAAAAAATGCTTTAGGTGCAATAAATACTGAGTAAATCACACCATAAGACTGTCTAATAATGGAAATGTGACGTGATGTTTTCAGGTAACAAACTTTATGCCACTTACCACTATGGCATCCTTCACGTTTTTCCGAATGTCTTGAATTTTCTGTTTCTTTTCTCTACAGGAAAAGTAAGTACACAGTCAATGAATGAAATGAAGACAGAATACAAAAATAAAGATACAAAATTGGCTTTACTACTGTGAATACAGATGCTCATTAAACTATAGGCACTTGTAACATGTAGGCCTTTCAAAAAAATAATAAAAAAATAGGTCACTATTAACATCAATCTCATGGACTTACAACAAAACACAGGCCTGTAGCCTATCACAAATACAAAGTAGTCCACCATGGTATGGAACTAAACAACGTGTCAACAATAAAGAACATCATTTGATCCCATGTTTCATAGGCTTACTGAAGTATTTCATGTCTGATAACTGGGAGTCTATATGAGGCAGAGCTAATGGTAGAGCCTTTCCTTGGACACTGGGCCCAACAGGCGTTGCAGTGCCTAAGGCAAATCCATTCAGCCGATATTCTCGCATCGACAGTCTCACTCATTGAAAGAGAGACCAAAAGCATGAACACAAATGATTAAAAAAATAGGCTGTATATACATATATTTACATGCTATGAAATATATAGGCCATTTAATAACACTCACTCTGCGTTGAAACCGTTGACGTGTAGGATCCTCATCTGCTTCACTATGGTGCTTTTTCCGGACTCTCCAGCACCTTGAAAATGAACCATTTAAACAGAATTAGTTAAATTATTGCCAATAACTGAGTTTAAGGCTTTGAGGTTTCTCCAAAAAATGACTACAACATCTTTGAAATGTAGCTAATTGTAGTCTGTAGGTTTCTCTTCCATCAATATCCACCCCCATGACATATTGCTGAGAGCTGTCAAAGAGGCTAGGCTACGTGTTCAGGGTAAACCTTAAAGGCTATTTAAATAAGTCATCGGTAAAACTAAACCTTACCCAATAGTAACAGCCTGTGTGTTGCTTTATATGCTTGTCTTTCCTTTTGCAAGATTTTCTCTATCTTTTTATTTGCCTCTCGTTTCGCTTTGTCTTCGATGCGTTGATCTTCAGTCTTGCTGTTGCCCAAACAACCCATCTTCCGTTACCCTAACCTCGTCAATCGAAAATATGAAATAAAAGGCTACCTAAGATGATATAATGATAAAATAAATGGAGTTTTAAAGAGAAATCTGTGCGACGTTTCTCCGTCGGAGGGAGGAATATGTTCCCCGTTACAATTCCGTTTCAGCCGCAACCAACCGGACCTTCGGCATCCGAGTCATCCAGATTAATTCTTGATTTACAAACCAAAAAGCGATTCGTAAAAAATAATTGAGGCGAAACCCTTATAAAGAGAAAGAGGGGTTTCAATTTCTGGAAAACCAGTCAACTGTTCCTGTCCTCCCGTTCCTCCCCTCTTCTCTCAGTATTTTTCTATCTAAATTTCTATCAGTATTTCTGTCTCATTAACTCAGCACTGCCTCTTTCTGTGGCACCAGGAAGTAACCCTGAACCACGGAAAAACCTCCCATACGAAGTAACACACCTCCAGTCCGTCCAGATACGAAGTAACACACCTCCAGTCTGTCCAGATACAAAGTAACACACCTCCAGTCTGTCCAGATACAAAGTAACACACCTCCAGTCAGTCCAGATACATTTCCATTTATTCATTTTGCAGACGCTTTTATCCAAAGTGACTCACAGTAAGTACAGGGACATTTTTCCCTGAGGCAAGTAGGGTGAAGTGCCTTGCCCAAGGACACAACATCATATAGCCACAGCCGGGGCTCGATCTCACAACCTTCCAATCATGAGGCCAACGCCTTAACCATTGAGCCATCTGACCCCCAGATACAAAGTAACACACCTCCAGTCCGTCCAGATACAAAGTAACACACCTCCAGTCTGTACAGATACAAAGTAACACACCTCCAGTCAGTCCAGATACAAAGTAACACACCTCCAGTCAGTCCAGATACAAAGTAACACACCTCCAGTCTGTACAGATACAAAGTAACACACCTCCAGTCAGTCCAGATACAAAGTAACACACCTCCAGTCAGTCCAGATACAAAGTAACACACCTCCAGTCAGTCCAGATAGGATATCATTTTATGGCTGGTATGACAGTGGTTAGAAGGGTAATTAAATAAGTCCTACATATGTCCTGAAAAACTTCACAAGCCAGGCTAAAACTCATGCTGGTAGGAAACTACTTGTTGGAGGTTTGGGTTTCTGTTCTGAGTCAACTAGGTGGCCCTGACCTCGGCTTTAGGTTGTCAAATCTGGTTTTCAAACAGAACATACACATGGGCAAATTATCTGTCAGCATATGCTCAGCCTATACTCTAAACTACCCCTTTAAAAAATCTACTAAAAAGAAGCAAAAAAAGAATCTAATGTAGACATGACAATAAAACTAACGATTTCTACAACGTCTAAAAGTGCATTTCAAATATCTAACCTATATTTATATGTGCATCCGATGTTCACGCGGCCACGGTTTTGCCATTTGATGCTTCCCTATTGAATTCTGTTTTCTATTGTGCGCGTGAGCAAGATAGCTCCCTGTCAAGACATTTTCGCGAGCACCCGCGTGGGAAAGCGGGTTCACGGCGCCGCGGTGGCGTGCAATTGACAGTATAGCCCAGTAGTAAGGCCATAGGTTATTCATGAGAGAGACAAAAACGCGATATGGGAGAAACCCGATTAATTAAAAGTAGGTCTAGTGGTCAAATTAGGTGTTATATAGTTTATTGAATAAATAGGTAGAACCCCTTTATTGCCTTTATTACATTGGGAGAAAAGGATATTTGGCTGCAACAGAAACTTTTTACAATGACGTTATGGAAATAGAAATATAGCCTACATTGCGAATCAGTAATTGACTGTCTTATGACAGCCTGTCTAGAAAACTATTTTTATTTAGACTTTAGTCTAAATGGAACATGGCCTTAGATCCCTGTTAACTGTTTCCTAATGATTAGACATGTATTAATTTAAGATATTATAATGCCCCTTTATAGAAAACTGCATTAAAAACCTGCGGCTGGTATTGTTCTCAATAACCTATTTAATTTTATATATTTTATTGTAGAGTATGGAACCATATCATTCTGTATGCAGGTAAAAACTGGCGCAAGGTATTTTAACCAGGATTCCCACCTTAGCATGCAAGGTCAAAACAAGCAACTAGCCCATATCATCCCCTAGTGGCAACAAGAAGCATATGGGACTTCAATGAGCATAAACATTTTGTTAGGTACAGGCCTACCTCATTGGTTTGCATTTCAGGTCATATGGCACAATTTGCCAGTGAAACTTCAGACTGGCTGCACATTCCAACAACACATATTCGTTCTAACAAAAATATTACCCACAGATCCAATCATTTTTATTCTATACCAAAACCCAATATTATTTAAGTGGAATAACAACATAATATATTGCATGTATTCACTCAGCCTAAGCACCAATAACTTCTGTTTATGGTTCTAGCAACTGGAAAGTCCGTGCAGAACGTAACAAAGTTAATCTATAGTAAATCATATAACCCATTTAAAAAGAAGCAAAGTTCACCTGCCTCTACAGTGAGACATTCCTGCATTTAAAGGGGAGGACTAAGGAAGCTGTGGATCCCACTGTGTATGTCAATGAATACATCTGTAAGCTCCTTATTAGTTTGAAATAAGATGATGGGTTTGTGGTCATTTAGAACATCGAAAATGTTTCCCAATATAGTGTCATTAGATACTGCCTCTTTACAGGCTTGTGAAGTATGCTATACATGTAATACACTATATAGTCTGCTATTGTTAGGTGTGTTGAGTGTGACATAATAGACATTATACGCAAGACACTAATATCAGATGCTACCTATGAGTCTTGTGTTTTCTTTGAAGTTTGATCCATGAGACTTAACAATGATGCTGCTTCCTTTCTAAGAAATTAGTTTTTTATTCCTGGCTTGGGACCGAAAACAGGGTGCAATGAAATGTTTCAGTGTAAAGTGATTTTCACTGTTAACATAACCAACAGAAGAATTCCCAATCAATTAATTCAAATAGAAAGTGACCTAGTTTTAAAATAAAATATTGTTATGCCAATGAAAAAAAAAAAGAATATTCTGGATTGAATCATTTGAGTAAGACTAGTAAGATTGTGAGCTAGAATGTAGTATCAATACTAACAATTGTATTACGATTTCAATAAAGTATTGGCTTTAAATACAAACAAATAAAGTGACCCAGATTAGCTAACATACCTTGGCCTGAAATGTAACACTATTTGGAAGGTGTTTACTTTCAGAGGAACACACACCACAGTCCACTGGCATGCAACTAGAGTCTTAATGAAGAAGTGGAGAGTATAAAGTCCCCCTGCCGCTTCTCAAATAAACCTCAGGTTGCAGTTAATGTGGTCCCAGAAGAAGAGGTCATGGCAACAAACAAAAAAATCATTGTGACTATAGTCCTTGACACAAACTCTACGATGTCCGATAAGAATCTACACATCTTGTATCAAGTATGCAACAAACATTAGTCACCTTGGATCTGTAGGAGGTAAAGCATATTAGTGAAATTACATGTTTCTCTATAATTAGGCAATAGTTGCTGAATCAAATATTCTCTTTGCTGTACTGACATATTGAGAGAAGATTGTCAGTACACATATGACAACAAAATAACTAGTCTACCATGTAACAGGATGTTTTACAGTGTTAATAAAATTAATGACCTACCAAGTCTATGACTAGGGAGTTGGCTCAGTATTGGTTACTTAAAACAGTTCCTATGGTAGCCTAAGTTGTCTTCGTGTGTTCTTTCTATAGTGCCTTTTAAACAAAGATAACATCAGATCTGTGTAGATGCGGAGGACAGGTGTTGACAGGGCAGCCTGTCATAGTCTGAATACCCTGCCAGGATATTCATGATAAAACTGATGTAGAGTTTTGTAAAACTTCCAGGAAAACGTGTCATTGTTAAATGGTCATATTTTTACCAGAACTGGGAGGAAGAAAGGGACATGAACAGTGTTGAGCAAAATGAAGTCATGTTTTCCACAACCACTATAATAAAAATGGTAAGATGTGTACTTTGATCATCAATTGAATCGTGGCAAGCCCTTTAATAATTTCACAATGAGTGAATTTGTGTCCATGTATCCATCTATTCTAAGAATACACAGTTTATCAGAAAGTAAGATACGCCCAGTTCAGTTTGTGCTTGTGTGTGTGTGTGTGTGTGTGTGTGTGTGTGTATAAATACCAACATTTAGAAAAACATTTGTTCATAAAAGGGAACACTAGCCCACACAGCCATCTTTCTCATTCGGTGTTGACCATGCTAGGCCTATGTATAGGGTGTGTGCATGTCAAGGAGGTACAGTAGCCTATTCTGAAAACCCAGTCAACCTCTTTTGGTATTTAATAAGCTACACAAGGTGAGGGACATCTGTGAATATAGAGGCCACTCATTTATAAGGCCACACAGCCACTATAGCTTATTTCTCTTAAAAAACAGGGTTCCACGCTGAAACATACACAAATGTAAAAGCTTGAAACAAAGAACCCTTGAGCATTTTAACATTTCTTAAAAAAAATCCAAAATATAGGAAAAACAATAAACCTACCGAGCAGTAGCAGCCGATGAGTCTGTTTATACTCCCGTTTGAGTTCCTTTAGTTTTAGGTCAATTTCCCTGCTGACTCTACTGGCCTCCCTCGCGGCCTCCTTCTGCTCAGCCAACAATTTATCCCAGTTTTTCGGTGGTTTCGGGGTGCTGCCGGGCTTCTGCAACAAGGGTAAGCGACGACCACGATCCTTCCCTGTCCCTCCCTTGCCTCCACCCCCGTTCTGGATCAGCACTCCGTCTGTGCCCGTGTCTCCACGGCGGAGCTCCCCGACTGGGAGCTTGGCTGAATCCCCATGGTGGCGTACTTGGCCACCGCCACGGAGCGAGGATGTCTCGCCGCATCCCCCCCCTGTGTCCTCCTGACGAGGTCCCCCAGCGCGTGGAGGTACAGGGGGTTCTGGAGGCTGGTCTGAGTCCGATGCAGCGTTGGAAATAGAGCCGCTCAGGTCCCCGAAGAGCCGGGGACGCAAACTGTAGCACAGCCCCATGTTGTAGCCAATATCTGTGTATATATTTTTTTCATAAATTAAAAGATTAAAATCCGCCGCATATACGCACCAATCTTAGCGCGCCATCATTATGTTGGAGCTCCAATGATGAGATTTTGAATTCAAATTTGATCCGAAAAAATGTGAATGAATTATGCTCCGACATTTGCTATATGTCATTTTGCATTTTCACCGGTCAGCCTCTGTGTTTTAGTGCATCACCTGATCCTAGTGGACTGCGGTTCCACTTTACCGTAACTAAACCAAAAGCACAACCTTTAAAAACCACGTCCAGGGACTGTATTGTCAGCATGAAATATATCTGCACACTATTTAGAAGGAATGTATTTGCACGTCATATTACTACAGTATGGCCATTTCGAGAATGCGAGTCATTATTCTCGTTCCACACATTTCATATCTAAATGTTTGCATGGCCCACATTCACACAGACATTATAGGCAACTATAGTGTACCGTGTTCATGCTTTCTGTTTCTAATCTTAGGTCGCGCTGTTAACAATGTTTGGTACTGTCAAACCCTAGCTCAGACAAAGTAGTCTGTCTTGTTCCGAATTATGTAACAAGTGTGCCAGTGAATAGAAATTACATTCCTATTGAAGAATGTGCAAGTTATTCCATTCCATTTTGTATTGTCTCGGCAGTTATCAAGACAAATATGACACAATGATTTAACTTCTCACCCTGGCTTTGTGTGCTTGCTGTGTGTGGATTACAGGGCCTGTTAACTCAGTTAACAATGCTGTCCTATCTGCCATGGACCTAAGCACATTTTTCTACCCTAGCTAATTAATTCCCAAAGATTTGATTACCAGGCCTGTTGTTAGTCTAGGGCCGTTGGACCTATTCCAGACATTTGGGAAATCCTTTGTAAGCAGCAAGCTTTTTATAAACACTAAATATACATACAGCCTTTAACTTGTCTCACCTAAAACCGGCCCTCCTGACAATTCAATCAGTACACTGCTCATACTAATCTAATCCAGTAGGTGGCGCTCAAGCATCACAAATGGCAAATTAACGTTAGCTGGCACTTTTACCATTGAAACAAAAATAACAGCAGGATAAATAAACAAGAGCGTGCTTTAGATGTGGCATTTTTTCCGTTATAATAAAGAATTAGTAATTTTTTTACCTTCATTTTATCATGCTAGATTAGCTTCCAATTTAAACACAACGCTTTGGTTCTCGGTTGCCATGGAGAAAGGATGTCCCTGCTGACAACGGAAGGATAACTATCTGCTAAAAATATAACATTACTGATAGCACAAATGTATATATTGAATATGTATCTGTCGAAGGATTCATGAAGGGAGATTTGGTTTTAATGGTGAGCAGATATGCTTTTTCTTTCTTGTTCTAAATAGACATCTGTTAGAATAAACAGATGTCTAAATAGAATAGTTCTAAATAGACAACTTCTACTGTACAGTACAGTCCTGTTGTGTTTAAAAGTTTTGATATACACTTTACAGTACAGTATAAAACTACAGCAGGACCATACTGTAACATCATTAGCCTTTCTATTAGTCTTGATAGGCTGTTGTACCTAAAGTTAGTAGAGGACACTTCTCTGAATGTATACCAACTAGTACAGTAGGTCCTGAGTCTGTCCCCTGCACTCAACCTGAGCCACAGTGGGATTTTCTCCTGTGGAATTGAAGACAGACCGGAGCAGCTCTTGTTAGGCTGTTTCTTTTCAGCCACAGGTCACAATTTATAAGAGGTAAAAGTAGTAGATGGTTCATGTTCAGTATTTCCTGTGTGTTCCTAGAGGAGATGGAAAACAGTATCTCACTGTGCTTGTGACCCACCATTGAGCTTCAGCATTATTCTCTTGAGGGAGTGGATGTTGCCCTGTTGCTAATAATGATGACTGTTAAAGGGACTGAGAAAGGCTGCCTGCTGAAGGGAAGGAAGGATGTGGTCCCTTTGTGGAAGATGAACCGCTACACCACACTCAGGCAGCTGGGGGATGGAACTTTTGGCAGCGTGCTCTTGGGCAAAAGCAAAGAGTCTGGTGAGCTGGTGGCCATCAAAAGGTGAGAGGCTCTGTTTGTGTGTTTTAGTCTAGACCACTTCTTCATAGAAGAAATGTGCTTTGTTTTAGGAAACTTTTGAAATCATCAGTAAACCACTGCTGCACACACCTGTGGAACCATTACATGATGTTCACCTCGTGATTTCTTGGAAAAGGTTCCACGTTTACTTTCACCCAACTTTCTCATGTCAAAATTGATTTTTTTTAAAGAACGATTGTCTTTTAGGACTGAGTGAATGATGAATGTTTCATGGAGACTCTACTAGCCCTGTTTGTAAATGTAAGGTTACAGTGCAAGGTGACACCTGTGACAATGGCAAAATGAATGAAAGTGTACAGTGTTGTGTTGCCACTGGAGTGTGGGAAAGACATGGGGAGCCTTGAAACATAGCCCAAATATAGCTACTCCATTATTGGCATGCACAATGAGTGATGGACAACAACGATTAAGCATCTTATTTAATGTTTTGCAATGTGTGTGCATTTTCCCTTAGAATGAAAAAGAAGTATTATTCTTGGGATGAGTGTATGAAATTGAGAGAAGTTAAGGTAAGGATGATTACATCTTGTACTCTCAGAAAATAAAACTTCAGCTTGAACTCAGTTGTGGAGTTCCTTCATTTCCTTTTGGTTTGGTTTTGTTGATGAAACATTTGTCAGTTTGGTTATCAAATAACTGTAATCTGTCAACGTAACAATGCGTTTATGTTACGTGAGCAGTCTCTGAAGAAGCTGAGTCACGCTAACTTGGTGACCCTGAAGGAAGTCATCAGAGAGAATGACTACCTCTACTTTGTTTTTGAGTATATGAAAGAAAATCTTTACCAACTCATAAGAAACAGGTAAGGCATCTCCATTTCAGCCTGTTTTTCACTGTGGTCCATGGAGAAATAACAAACATATTTGAAGTCTATTTTAAAGTCACCTCCTGTCTACAAGGATTATTTTGTGTCAGATTGAGTTATCATCTGTCCATTTTTTATTTTACAGAACCAAGTTGTTCCCTGAGTCAGTCATCAGAAATATGATTTTTCAGATTTTACAGGGACTGTCCTTTATTCATAAACATGGTAGGTGTCGTACTCCTCATTGAAGCTGCCGAGCCTAATCTGTCATTGTGGGCTTTAATATAATATAAAATTATCTGATAAATGACTAATATGGAATCCAATTAAGCAATCTATCTTGTTAAACTACAAACTCTTACTGACAGTAGCAGGGTGGGTTTGACCTGGTTTGAATCCTTTCGGTTGAAAACTGAAAAGTTACCCACGAACTGCTACTTTGCTGCAGGCTGAGAACAATCCCAAATCGATCCTAGTTAGCTTGAATCGTTTCTGTTTCCAAGGTTATTTCCACCGGGATATGAAACCAGAAAACTTACTGTGCATGGGCCCAGAACTGGTTAAGATTGCTGACTTTGGTGTAGCCAGAGAGATCTGCTCCCAGCCACCCTTCACAGACAGTCATCCTGGGTAACAGCACACAGCTGGTGAGCGGTAGAGTCTAATCTCAGTTTAGAGGGGATATTTCAGAACATAACAGTTTTAAGAGAGTGGTTAGTCATATCATTCAAACTTTTGTGTGATTCAGAAAACAGCTCATGCAGTGTCAGAGAGCAACATGGTGGCGGTAAGAAGTGGTCGCAGACGTTGGTGTCAAACGTCTATCGCATCCGAGAACTCTGATAACAATCGAGACGCCTCTTTCTCCAAGAGACCCATCTTGGAGACACTGAGGGGCGAGCTAATGGACGATGCTGGATACAGGTACGACATTCGTTCCTTGAAATATTGTGATTATATCCCTAACATCCAGGAAAGAGCTCGCTAGAGTACCAATATAAATGTAAAACATGTTTATAGACATCGCTAGAAATATATTGATCTCATTCTTCTAGGTTAACAGACCAAAAATCCTTCAATAAACCCAACACAGCTATGAAACCACCCTCCAACAGTGGATTGAACAGAGCAGACAACGCCTCCTCAGTGAAACAGCAGTACCTTCGACAGTCCAGATACTTTCCTAGTAAGACTGAAGCTAAACACACATGAAGATCCAACCCCACAGGGGGCTTCTGCTCTGAGGGGTTTGTGAACCTGACAAAAACACTGAAGAAAGAATTAGCGGTCAGAGTGATAAACAGATAGATAAACGGCATCTAATAGAAAAGAAACTTGAGGAACTGGATTCACCCAAAGGTCACCGTCGATCAGACTGCAAGACTAGATAATAGAGGTCACAGGCAGAACCAGAAATGCTGCCTTCATGTTGATGTTTCAGACTGCTGACTGACGACTGAACTGAACTGTCTTTTCAGATTATATACGGGCCACCTGCATCCCAGCAGGCAGTTACATTCCATCATTTCAAAATGAGATCGGAGCAGCTAAACGTGGTGTTACACCATTACTGGCAAGATTTTCATGTAGCTCTGCAAGAAGTGAGTAACATAGTTAAAGATAAGGCCTACATGATCTGAAGCACTACATCAGTTATTGAAATACTGAACTTGTCTGACTACAGTGAACTGAAAGGCTCGGCTCATGGAATATGAATCCTAAATACTTCAGACTATTTGTATCGCAAGTCTGTAATGCTCTTCTGATTCATGTCACCTTTGAATCTACAGAGAACGAAGGATTTAAGAAGAACTCTGCAAAGCCTCAGAGACCAGAATCAACTGGAAACACTGGTGTGAGGAGTCATCAGATCCACCCAGTCCATGGGCGAGTGGATTGGATGGCCAAGTATGGTGGCCATCGGTAGCACAGCTACTATGTTGAAGGTGTGAAGCCTCAATCAAAAAGTAGCTTACTATTTTATGCTGTGAGTGAAGAACTATTTAGTCTTTAGCCTGTACTGTATCTGTCGAGTGTCAACTGTTGTCTAGCTTTTTACAAGCTATGTATGATTTCAACAACCCCTTCATGTACAATTATTATTTTTTACAAATGACTCCAGTTCAGACCCAATAAAAATGTTATTAACAAAACAAATGAATAATCCACTTTTCTTTCTGGAAAATACAGAAGTGACATTCCATTCTACAATAAAATATGCATTTTATACAGGATTGTGTGATAAATGCTTGACATAGACCCATAACAAACTTGGATCCGCCCATTATCATTTACATTTAGTCATTTAGCAGACGCTCTTATCCAGAGTGACTTACAGCAAGTACAGACATTCACCCTGAGGCAAGTAGGGTTAAGTGCCTTGCCCAAGGACACAACGTCATGTCGGCACAGGTAGAATTCGATCTCGCAACCTTCTGATTACCAGCCCGATCCTCTCACCGCTCATCCACTTGACTCCTCATCATGAGTGATGTGGACTCTTGATCATTCCCAGAGCAATCTTCCCCACCATCAGTACACTAATAAAAGAGTGCATATTAGTAGGTGTACAAGTTTCTGACGGGTTAATTAGTGTATTAATGTTTACATGTTCTGCCACATGAGGCTGCAACCTGCCTATGGTGTTTTACAATGATAGTGATCAGTCACGTTACCTTGTCCCTGCCATCAAACCCGCTGGCATGAACTTCAACGAGTTTAGAAATCTCATCCCCATTACAACTGACAGTGATCCAGAGGTACCTATTTCCGATAAAGAAATACTGAAATAGCAGCATATTGTGTTATGAAAACAAATGTTGTGAGAGTAAATTAAGTCATAAGTCATTCCCACCTAGTAAAACCCAAACATTTTTGGAATCTAGTGAAATGAGGTATGCACCAATGCCTGCCAAAACTCCAAACACGAGGCCAGCTACGAGGGAAGTCACACTTCCTGGGGTGGGAATACAATCAGGATTGATGATTGTGGATAATATTGTAAATACTGCACTGCTAATTAACTTATTGTTCTGTTCCATACCTGCTTTAACATAACCCATTATTCCACCAGATGATACAAGGGCTGCATAGCAGAAACCAATCCAATCAATAGCCATTTCTGACTAGTTTTTAAATTTACACATACAATCTTGTACTATAACTTCACAAAGTTAACAGATGCAATCTGTTGCAAACCAAGTCAGCTATTCGATGTGGCTCGAGGAAGTGGGTTCATTCTTGAGTCATTTCTCCAATTTCTGTCGGTTGACGTTTATTATTTCAAAATAAAGGTTTTACACATACGCCATTTAATTGCAGAAATATCCCCCCCTGGTGGCAATCACACAAAACACGTCGAAAATAAAACATCACTTGGAATTATACAGCATATATTTTTAATTAGGTATCCAGTTTACGTTTCTTCCCCCCCCCATCCATTTTCTTCTTTTTGGGTTTACTCTCCTCCTCTATGACGACAACTTCTGAATGGATCTTCACTTTCTTTGTCTTTAAAAGCTCTGAAGTGTCATTAATGGCCCCTAAAGGACAAAAAGAACAGGGTAAAGAAAAGTGAAGACTGTATCTGACATTTTTTATACCTAAATAAATCTATGTAAGTACAGTATACTATGTAAAACCACTCCTGAGCATGAAAAATGAAACATTATCTGGGTTTAGTATTACCTTGAGATGTCGTTGCCTCTTCGCTCTGCTCTTTTACTTCCTGTAAGGAGGAGGATTTCCAGACAGCAAGACAAGTCAGTCTTGCAGTGGTGTTCACCTTCCCAAGAAGAACTGGAGCCTCTATCTCCTGAGAGACAAAAGAGGTTGATTGCGTCGGAACCAACGTTGTGAACAACTCAGTTCATCCGTGTTCTTTGACAAGAGAAGGATGGAACACCATGAAATGTTTTTTTGGGGAAGATACGTGCCTCTTTTAGTTGAAGTTTCCACATTTTTATGAATCCATCATTGGATGCCGTGACCAGAACAATGTAGTCCTCCATTGTAAAACTATCAACTGCTTTCACTCTGACAAAAAAAAAGAAGAGAAAGCCTTTCATCATTCAGACTCCATGTGTGTTGTTCATCAATATTTATAATAAGAAACCTAGAAATATTTTCTACTCTACAGTTTTAAAGAGCGAAAATCTGTAAATCATACCTGATTTCATGAGCTTTGAACTCGCACACCCACTGTTGTGTTCCCACATCACATAACCTGACTGTCTCATCATTTCCTGCTACAGCCAAAATGCTGTTCTAAAAAATACATACAAATAACACAGATTTAAAAGGTTCAACTCAAAGCAAATCAGATCCTTTTGATTGATAATCATGCAGTGATGTGTTGATGTGGTGCAAAAATGCAACACAAAAACAACGAAGCAAGTTGTTTCCATTCTGATGATTTTTTGTTAATCATTTAGATGACAACTAAACTAGATGACATTACTTCCTGCTATTTGTAACATTGACAGAAGGACCTTAGGCTTAAAAAGTCATAGCTACATCAGCAAGCAGGTTTGATTGGGGGCAGTGAACTAACTCACTGAAAGAAACTTGATGGATGAGATCCTCTTGGGATTAGTCATGGTACCAGTAAGTGTGGCTGTCTCCAGGTTGTAGACGTCAATTTTGTCGTTCACCACCACCGCATACTTATCCCCAACAGGAGACCACTTAACAATGTGGGCATCTGTGGACGATAAACATACACAGCGTCATTTTATTTCTGTAAACAGTATTTACACCTTTATTATGTTGACAAAAGGAGAAAACATACTCTGTTTTATGTTTTTGATGAAAGCTGATCGCCCATCAATAAGATTCCATGTTCTAAAACATAAATGAACGAGAGCCAGTGTTAAATCATGAAAAGAAAGGAGGTGTAACAGAATAAATAAGTTTTCCGAGAACAACACAGCAAGTTTACCTTAGTGTCTTGTCTGTCCCCACTGAAAGTGCCAGTTTCCCAGAAGGGTGGACAGACAGTGACGTTACATGACCCCTAAGATAAAAATGAAAACAAATCAAGGCTTTGTTCATTAATTTGTCAAGACATGTCTCGTGGCAGTAATGTGCAGGGTCTTCAATATTATGGCATTATACTATTGCTATGACTTTTGGCATCCTACTTGTGAGCTTTGATGGATTTCAGACACTCCCATTTCTTAGTGCTCCACACACATAGGAGACCATCTTCTCCACCACTCAACAAGTGAGACGTGCCGTAGAACTCCAGACAAGAGACAGTGCCTGCAAGGTTGAAGGGGAACAGGTAAGTGATCAGAAGTGTTTCTCTCAATGATATTTATGAAACTGCAGCACCAATAGGAAAACTGTGATTTGCCGCTCCCCCAACGTACCATCATGATGCAACAGAGCGCCGTGTTCAATTCTCTTCTTCATGTCGTAAAGCTGGATGGTTTCATCTTTGCTTCCAGTGGCGATGAATCTCTCACTGGAAGCCACAGCACAGACTGATGCTGTGTGATTGTGATGTGTAAAGTCTGCATTGGTGGTCCACTCCTGGTAAAGGAGAACACATCAGAACCTTTTAAGGACAAGTTTCTCGTGCCTACGACAAAACGACTGCTGTTTTAACAGTCTTCAGTAAACTTTTAAACATGCCTATTCCGACTAATATAGTGGTATAAGGAAAGGTTCGCTCCATACCTCCTCTCCAAAGCAAACACGAAAACCAAATGCTATCTGTTCATAACTTCCAGCTATTAGTTCCACTACAGTATCCATGGTTCACAATGGAACGGTGGCTTGTTAATTCCCCTAAAATATTATGCCTATTCAACGGAGTTGACTTAATAATATGCTTGATATTAATAATATTTTAACGCCCCACTTCGTTTAAAAATATAAGACGAAGTAACGTCCCAAGTCAGAAAGAAAACATGTTCGCAGCATGGATGAACAGCGTGTAGTTCGACTTCCGGTGAGTTTAGCAGAATATCAGAATAAAAGTCAATAGCAAAATGCTTCTGATCAAATGCATAAATGTTATGTTTTCACTTTGAAATGGTGGCTTTAACAATATTTTTTGTAGAATACTTTTGCTTTAGTGATAATGTAAAGTAAATTGATAGTGAACAAATTATTGATTATGTAATGCCCAGTACAACCATGTTTTCCTTACTGCCACACCCATACCACAATTAGTTCAAAAGTAAAGTTTTTTTTTGTAAAAACAAAAAGTTGTTAATGTTTTTGCAAAAGTGTGATGGAGCACAACAACGGCTTATAGATGTTGATGCTGGTATAGTAGCATCAAGCATCAGTTTGTGTGTATAACAAGCTGGGACCTTTATCCATCTGTTTTTCAGTGAAATCCACGCATTGGAAAATTCTGTGTAGGAACCGCCTTTCCTCTGAGCGTCAGCCTTTATAAAACAATATAATTGGACAAATTAAACTCTGCCTTTTGACTGGCACGTAATATGATAACTGTATATAAGCACTTCAGAGGATGTGAGGATAAGGAGTAGTCTTTCAAGGAGTTAACATGGCACGAAGGTAAGAAACTATATCCATCCAGCGCTCATGTGTAGAGGATACTTTCCAAGAATTTCCAACAAACGTGCAATGCCAATCATTGTTCATATTTCCGAGTTTTACCTTTTGACAAAGTTGATACAGAACAAAGAAGTAACTATACTTATACAAGTAGGTCCTATCGAAATGACGAGTAATAAGTAATTAAATATTTGTGGTTGCCTGCTGTAGGCTTTAAATCTTTCATAAAGGTTATATATTTTCTTTAGGGTTTATTGTTCAGTTGTAGATTACTACTCGCTAGACTCATTCCCTGTGTGAGATTAGTAGGTTTGGCATGCAGCTGTAGGCTTTTCTAAATGCAGCTGTTGTGCAGTTGTTGTTCAAGCTCTTCTTGGGATAGGAACGCAAGTCTGGAAGTTATTAGTGCATTTCATTGTACAAGAGAACTCCAGTAAAGTCTTGCAAATTTCAGCATACAGCTATCCTACTGTTTTTTGAACCATAGACTGATGAATCACAACCATGATCTATTTTGATAGATCATGTTCTGTTACATGGAGTTACTTCTGCATTTTGTCATCCGTTTACACAATAATTTTTGCCATTTTAAGTGTTGGACAGCACTGTCTCACAGTTTAACTGACGGCACATTAGTCTTTTGGGGGTATGAATGATCCACCAGTCAGGAAGAAGAAGAAAGGAAGAAATGCTTTTGTCTTTGTAGGAGTTTGACCGGTGGATCAGTAGGTGGCAGGATGTGGCAGCTGCCAACCCAGATAACAGGACTTGCCATCCCAGTCTGCCCACACTAAAATGTTTTTAATAAATACTAGATCATGCTACCCTACATCTAGACTACTCCCTTCCACCCCAGGTACATGTCTAGGTACGTGGCTAAGTTCATGGATGACCCTTTTGTAATTTAACAAACAATGGTAACTAGATACAGGTGTGGCTGTTAGGCAACTTCCTGGTGAGACCCACTGCCTACATTATATTGTTTCATAGCAGACACTACGTAAGTTTGCTTAAATCATTCAGGCTGAAGCAAGAAGCCCTCCTGCATTTGTTTTAAACCAAAACCAACGGTTATTTGTTAATTATTATGTATATTATTTTGTTTTGTTGCTGTTATGATCAGAGCTGTAATTAGTATGACTAGTAACACTGATAACTGATATCTGTTCATCTGATAACTGTGCGTCTCTACAGTCAAGGTGTGAACCAGGATCTTTCTCAGATTCTCAACCAGCTGTGGACGTTGGACTCCAACCGTCTAAAGCCAGGGACTGACTACAAAATCAATCTGCAGGTCAGGGTTTTAATATTACAGATCCAGTGAAGCTGCATACAAGCTGACTGGTCCTACGTAGATTAGAAAAGTGAATTTGATATTGAAACTAAATTCTGGTTAAAAAGTGTACGTATATTTGTGTTTTTGTGTGTTCATTCAGGGCAAGGCAGGTTATGTGGCCCAAGGCAGTAACTATGCTGTTGACAGAGCAAGGGCCCCTCTTTTCACTCATGTCAACCAAGACAAGCTCAAAAGTATTGAGACGTATGCCCGTAAGTAGAAGGCAAAAGTATGATTGTTTTTGCAATCCATTTTGTTCTGTATATTTAAATGTAGCGCACCTGTTCTCACTGTATAGATTTCATCAACCTGCTGGACAACTATGAGATGTCCACAGGTGTGTCAGAGACGGTTACCTCTGAGGAGATGAAAGAGAACCACATCTTTCTAGATGCCATACTGAAGACGGATGTCATGAAGGTATCACATCCAACTTTCTCTCTCTTTACAATGGCATTCCTCTCAGAATGCATTGATCTGCAAGCTGTCATTACATTTTTACATATTCAGAAAACTTTATTATTGGTTAATATGTCTTACAGTATTTTGGCAGAAGGAAAGCCGTTCTTGTGCTGTAGTTTTTCCCCCCATGATTACAGTCTTTCAATATGGCATTTCAGTGTGCTCACAAGTACCTGGTCAGCAAGGGCCAGTCTCCTTCAGACCAGGGGCAGTTCAAGAGGCAGCTCCTTGACATATGGTTCCGTCTCTACCATAGGGACAGGAGTGGAGGGTAAGTCAAAACACTATTGTTCGTTGTCTGTCCTTCAATTAGTGTCCTACAACCGGTTTTACAAATATGTGAATATTTTCAGTGAGGATTCCTGTGGGTTTGAGCATGTGTTTGTTGGGGAGACCAAACAAGGCAAGGAGATCATGGGTTTACACAACTGGATCCAGTTCTACCTCCAGGAGAAGCATGGTCACGTGGACTACAAAGGCTACAAGGCCAGGGACAACAAAGACAGTGTAAGAACACCTATTATCACCTATTATCAGTTAGTATTACACCTACTATTAGTATAGTTTAATTACTTCTCTAGCGATGCACGCCATATTACAGAACACGGGTATAAAAAAATTACAAACTCTTCGACTTGTTCTGCAGCCTGATGAAGACGACCATGTCCTCAACCTGCAGTTCAGCTGGAAGGGGCTTGTGAAGCCCATAGGGGGCTCCTTCATCGGGGTCAGCCCCGAGTTTGAGGTGGCCCTCTTCACCATCATTTTCCTCATGTCCACTGAGAAAATGACCGCTGCAGTAGTGAAAGTGGACGAGTACGTTCTGGAGATTGTGGTGTATCGACATGGTCGCTCTATTGGTACCTCCTACCCCAAGCTGCTCAGCAGCAACAACAGAGACCTGTAGTGATCGGATATGTTTTTACATTTCATTCAAGTCTGTTTGTATTTGGTTTTTAGTTTTTATACAGACAATTAATTTACAACCTTGGCTTAGGTTTAGGCAGAAACTCTGGTGAAATTATTAACATTTAGAAATAAGCACCTATGCACTATTAGCAGCCATTAATTTTTTATGTAGGTCAATGTTGTACATCTATATAAAATATTTAATTGCAAGTTTGAAAGATTTCCTGTCCAAGAAATGCCAAATACATGTATGTTGGCTAAAGCAGTCCTGTCCTGTTGTATTTTTGTCCAATTATGTAGTGCATTTGAAACCAGTGTTGAGTAGGCCTACCTAATGTGTTAATCAATGTTCATGTGCGTAAACTCAAGGAAGGAAGTTATTATTTTAACAGTTAATAGACACTAACTAAGCTATTAAAACAAAAGGATTAATTGACAGCCGTCGACACCTAGGCAACAATCAGTACAACATTGAGACACTTTGAATTCCTTAGGTTATATTATACTGTACTGTCTTATTACACAGTAAAGGTGGAATTAATGTTCATTATTGCCATCTAGTGACTGTCAGGAAGGTTGTGTGACCATAACAGTGCTGACTTCAAACTCATGCCTACCGGTTGTACCAATCGCTATAGTTTGAGCAAAATAAGCGAATGACTGGGTAAGTAGCTCTTTAGGTTCATACTAGTTACATAGTTTTATATAGAATTACTTCTAAGATGGATGACGTAGTTGATAATGTGAATAATCATATGTTATGCTAATGTTTTGACTAATATTGAACTAGCTAGCTCCAGTACTGTAGCCATGCTAGCTGGACAATCTCAATCGGTAAACGACGTCAGACTAGTGTTACTATGACAACTAGTTTTAACAGAAACAGCTAAGAAACATTTCAAGACTGACTTTACAACAAGGTTTTTAGTTAAAGATATCCAAGTATAAGTTACACGATCGGTAGGTAAGGATTTCGTTTTCAAGCTAGCTGGTGCTAGCTAGAACTGATAATTTCGGGGCGGTGTGGAGTGGTGTGTGGTGTGTGTGTGTGTGTGTGTGTGGCCGGGGCACCTGATGAGCCTGTCATGTGATTCACAATGGCGACAACTTTATGTCTTTTACCCAGGAGTGTTTAGGGACGAGAGGATCTTCATCCTGTCTTAAGGGTTAAACAAGTAGCTCAAGATGTTTGGTAAAAAGAAACGACCACCGGTGCCTAAGGGATCTGGTGCTGCTGCAGCCAAACAGGTTAACTACATCTGTCATCATTCACGTGACAACTAGTCTAGATTAGTTGTCTTTGTTCTAGTATTATTTATGTACAATTCTACGTCATTCATTCTTATCGTCACCTTGTTACAGATGGGTTTATTTTTAGACCTCAACCCAGAGGACATGATTGGTATGGATCAGAACCAGGATGACCATGACCTGGAGGCAGAATTAGCTGCCATCACAGGAGCAAGACCTGGGGGTGACAGGTCAAAACAGAAAGCAAGGAGTAAGTAGAAACCACAGCTAGTGTCTGTTTGGGCGTATCAATCAGATGATGTGTTTCTAACATTCTGTGTGTCAATGTCTCAGCTCCTCTACCAATGGAGGACATCGCGAGAATGGCAGAGGAGTGCATGAGAGACTACGACGATGAAGACGATGAAGACCTGGAGGATGATGAAGATTTACTGGTAACTTCGTAAGCACGTAACAATCCAGTTTTTCTGAATGCTGTTTGGGGGCAGGTACGTGGAACGCGTCTTTTTTCGCCTTTTTTCTCTTAATCAGGCTGAGTTCCAGAATGTTGTGGGTGAGGAGGAAGTGGAGAAGGCTGCTACCCCAACTTCGACCGCCTCTGTTGAAACGTCCCCAGCTGAAACACCAGAATCACCACTGCAGGTACGTCTCC
Source organism: Neosalanx taihuensis (assembly GCA_030340665.1). NCBI lineage: Eukaryota > Metazoa > Chordata > Actinopteri > Osmeriformes > Salangidae > Neosalanx > Neosalanx taihuensis. The sequence continues at coordinate 13,101,069 of CM059300.1, read as the reverse complement.
TGCTCAGCTGTGCAGCAGCAACCATGATGCTTCAGTGTGTGAATGTTTATAATTGTTCGTAGGATGCCTTGCGACAGGATATGGAAATGTTGCGTCACCAAGTTTCTTCGGTGTGTGGTTTTGCTTTGAGAGATGCTGTGCGGAAGATTGTTAGAACATTAAACTGTGTGTGTGTGTGTGTGTGTCTGTACGCTGTAGGTACAAACAGCAGGGGTACCTTCAACACTAGGAAGTCTTCAACACACCCTGGAGGAAAGAGTGTCTATGTACAAAACTGCCATTAGCTACGCCAAGGCATCAGGGGAGTCCTCTAAAGCCAGGAGATATGAAAGGGGCTTAAAGGTGGGCAGAATTTCTTTCCACACTTTCTTTTTTTGCACACTTTCTTTCCCTTGACTTCCATCCCTCTTCTCCCCCTAACCATGACCATGTCTGTGCAGACCCTGGAGTCCATGCTGGTATCTGCTAAAAAAGGGGGAAAGGTTGACGAGGCAGAAATCCCCCCACCTGTAGCCTGCAGTGCCCCAGGTGCCCCCTCAAGACCCCCTGTCCCTCCTCGGCCCTCTGCTCGGGCCACAGCAGACCCAGAGGCCACACCTCCAGAGCAACAGGTGGCGCCAGAGGCCGGTGTAGAGACGCCAGCTGTTTCACCCGAGGTTGAACCCAGCAGTGAGGAGGAGCTGTTGTCGAACACCACCCTGGTTACCGTGGACAGCCAGCCCCCTTCAGAGGACGACACTGGTCAGACCCTCTCACCTGGTCAGTCAGACAGTCTGTTTCAATGTCTAAAATCATCCAGTCTGGGCGATACTTCCCTTCTATAATTCACAAACCAATGTTAACCATGCCTTTCGTTTTTCAATGTAATGGTTAGTTAGAGCTTAATATTGATCTGTGAAGCAGTCATACATGGCGTGGTTATATTGACTGCTGCTATGGGACTGCTGTCTCTCTTGGTCATTAAGTGAGCACTCAGGCTGGGTCTTTTTCATGAATGCAGGCATTCATTATGGATGTTTGTGTGTGTCTGTTTCCTGGTATGGGTGCACATATAGTTGGAGACACAACCAAGGAAATGCTTTTGGAACGTCAGAGAGAGTATAAGATGGCTGCTTTAAGAGCAAAGCAGCAAGGAGACATAGAGCAAGCCAAGCTGTACATAAGGACTGGCAAGGTAAATAATACAACTACCTTTACACCGTATTACAGATGAGGAATAATGATTTTAATTTTCACTGATGATTAAGGAAATTTGTCATGCGATTAATTATGGTTGTTAATCCATGCATGTTGTTTACACTTGACTTTCTCATCAAATGCTGAATGAATAACGAGGAGAATCGTTGTAGCTAATCGGATCAGTTAGGTAAAGGGTCGCTATAAATTTAAGATGCATTAAGACTGGGTTAAAACGTCTAAAACTGAGAGACGCTCTTGTCTTTTTGCTGTCTGGAAGTAGTTCAGGGTTGGCAGTGGAATGTCCCTGGAGGGGGCGGGCGGGGGGGAGGGAGCTCCCTATCCTGCTGTTTCTGTCCCTCTCCGCTCTCTCTAGAGCCTTGTCTGTCTCTCAGTTACTTGAGCGATCTGAAGCATGCAAAACATGCTGAAGCAAAACAATGACAGGCATTATTATTGCGTTGTTTACCTTCCTGTCTCAGAGGTTTGATGCCGTGATCGAAGCTCTGGAGAAGGGCCAAGGTGTCGACCTGAGCGGCCTGCCTCCCTCCCCGGCAGAAGGGAGGAGCCCCACAACACCTCCCCCAGTGAAGCAACCCTCCCCTGGGCCAAGCGTTAAGTCCACCTCCCCTGCTGCAACACCAACAGGTCTCAACAACATTAGTGTTGCTTCAGCTGAATTCCAAGTTGTTCGTTCTCTCTTAGGACCATTCATAGGCAGTCTGTATCTCTAATATCATTCTGTCATCTCCTGTCCAGCCGTCTCCAGCCCCTCCCAGCCCAAGGATGTCCTTGAGGCTCTGGAACAGAGGATGGCCAAGTACCAGGAAGCCTGCGGCCAGGCCAAGGCCAGCGGGGACGAACGCAAAGCCCGCATGCACGATCGCATCGCCAAGGTGAGGGTGAAGCCTTCGCTCAGTCTGCCTATGATAATAGTGTCTTACTACCAAGTGTTTGGCTCATTATGATCTCTACCTGCCTGCTACCCTACAGCAATACCAGAGTGCCATCAGAGCTCACAAAGCAGGGAAAGCTGTGAACTTTGAGGAGCTTCCTGTTCCCCCAGGTCAGACACTGTGGGATTCACTTCCTATAATGATGCTGTTGTGGCAGGTGTTTTGTGGGGGTGGGGGAGGGGGGGGGGAAGCAAAGGTGCAGGGTTATGTCAGAACTGTGACAAGAAGAAAACTGTGATCTCAACCCAAACAGGCTTTCCTCCCATCCCTGGCCAGAAGGGGGCAGAACCTGAGCAGGGATTCGCTGCTGTGCTAGAGGCTGCCAATAAGCTGGCATCCGCAGAAGCTACAGAGCTGGGGGAGGAGGAGGGAGATGAAGGGGTGGAGAAAGAACCAGAGGAGGTAGGCTGTTTTCCTGAAGATCAACAAGCAGTTAGCCTTTGATAGACTGGGGCGTTATAAACGTATGTCGACCCTCCATTTGTACAGACTGCTGTTCCAGAAAAGCCAAAGAAGCCTATGTTGGCCGTGCCCCCCAAAGCACAAGGTCCCAAGAGGACCCCCTCCCCCTCTCCAGAGAGAACATCCAAGCTGGAAAGCCTCTCCCCTGCTGGTTAGTACATAAGATGACCTTGACAGCACTAATCTCCACAAACTGTGAATCATGTTGATGGACAACCCCCCCCCCCTCCCCCTCCTTTCTCCCTCTAGCTGTTCAGCAGTTGGACTTCCTGGAGGGCCGCAGGAAGCAGTACATGAAGGCAGCCCTGCAGGCCAAACAGAAGAATGACATGGAGCAGGCCAGGCAGCTACTGCGCACCGCCAAGGGCTTTGAGCCCATGATTGAGGCAACACGCAGTGGCAAGACTGTGGACATCAGCAAGGTCAGCCTCCATGAAAACACGAGCGTGACTGGACTCTCCAGTGACTAGGCAGTCATGTCACATCCCTTTATGTTGATGTAGCTGTGCATTTAGCCCCTCTGTCTTGTGTGTGGTAGGTGCCATCGCCCCCTGGTGATGAAGATGAGGATTTCATCCTGGTGCACCACAGTGACGTCCAGATCTCAGAGAAGGCTGAGGAGGTTTACACTCAACTGGCCATGGTCTTGAAGGAGCAGTATGAGGTACCAGGGTGGATCTCTTTTCTTTTAAACAGATGCCTCTTCTAACCACGTCACCTCCCTGTTCCTCATGAGACTTGACTCATGATTCCAACCAGAGCGCTAACATCACACATTTACCATCAGATGACTTACTGCTGTCTCCCTGTTTTCTCCTGTTTAGAAATGCATGGCTTACTCCAAGCAGTTCACCCACCTGGGTAACATCACAGAGACTACCAAGTAAGCTTCCTGTGTCATAACACATTCGTGGACACCCATGGACTGCACCGCCAGAACTAACCCATGCGTACACGGTTCAGTAAAAGTACGGCGGGGCATCTTACAGATGTGTGTTTGTTTTAGATTCGAGAAGATGGCTGCCAGCTGTAAAAAGAACCTGGAGGTTCTGAAGTTGTCTCAGTCCAAAGGCCTGGATCCTCCCAAACATCATTTTGAAGAGAGGACATATCACACAGTCCGGTACGCATCTACACAGCTCACCCACTTTAAAATGGATAGAGGAACCCACACAGAAACAATCACCAGCACTTAACCACAAAGAGACCTCCTTCATGGTTCTAATCCCTGCACCTCTTTGTTGATGGACGTGGTCATTCAACCTCTGTCTCCTCCAGAATCTTCCCAGATCTGAGCAGCACTGAGATGGTGGTGGTCATCGTCGGGGCGATGAATCTACCCGCTCCCTCAGGTAACAGCCTACATCCCCTCAACACCAAGGAATAGATGTTTAACACACAGTTCCACACTTAACATCTCTGCTCATTCTCATCAGGTGTACAAACAAATGACCTGGATGCCTATATCAAGTTTGACTTTCCATATCCCAGCACGGTGAGTAGAGTGAAGCTGTTGAAGACACGATGCTGTTCACCTACATGTGAACTGATGTCTGCGTTCTCTTGTGGCCCTCCCAGGAGCAACCACAGAAACACAAAACGGCCGTCATCAAGAACACTAACTCACCAGGTATGTAAGAGGACCAGACTCAATTAGCTTCAAGTCTTGAGCTTCACGTAGTGGGTTTGCATAAACAACCGCTTGAAGGAGGATTTGTCTATTTGACAGAGTACAACCAGAGCTTCACGTTGAACATCAACCGCAACCACCGAGGCTTCAAGAGAGTGCTGCAGTCCAAGGGGCTCAAACTGGAGGTGCTGCACAAAGGGTGAGTCCAGCGCCTCATCGGCCAACTACAGACCTGAGGGTGAGGCACCTTACATCAGGGAAACATGCCTCTCGGTTGTGGAGGTTGATGTTGCCATCCTGTGTCATGTGACAGGGGCTTCCTGCGCAGCGACAAGCCTGTTGGAACGGCCCAGGTGAAGCTGGAGAAGTTGGAGACGCAGAGTGAAATCAGGGAGATCGTAGAGGTGAGAGTCTGTCTGCTGGACATGAGCTGCTAGATAGTGCTGGACTGGGCTTTCTGTATCAAAGAGATGTGTGTGTACAGTAAGTCGTGGATGTGATCTTCCCTAGGTGATGGACGGTCGGAAGTCCACAGGGGGTCGTGTGGAGGTGAGGGTCCGTCTGAGAGAGCCTCTGAGTGGGCAGGATCTTCAGACCACCACAGAACGCTGGCTAGTCCTAGACCAGTCTCAGGTATGGATCCATCATAGTGTTATGATGTTATGAATGTACAGGCTGTAATTTTTTTTTCTTCAGACGTGATTCGTCTTGCCTGTTTTATGTGTTTTTAACTGTCAAACAGGTTCTTCTCTGAGTGATACTGGGACCGATTCAATCTCTAACTAGGTACGGTAAGAATTATTTTCCTCAACATCATTTTTATGAAGGCCCAATAAAGAAATTACTTGACAAATAATCACTTTTCTCTTACAGATGAAGAGCACTTTCTTTTTTCTGGAAGAAGGAGTACAAGAGGAAGAGAGACATTGACGTTAAGTCATCATGGCTAGCATGTTGAACCTTCCTGATTCTGGTTTCTCGACACAGGCCAACACAGGTCTTTTACTTTGAAAATGTTTGCACACTGAAACACACAAAGCACCCCCCCACCCCACCCCACCCCGATACTGCTGCCCATAGTTTATATATAATGACATCTATGCACTAATACCAAAGTAATCACTTTTGCTGTAAGATCCTGCATATTTGAAAACATCTTAAGCTGCCATCACAGGTTATGCCAAGAAAGGATGTGAGATTATTTTTTTCACCAGGACTGGTGTTGTGTTCTTCCTTCACATCCCCACAGGGTTTTGAAATGGCAGACACTCAGGCAAGAGCTGGTCCAGCTACAGATGTATAGTATAGTCTGTTTACTTTGAACAAGACACTCACTAACTGACATAACTAAAAAGATGATATAGGAGTTGTACTTGCTGTGTGGCGCATGGCACTTTGGATTAAATGGAGTTTGTGCTCAATATTGAGCTCCATATGGACTCATGACATTATTATGCATTATACATGAGGTTACTAAACTGCACAAAAAAAGAAATATGTTTATCTTTTGGTTGTGCCTGTCGCTTTTCTTCGAACAAACTAATTGGTTTATGCACTGTACAGCTAGTTGTATACATTTGAATCAAAGAATTATATGGAATCAGGATTATATGATTGGAATTATAGTGTGTCTAACCTTATCTTGATAAATTATTTGTTTGTGTTCAGATTTAGAAATCAAAGTTCTTAAGCCATAACATTTATTAAAATGTCTGAGCCAAGTAATTCGATTTTCTTGATATACCTCTTCACCAGAACGTTAATAACTCACGGGGTCGTAACATTTCCTATTTTTGCATCTTTGACTGTTCAGACATCAGTTATGTTATCTTTTCTTCCAGAAGATTATTGCCTAAAAGTTAATTTGGGTATTCAAGAATGTTGTTGTAATATTGTTCTTCATGCTACACGGTAGAATGAGACTATTATGAGACAGTAAATGGGTTATCTTCTCTGTCGGTTTGCCTTGTTACCTGATTGGATTTCTTCTTCCAACTAAAGGCAATGGGTACTTTTCTTTAACCCTGAAGAATCTGTCTACCAGTCTATTCTGTAGATGACTTCATCCTTGCCTCCATTTCCTGTTAACAGAACAGCAGCAAAAAAAGCAAGAAAATCAGTTTTCTATAAGTTTTATTATACATATACTACAGTTTTTTGATAAAGACCGCATTTGTAGTGTTCAATAAAGAAACAAGATGTACAGGGTTTTTGGCTTTTCATTCTTATTTCTTATTTTTTTCTTCCATTGACGTCAATGTTAAACAAAAACTGACTTTACTTGGAACTCAACTTTCAGGATTATATGAATGTATATTTGATTGGAATGGATCCACAGAAAACGAAATTGTGAGATAATTTAGGTCTCTGTAATTGCAAGTTCATTTGTTTCTAAAAGCATGCAGCGTTCAGAGTTCTGCCAAGTCCTTAATCAAACAAAAGCTACTTCCAAGAAACAATTGCACCTTTTGGACAGGGTATTGCACGGTTACCAAAACAATTTAGGAAAAAAAAAAAACACATTTGACCTTCTGGAAATTTACCCAGAGGAAAAATAAAGATTTATCTTCTTGATGTTACAAGTTTGTAACCATACTGTCACCATTTCATAAATGTCCACTGACTTAGAGGGCAGTTACGAGACACTGATAAATGACATGTAGAACACAACTCGGGTAGACAGAACAGGAGAATATTAAATATATCTATTACCAACCCAGGTCTTTAAACAATGCCAGTCATAACTCTGAAATGTTTGACAGATGCCTTTCATGATAGCAACTCTAATACAGAAATTAAAGGTGCTACCAAAAGACATCCTCAATGCATTGGCTCCGATGCAGATTTTTTTTACGTGATGATTGTCTTTTTGTCTTGGTGCACCCAATTATGTGGGTGTACTAGCTGTCTGGTGTCATGATACATTATGAAGTATTGTTGAGTTTACACAACCAGAATAGTCATAATACACATGATAGAATATGCACTGATTTGTAACCTTTTGACTTAACTTGAAGGTGGGCGATATTAAACTTTCACAAATGTCAGTTTTGTTAAATATATGTTCCATACATGGTTTCTGCTTATTTGCCAATTTGCAACAAGAATCCACACAAACAAACAAAAAAATATTGCAGAAATACTGCTTTTTTCTCAGTAACAGGAGAAATACATTCTTGACTTTTCAAAGGGTGGGGTCCTGAAAGATTTGTTTGAGCAAAAGATTGAATTTCTACTTTAGTAGTTGTTTTTAAACACATCGTAGACACTCACAAGTTAAATCAGGATATTTTTTCTTTTTTTTCCCGAACAAGGGTCTCAATTGGTATTTGTTGTTAAACTTCCAATTCCTTCAGGCACTGTGGCTGTGACCCCTACTTCAGTCTGTCAGGTGAGTTTCATTTGATTCTCCTGTAAATGGCTTAGAATCCAGCGCTCTGCTTCAGCATCGTTAGCTACAGTTCTTTATATTTTCTTTTGTCGGTTCAGTAACGTTTGTATGACACGTCAAAATCTGTCAGTTTGATCACGTTTAGAACCGCTGTTGCGTTCCACATCTCTGAGGCGCACACCGTGCAGAAGCAGTGATGGGATGCTTCCAGGGCAGTGGAAGTACAGAGAGAAGCATGTTGCTGTGGAAAGCTCTTCTGAGTATTCGGGGAAGTCTGTGCTAGACAGCTTCCTCTGTTTTTGTCATTCCAGAGAAGGATCAGAGCTTATGGGGCTTATGAATGGTGTTGAAAATACCTTTGTAATTCTACAAGTCCATTCTTCCTTTTATATATATATTTGTAAGTAAAGCATCAAAACCTTTTCTTCTTTTTTATATTTTATACAACCCTTGTCATTAGGGTGCTTAAACTTGTGGAATTCAACAGTCTGCTGTTTTGTTGAATTCACAGAATATTATTCTGATGAGTTGTTTCACACAGAACTTAAATCCTAAACTCTGGATAGTATGAAGCTACAGGGTTGAGTAATTGAGCAACAGTGCTACCAAGAATATGATACACTTAAGTTAGAAAACAAAACCTCTTATCCATGTCGTGGAATAAAGCATCTGGTGATTATTTGATAAAGCTAAGAGACGATATTTCTGCTTCCCATAGGAGACTATCTGCTGCAGGCACTGTGCACCAGAGTGCAAACAAACGGCATCACCAAGCGGACGATCCCTTGCTCATTCTCCACCTTCCATCTCCATGGCGTGATCCCTAGTCCCTCACTAGACAAACATGTTAGCTTACTGCCTGAGGAATACCTCCTTTAGGCTCAATGCTAACCTTAACCTTCTCCCTGGAAAGTCGACAGGGCATCCATGCTACAAAGAGGCCTGAGGAGACGTTACCCAGGGTGCAGTGCTTCTGCTTTCACCCAGAGGGACCTCTGGCTACCACAGTGTAACTGGAGAGGAATGGATGGGGCTTTAGGTGGAGGGGAAGAGGGAGGAGGTCTAGACAGCATTGGGGACGAGTCAGGGGAGGGTGGATGGATCTGTGGACCTGCTAAAAGTTCCTCCAGGTACCCTGGGTCCAGCAGCAGAGGAGATATGGTGCATACATGGCCTGGAGGAACGCTTCTCCCCCCCAGCGCACGGCACAGCTTTCGGGCTCTTTGAATTACAAATGTGTGGACGGTTCGATGACTGGACAGGGGTTGAGGGACGGTAGGAGAGAACGAATTGGAGATTCGGCGAGTCTTATGACCCCTTTTGTGGAGGGAGGGGAAGGTGGCCTGCCCCTACGAGATGATCTCCAGGATATAGAAGATGAGCTCCATGACAACAGGGCCTTCGCTGAGTTGACAGGCGCCTCCGTGGATGACAGGGATCAGCGAGCTGTCCAGGTCACTCAGGTACTGAGGCAGCAGAGGCTGGCCGTTACTGCCTGCCAGGTAGCCCACCTGAAACAAGCACACCAGCCTCTACTGTGAAACATTCATCACTGACACTCTTTCAAGTCCTGGGTTCATGAAGTCTAGCGAATGGTAAGAACCTTTTTTTAAGATGTCAACTAAAATGTAGGATTTAATCTACAGACCTATGGTCTTCTAGACCATGATGAAGAAAAAGAAGAAATGATCCCTTATTAGTCCCACAGTGGGGACATTTCACAGGCGCACAAATATTCAATGCATTGGCCGGGATTCGAACCCTCATCGGGAATGAAACCCAGGCCTTCTGCACATGGTAGGCAATAATCCTACCACCAGTGCTGCCCCAATATAGAAGTCTACAATGCACTTGTTTCACATTATGCCAGACCCATAGAACCACTACTAAGACTTCACTGATCTACTTATTGGAGCCTTTCAATGGTCTTAGCCTGCCTTGACCCTCACCTGGTCAGAGTCCAGGGTGACTCGCAGGCCCAGCTTGGCCATGCCATCCTCCTTGAGCAGTTTGAGGTGTGGGCACAGCGCCATGCAGAATGCCCGGGCCACGTTCTCGGTCAGCCGGCTGTGGTCGGCCGGATCACTCAGACCGTTGGGTTGGTCTTCACTCTGGAGAAAGAACACCTGTGGGAAACACAGATATCAGGGTGAGGGAAGTGTGTGTGTGTGTGTGTGTGTGTGTGTGTGTGTGTGTGTGTGTGTGAGAGAGAGAGACCATCCTGGTGGTGAGGGGAACACACCTCTGTCCAGCGGATGACCTTGCCGTTGGCCTTGAACTCTGAGCCATGGAAGATCTTGACGCTGGTGATGGACTCCATAGACTTCCCATCAATGGGGCTGATGACTCTAAACACCAGGTTGGGAGCAAACGTTTATATTTGAAGTTCACAGAACGAAAGGGTAGAGAGAAGGACACACATGAAACAGTCGTCCGAAATCGTCCCTCACCCCTTGTTGATGTTGAGGTCATCCTCTGTCCACTGGATGTGAACATGCTCCTGGTTCTCCTCCTGGTCGGTCTTGCCGCATGTGATGGTGAAGTCCTTCATGTCCCTCAGGGCTTGCCGTAGTGAGTCCATGGTTTCTGCTGTGATCTGAACCATCACCCCATCTGCACAGCAGAGAAATCGTCCCTCAATTTCTCACATATTTTAATCAACACACTCCTCTGCTTTTGCTAGGACCAAATAATCTGTTTCTAAGAGAATGTGTCATTTTAAGGAAATATTTGCATTATATTTCCATTTAGATCAGATGCCATGATGGAGCACAGTTGCTGTCACCTTCTACAATGCTGGTCTTAGCCAGGTATCCAGATGAAGCTTTCAAAGCACCACTGAAGACGAAGAAGCAGGCGCCAGTAACTGGGAAGAAACAAGGCAGAGTCAAGCCACATGGTACGGCCCCAAGACGCGTGTGTGTGTGTCTGCGGCTCAAGTTTACCTTTGCGGGGCTGGTGATGAATACTGATGGCCTGTGTCTGATAGTTGCCATCGTCATTCTGCACGCACACCAGGTGGGAGTCAGCGCGGTCATTGAAACACGCCCCCATAGCCAGCACATGCTCATTGGACTTATTCATGGCCTTCATTAGCTGGAGGAGACATACAATATCATTTTATAATTCATGACATAGTTGGGGAAAATGGGTTATTGGTTTGCCTGTTTACAGACTGTAGCAATAACCACATGGCTTCAGTCACTTAAAAGTTTTACAATATGATATAATGGCAACAAAATTATGAAAGCATGGTATTGTATAAATTGTAGCATCTTAAATCCTTCATGGAAACACTCAACTTCTCAGCACTTTCAGCTATTCAATGCAAGGCAGATTTAAAAAAGAAAATCTGGAGCATTTTAACCACATGCTGAGTGAAGAGCTCTCTAACAAGCTGTTGTCAAATGGCCCCTACTTCATATTGCTGAGATCCCATCTGTCAGTAGGTCTGTGGCCAAACACAGCAACCAGCACAGCCTCTCGATCCCTATCACATTCTGTATCACTGTGTGACTGCATCTCATAGTGGCTAGACATGACACAAATGGCACTGATGCCATGCCAACCACACCCCAAGGCCAACAGCTACAGGCTCCTCTGATCTGACCTGCGTCCTGGGTGTGGTGTGAGGGGGGAGACCCTCACCTCATTGTAGCGGTTGCTGGGGATTCGGATGCAGGTCTTCCTCATCTCCATGTCCACCACTAGGCCCTTCACCACAGGCAACGTGTACTGGTAATTACGGAAGTCCTGGAGACAGAAGATTGGACGATGCTTAGAGGAAGTGTTCATTAAAAGTAGCCCTCTGACAAGTTAACCATCGAAAATGCTATTTTACGTTAGAGCACCAAAGAAAGTAGACGTCAAAACTGGTCTTACTGCGAGCAGGTTCATGATGGTGTGGCCAGTTTCTCCAAACAGGGGTTTTCTGAATCGTACACTGAACAGTGGACAAGGATAGACTGCAAAGAAACATCCAGTAGGTATTAAGTTAGAATGACAGCGACACACAGCCCACATTCACCCCAGCAGCATAGCCAGTCAAATCTTCATACACACATCAAAGGGAGTTGAAACCCCCTCCAGTGAAGAAGGCGGCTCCTAATCCACCAGTACAGGCATATTAAGAAGTCTTTTCACTGGCATGATGCCTCAGAGCAAAGCTATTTAAACTGCCGTTTTTCTCATTATCTCTGAAAGCAGCTTTGACATTTTACAATCAGAGGTACGTTCCCACAAACGTCATGAACCAGCCTGTGTTTAACCCTTGAATATGAACTTCATCAATACAGAACTGCAATCCTTCATACAGATCCATTGAATACTCAGCTGTCATATTTACTGGACATTGGTTCACCAGCATCTCCTAGACCAGGGGGCCCCAATCCTGGTCCTTGAGGGCCACTGTCCTGAAGGTTTCATATGTTTCCCTGAACCTCATTCTAATGAATGGTTTGTTATCAAGCTCTGTGGATAGTGACCATTCATTGGAATCAGCTGTGCTAGAGCAGGGAAACATCTAAAACCTTCAGGTCAGTGGCCCTCCAGGACCAGGACTGGACACCCCTGTCCTAGACTCACCACAGCACCTGGTGAGACAGACTCCTGTTCTGCCTGTGCTGAGATGCTGTGTTACAGACTGTGTGTCTTCTTCAGTGTACTCTGTCCTCCCAGACGGGAGGGAAGTATGTGAGGCTTAACTGAACCAGCTTCCTGCCTGCTCTGGCAGGTCTGACTTGGAGAGGATTTACTCAATAACAGCCTCTTCTGGAAAATCCTCCACAATCCCTCTTACTTCTGCTCGCTTAAATTCCCTTCAAAAAACGTCAAAACACCCCTTCTCCCGGATTGACCGTGTTTTCTGAACTCAACACCAAATTTACATTGAACTATCGTTCAACTCGTCCCAATTTATTATCTTCCAACACCAAAAAAACATCCTTAACCATGGGTGACTAACGGCGCCCATTACTCACATCGGTACTCTGCCCCCAGCCGCAGCATGAGGCGGATGGGGAACACCTTGGCCCAGGGCGTCTCCCACTTCTGCATAAGGATGCCAAAGAGGTAGGGCGGGTTGGGCAGCAGCAGGTCCTGCAGAGACTGGAAGGAGGGTCTGATGTAGAGGAAACCTCCATGCTCCTTACTGCCCAGGAAGCTCTGAGGGAAGAACGAGTGACTCAGGTGGCTCAGCACGTTGCCTGGGGAGAAGACGAGAGAAGAAGAGAGAGAGAAGAAGGGAGGGAGGGAGGGGAGATGGAGGAGACACAGAGTCCACAGTTAATCCTTTGTAGGGAGTCATCGGACAGACTGGGATGTATTCTAATTATATTATATAATATTATACTACATTATTATACAGTTAAAGATTAGCTTCGCCTAGAGAGATGTGCTGTTTTGTTGAGCTAATTGACCAAGGCTGAAAGGTATCCAGCCTTGACCAGCATCTGATGCACACACTTGCACATTACATTTTTATAACCTTGTAATGTTATCATCTGGCACTGTATATTATGGTTATAATATCCTGTTAGTCTATGTAAGGTGGAAAACCTTGTTGTTGTTTTTCAGCAATGTGTCCCTTGTGTTAGGCTAGGCAGAGCCAGACAATAAGTATGTAATCATATTTTTATTACACAACAACAAAATTAAACTTCAACTTGAGCTAATGTTACTCATCCTTTTTTACAGTAGAGATCTGAACATTTAACTTCAGATAACACACAACACAACCACATGCATAGCTAGAAAAAGCCAGGAGACAAAGCTATGCTAAAACAGGTGCTTCAATCCCAACACTGACTGGGACTACACCAGAGAAGACACAGACAATATGCTTGGCTTCCAGCAGACCAGTATCACCACAATGTACTATGAATATCTAACTAGAAAGCCTGAGGGAGCCAGCCTTCAACGTCAGCCAATGAGGACCGTTTTTGGACGGAGCATACGGTGGCATGACAGAGGAAGCGGTGGTGAGACTCCACGCCTGTAGGGAGACAATCTGACAGCAGGAAGCTAATGTTTGGACAAGTCTTTTAGAGGAGGTCAAGCCACAACACTGCAGTGGCCTGATTTATAACTAGGAGGGAACCTTCAGGACGAGATGCATCTGTTCTCTCTGAGGAGCTGAAAGTAGAGCTGGGATGTTTTTCCCTTTCATGAGAACATTTCAGGGTTACCTTCATTTAACCTGGGCAGGCTGGGCTGACGTGGATAGATTCACCTGTGGACCTCTAGACTGAACTACTAATTTTCCCCAAGAGGGCCTTGAGACGGAGCGGCCTATTTTCATCTTAGTGGGTCTCCTGGCCGAGCCGTGTCTGAGTCTGGTTGTGAGGTCCTACAAGTGAGAGCCTCCTTGCAGAGATGTGTGTCTGAGTCTATCGGTGAAGATAATGGTCTTACCAGTGAGAGCTTCTTGGTAGAGCTGTACAAAGTGGCTGAAGATGTCCTTGGGGATGCTCTTTTCATCAGGCAGACACTGGAGCAGAACCACCACCTCAGCCTGTCCCACCGCATGCATCCCCTTGGTGGTCACATACCAACACTTCCTGTTTACATCTACGGACAAGAGGAAACAGGTCAGATAAGCAATCTGTCGAGTCAGAGAGGGAGTAGAAAATAGTCTAGAAAGTAGTCTGACTCAAGCAACATAACTTAACCCAACTGTTTTAAATTCATTTATATTACACAACTAAAAAGTAAGGTTACTGTAGCGGGACACTCACAGTTGACCAGCTTGACCATGGCCAGGAGGTTGGCGTTTAGCACGAACACCAGGGGGTCCGGGCCACCCTCCTCCAACTGCTGCATCAGCACCATCTCAGAGGGTCTTTCCTCCACCGCATAGTCTGGACACACACAGTCAAGTCAACCAAACAGGCGGACAGCATAGTTAGTCCAACTAAGCAGAGAGGCCATTTTCAGCCAGGCATCACAGCAGTGACCCCGCTCCTCCTCCACCCCCTCCACCCCCTGGCATGACTGATGGACAAAGAAGCCAAGACCAAAAAGCAGATGGACACGTGAACACACACACACATACACACACACACACACACACACACACACACACACACACACACATACAAAGCAGTGCAGTGCGCTGGGCGGATGTCAGGGTGAGGATGAGGGCAAGCACCTGAGATGTGGCCTCCCGTACCTCCTTTAACTCCAGTGGAGATGAGGATGGGAGGAAGACCCTCCTCTGGGATCAGGCTGAGGGAGCTGCCCACAGAGCTGCCCACAGAGCTGCCCACAGAGCTGCCCACTGGGGCTGGAGGGGCAGCAGGGGCCTGGGCTGCCTGCAGACCAACAGGGGGGGAGAGGGGTTAGAGGAAGGTGACAGGTGTTTAACTGGTCCTCTACGCCAGTGGAACAGCACACTGGTAAACTGAACCCTCGTCTAAGCGATTCAACGGAAATGCATTTCAGAGAATGTTTATCCGTTAGCAAAGCCTTGATTTCTGAAGAGTGACATCATGGGTTTGTCATCGTACAACTGCAACACAACCAGTGGTGGCATGTACAGGAAACTGGGAGGAACGACCACAGAGTGACTGAGAAGAAGTTACTAGAGACAAAAAGCTCAAATTAGGATCCATTAGGATGCCGAGACATGAGTCATCCAGACAGCAGCTGAGTACACTGAGCCCCACATAAACAACTTAGCAACATTTTCTGTTTAGTCATCTATAAAGTCATTAGATCGTGCTGCTGCTTACGGGAAGAAATGGTGCGCATGGTTCAGGGTAAGTCTAGGGCTTAACGTTATGGTTGGAACCAACTAGAGAGGGTTCCTTTCAAATACTTGCTAGTAATAACACGTGATGTATTGTATTCAAGAATGTGCAGGCTTGTTTTGTTTTGGTTCTTGGTTCCAGCTGGCCTCAACATACCACTGAGGAGTCCGAGCCTGAAGATTTGCCCGAAAGCTGGGGGCCTGCTGGAGGTTGAGAGGGTGCTGGACTGATAGCTGGAGGCATGGGGGCTTCTGCTGTGTCCCCATTGGGCAGGACCCCGTCAGAAAACCACACCCTCCTCTGCTCCCGCGTTAGAGACCCTGCAACGCAAAACACACACAGGTCCAATGTGTTTCTGGTCACGAATCCACAGTTTTCCAAGTCAAGCAAGCGTGATTTCTGGGACTTAATGACGGATGAAATGCAGGTGAGCCACACAGACGACTACGACCTTGAGCCAAGATCGTAATCGAGCATCGTCAAGGACAAAACGTGTGTGACAGCGTGAGCGATGTTTATGGAGCAGGCGTTACCCTCGGAGGCGGGCTGCTTGAGGACGCCCACTGGCACCATGACAGTGGGTGGAGGGGAGGAGAGGGCACCAGAAGCCTGGGCCTGCTGCAGAGGGGAGACGGTGGAGCAGTACTCTGATGGGTTGTTGGGGTTGGGGCTCTGGTTACTGCCACATGCCATGTTATCCCATGAATGAGCTGAGAGGGAGGGGGGAGGGCGGCGGGAGAAGATGGAGGATTATGTCACATGACAGGGATTTTTTTTGCAGTAAACAAAGCATGACTGTATTCTACGTTAGCGGGTTGGGGAGTGGGCTGGTTCTCTTTAAGGGCCAGGTTGGTCGTCCCCTCCACCCACAATGTTAGAACAGTGATGAATGAGCAGATCTTTGATGGACGGCCTCCAGCTACTCACCGCTCATCAAGGCAGAGTGGCAGGTGACACACACCCGGGCCTCCTTCCTGTCCAGGTACGTCAGCCTGTACTTGAGGCTGCAGCACACTGCACAGAACACCTGCATGGGGAGACGCACGTCAACACACGCACAAACACACACACACAAACACACACACCCTTCAGTAATTATGCTTCTGTTTCTGGTACCTGTCGGCATCTAAGATGAACGCATCGGTAAGATAGTCCCCATTCTGCCTTCATCCTAACCTCATTAGCGCAGCTTGTGTCTTGTGTTTCTACACCCACACCATTGTTTCTGGAAGATTCTTTGTTTGTGTCTATTCTTTGGCCTCTGTTGTGTCACGGTTACAGCTGTGTCAGCTCTTCCTAGCTCCAGGAGTGGGCATGTCTGTTTGTTTACCGCCTTGGGAAATGAAGCAGTGTTCACACTGCAGCCCAGCTATTTCTCAGTGCAATGTCAGCGACCGCATCTCGGCTCACACACTATCGAAGCCAAGGCCCTGCGGTGACAAGCTATTCAGCTACCTGCAACATCCACATACTGGACACCATGTGTTCTATCCACAACCTGGGCAATGGCCGACCTCGGGACGTTGAATTCACGCATGATATGGAAATGATATGGATGGAACTATTTATAGATCGCTGCTACCGAACACACACACACACACACACACACACACACACACACACACACACAGGAGCACATGCGCACGCAGCATCAAAGAGACGCCCTGACCTTGCCACAGGCTCTGCAGTGGTGCCTCCTTTTGGTGAAGGTGAACTTGACCTCACACTTCATACAGACGGGAGCCTGAGAGTCCGGCACCCACACGGGGGCCACCTCGCCCAGAGAACTGAGGGCCTTCTTGGACAGCGCCCCCTGTTGGCCGGCCTGCAGGTCGTTATCAGGGCTCCCCGTGGACGAGAGCAGCTCTGAAGGAGACTCCACTGACTCTACATTCATCCCGGCGGCGTGCAGCTCTCCTGTGGCCAGGGCTGGGTCTGTGACTGCACCAGTCCGACTGTGGTTCTCCTGGTTCTTGTTTTTGCTGGCGGCAGCAGGGCAGAGCTGGTTCTGCACCTGACCCGACAGGGGGCGGGGGATCTGGAGCTTAAGGGTGACTGGCTGTTTGGGCCGTGCTCCTCCATAGGGCACGCTGACCGGCTGGACACGGCTGTTGTTGAGTTTTCCTGCCACGACTCTTCCTCCTCCTCCTCCTCCTCCTCCTGCTCCTCCTCCTCCCTCACTGCTCTCCTGCTTACTCTCCTCCATCTCCTTCTCCTCCGTCACAGAGTCCTCTTTGGAGGCCGGAAAGCTCAACGAGGGTCCCTCTTCTTCACCTTCCTCCCTGTCCCCACCGCCACCCTCCTGTGCCTGTGCGGCTCGTCCGTTAAGGACAGCCCCCTGCGACGCTTCATCCACCGCTCCACCTGCATCCTTTACCTTCACCTCCGCTCTCGGCCTTTCTTTCTGACAGGAGCGGATGCACTCTTCCTCCTCTCCACCACTCCAAGTCACCCTTCCTCCATTTTCAACACTTCCTCTATGTCGTTCATCCGCAGCTGTTTGTTCTTCTTCGCTGGTGTCCTGCATTCCAGCCACCAAGGCTTCTTCTTCTTTGGCACACTTTGGGATGGGTCTCCCTGTGCCCTCCGGCCCTAAAGGTCGGTCCTCGTTTGTCATCGGCCTCTCCCCCTCCTGTCCTTCCTCAAAGGTGAAGCGGGTGTGACTTAGATGGGAGGCCACTCCTCCCATGGGGGCAGCCCTCACCTTCTCAGGGGCATGAGGCTGCAGGTCGGAGGCAGCAGATGGAGGAGGGGGGCTGCCGCAGTCCAGTGGCTCTTCACTGAGCCCGTTGAGGTTGTGGCTGGCAGGACTAGCGAGGCAGCCGTTCTCCAGGGTGCTATGGGTAGATACGGGCAGTGGCGAGTGGTCGTCTGCACCCACCAGCTTGCCGATATTGGGCTGCGGGAGAGGGGGGCTGTGGACGTCGGCCGGCCGCTCCTCCCCCCAGGACGGAGGTTCAGGCCCGGTGGGGCGTTTGGGGTCGGCCCCCGGGGAGCCGCTGGAGGGGGTGTCAGAAAGGGTCTTGAAGGGGAGGGGGCTGTCCTGGGGGCTCAGATCTGCGTGGGCCAGGGCGGGGTTCAGAGAAAAGAGGTGAGCCGGCGGGGCCAGAATCTGGGTCCACTTGGCGTCAGAGAGCGTGGGAGTGTCCGTTTCATCTGTGGAGGAAAAACCAAGAAAGATGAGAGGTGACAGATCAGTACATAAGAGAATGGATCTCAATAACACAGAGATAACAGCCAAACCAGGGGCAGAGGAATCATGTAGCAAAGGAGAGGAAATAGATAACAGCCTCTGGTGTGTGGGTTACGAGGGAGGAGTGGATGAATTGAGAAATGAGGTTGGGATGGATTAGGTAATTAGCATCTGAAACTGGGCCAATACTTGTCTCCGCCTCTTGGGATCCATCAGTCAACCTGACACATGAATGCTTCGGAATGTGGGAGGGCGTTTCCTTACCATTAGCTTCCATGACACATACAAACACAAGCAGATGCATGCAGACACACACACATATACACACACCATCAAGGAACGCCCAGCCCACCAAAACAAGAACAGATAGCCTCATGCTCACATTAAGCAGTTTAAGCACATGCTCTAACATGTTTTCTACCTCTCCCTCCTTCCATGAGCACACACACATAATCTACAAAGTAGGATCTCTGGCAAAAGGACACACCGATAATCGCTCACCTACAGTCAGATCACATATACAACTCTCAATGTCAAGTCAAGCACACTAAATTGTTTGTTAGTAAACCACCTAGAAACTTGGTCATTAAATGCATCCCTAATACAATTTAGTCTACAAAAACATGTTTAAGCTCTCCTGTTTAAAATGCCACCTATTACATCGTTTCCCCCTTTCGCCCCAAGGGGAAAAAAACAAATCCAATGAATCCATAACCTGCTCTGGTCACCGCTGGGTCTGTTTTTATGCACCAGCTACAACTCCCAGCTTCATACTGTCCCTGAACTTCTGGAATCCTTCAATCCCTGTCACAACATTCACCCATGTTATTGTCCACATCGATTAGACATGTGACTCCGGTGAGATGAATGTTTCGTCTCTGTCCTCGCACCTTCGTTCTGCTCAAACTCATCCAGCACCTTGTCCAGGTTGAAGGCCTCTGCCTGGAAGTAATTCTCCATGAGTCAGGAAGCTCCACCCTGCCGAGCGCTGTGTGAACCTGGGTGGGACATTAGGAATCATTACACAGCAGCATTAAATAGTACTGTACAGAATGTAGAAAGTAGCCAGGATTGGTGCCTTGTCTGTATTGGCATGTGCTCCGCTCCCTGGCTGCTCTCACCTGCTCAGAGGTCCTCCTCGGCAGTCCCAGGTAGTGTTGCTCTCTCTCAGACCTCACTTCATCCAGTCTGGCACGCACCCAGCGCCCATACCTGCAGCAGGGACACTGCAATCAGTATCGGAGCTATCAGCACTGCCTGCTTGTGCACCACCTCTGGTAGCCTTGGTCACATATAGCGTGAGCTAAAGCCATCCGTGATGCAAGAGATTAACACTCAACCACCGTAAAGTGGGTGCACTGTAAATCAGACTTTTATCTGCTGCCTGCAAGAGATGCTTCACAATGAAAATGGCTGAACTCAAGGGTCACACCCATGAGGACAACGCGAGCACGGATTACGGTGGGGATCACATATTCCGCAGCACGTAGGATGGGAAAGAGCAGAGTCGGCACATTTTCCGCTCAGTTTAAGATGCAGCCTTCGACATGCTGTCAGCACCAAGCAGTGAATACGCAGGAGGGGCCGGGGGAATGAGGAGGACCACGCCATTCTATCCACACCATGTTGAAGCTGAGGAATCCCTTCAGGAGAACCAAACACCCACGTCTAAAAAGCAGAACGCTCCCTTTGTAAAGGCACCCTTCACTAAATTGGCCAGGCACATGCATAATACAGCAGTGTACCAAGCTCAAGTCATAATGATGCGCTCGCTGTACATCCCACCGCAGGGCAACACGGTCAAGATGACATTGTCGCAGAGCATGGAATCATAATAAAAAAACTCCAAAGCAAAGTGACATCTCTTCTAAAGTCCACAGACAAGCAAGACACAAACAAGGGGTCCTTACACAAGGATCGCTCTAATCTATCAGATGGACTCTCTGTTTTAAATCAAGTTTGTGGCTGATACAACCAAATAGTTTCAGCATCTGCCTCTCCTGCTGCATCTGAATGGCCCAATGAAACAAAGGTAGGAGTTCAAGAAAGGCAAAAGATGAGACTAATTTCATCAACACCATTATCAAAACTGACCAAATTTTCAGTGAAAACGGTCAACCCAGGTGAAAAATGTCTGACCTAATTTCTGCACGTGAAAAGGAATCCTGGGACTTCTGGGGAAGAACCCATTCAACTTCCTGGAATGTTACTATGAAGTCTGACTGAGAGACCGACTGAAACCTCTCACGAGTCCTGGTGGCAGACCGTGCGTGAATCCTTGAGAACTCACACAGACACACACTTCTCTATGAGGACAGGAGCTGTCCCTGATTAAGATTTAATTACCCTGCAGAGTCCCTGAATAATGCATATTTGGTCAAAGTAAGTGAAGGAGTTGTATTTTTAGACCTCTAGTGTACACCTGGTTTGATGTTTTAAACAATACTTTTGTGTGCATGAGCTTGTCTAGGACATAGAAAGCAGACATGCAGTCTGCTACTTAATGCCCTTGTATTGCTAACAACCTGAATTTCTAACCCTACTCCTCAAGCTATTAAGTGTATCAGTAATTGCCGTACAATCTGCCTGTACCACCAAACAAGGAAGATGATCTGACATGCAATATGGCAACAAAAAAATAAATAAACAAATGAAATACATGTCATTTCATGCCTAAAATAGCTAATTCATCAATACTACAGATAAAGTGGTCCATTATGGTAACATAATATTCTACCACTGATCTCTAGGCTTGATTGGACAGGCTGGGATTAGAATTACATGACAAGAGCATTCTGGAGCTCACCATAAAATCAGGAATAATACAACCTGAAAGTTTATTAAGTCCCTTACATGCCTCATTTCCTGTTGTTACCAGTACTCTGTTCCCATATAAATCTGCTTAGCCCAGCCATTGTGGGGTGGTCAGAGGAAGCCTGGAATGATGACTTCCCCTCTTTAAGAATGGTCCATGTCTAACAAATAACTTAGACTAGCCACATAACATCCATAAAATTAAAATTCCAATCAGTGGATTCCCCATACAGACAGAGGCTACTAGCTTCATTGAACGGGATAACTATAAAAAGAAAAACGTCAAAATAAACTAATCCTCTGAGATTTAACATTAGGAGAAGGTACAAAAAAAAGTGTCCGCCTGGCTGTCAACGAAAGTGGCTCTCAGGCATTTCGCTTCATAGCAAATGTCAACATCTATTATGAGATTCATGCTTTGATCTACATTTAAACACCAAGAGACAGAAACCTGCAAGATCAGGCTGCTGGGCTTCTGTCACTAGAGACTGTAATACTTAGTGAAAGCGTACAGTAACCTACATCTTCAAAGTCTACCTGCACTTTAGAGGTCTAGTTCCAAGATAACTGGGCTAAATAGTCTGTTCCCCCTGCTGTCATGTTACTGGAGGGAAATCATTTCACAACAAGCATGCAAAGTAGAGCTAAAGCACACAAAAATATTGGTAAACTCAGAGGTTCCTACAAAGCAGCCTGATAAAGTACACAAATATTGAGCAACAAAATGTATTATTTGCTCATTTTACACGTGTGTCAAAGGTTCCACAGACATGTTTTTATTATTTATTATTAATTTGGATTAATTTTCCTCTAGATTAAAATACTAGAGTTGCTGTAAAGTCAGCTGTGAGGCGTTGCTGGGTTACCAGGTTGGACCAGGCCAGTAATGAGATCAGTAAAGTGACACTAACATGGTATATGTTTGTTTCACTTCTGTCTTAATGTCTTAAATAAAATCCATAACACAACAAGACCTACTTAACTACCTAATTTGTTGTGTAATTGGAGCCACAAACTTCGATTTATCAGGTCTTCGTTGCGGTGATTTATGTTAGCTACAGTATAGCTAAAGCCAATACAAAATCCACACTTAGGAGGCCTCGATCGTGCTGTTTTTTTATAATTTTAAACAGTTATTCTTATGTTCAGTGGTGAAGAAATACAATAACAATAATACAAATACTACAAACACACTGTAACAGAGCAGATTATATAGTACATATATGTGTAGTAGCTACAATATAGCTAGCAGCAGCTGTGGGTTAACATGGGCAGTCATCGTCATCTGTTGGGCTGTATAATGGTTATTATGGCTGCTGTACTTCTTACATTATTCTACCAAAAGCTTGAATTTATATTGTTCAGTAACGTTTTCCCCGTGTGCATCATAAAGCTATTCTCAATTATTAAGTAATACGATGTCTCTACACAACATGCAACATGAAACTAAGCCGAGTTCATGCTAACAACCACATATTAACGTCACGTCAAAATATAGCTGAATAAAAATATAAACTAAACGACTTCCCAGATCATAATAACAAAACCGTACAACTATTGTGTAGCATCGATAACTGCAGACCGATCTAAGGCATGAACCGGGGGGAGGTGGGAAACACATTCACAGCGTTAAGTATTTAAGTATTTAAGTATATTTAAGTATACTCACTGAAGGAATCCTCATCTTTACTCACAGTCCCACCAAACCTTCCCGTTTCTATCCTTCATACCTCATCTCTCTGCTACAAATCGCCTTTAAAGTCTATTTGATCTCGGAGTTGCCTGTTTGTAGACCACAACAGACCTCGGAACAGTTGAAGTAGGAAAGTATTGCCCCCTGTAGTTTAGGATCCCCCCCCCCCCCGCCCCCCCCCCCCCCCCCCAAGGTGGGAAAGGTCATAGACATTATAAAGGCAGACAGACATTATATAGACAGACATTATAAAGGCAGACAGACATTATATACATTATATAGACTGACATTATAAAGGCAGACAGACATTCTAGACATTATATAGACAGACATTATAAAGGCAGACAGACCTTATATATAAACCCTTCCCAGACTTTATAATGTCTATGGGAAAGGTTACTCTAGTTGCAGTAGAGACATCTTGGCTCTAAAGCCTCTAATGTTACAGTGCTGTTGAGCCAAGATGGCCTTCATTTCATAACCTTGTATGGATCTCTTTTAGATGGACATGGCACCTCTTGATTCTGATGATTTGCAGTTTAAATAAGCGTAACGGCTCGCAGCTTTCTCACAAAAGATATATCAGTTGATTTAATTTAGTTATAAATTTAATTTAGTGCTAAAATACAAAAAGACATCTCGATGTAAGTTGCCATGTGGTTGCTGCTGTATTGTTTCCATGACAGTACTAAGCTATACCAGAGGTCTTTAACCCTGGTCCTCAGGGCTCACTGGGGCCCATACCAGAGGTCTTTAACCCTGGTCCTCAGGGCTCACTGGGGCCCATTGCCCTGACAGGTGCCCTGATAGAGGATAAGCCCCATTGTGGTCACGTGAGTTTAGCTGAATGGTGATGAGCTTTAATTAGGATATTGCCTCATCATTTTTGATTCCATAAATATTGTGTATGTCTTGCATGCTGCAATAACACACACAGTTACAGCTTTCATTGTACATAAAAAAGTAGCACTAATTTAGTCTACTTAAGTGAAGCCATGTAAGAATAGAGGAGTCACACAACAGCATCTGCATCAGGTCTTTAATGTCATGTGTTTTTCATGTACTAAAGTAGATTAACCTACCTTTTTATCTCATCTTGAGTTGAATATCGTTCAATAAAAGGTGTGTAAAAGGTTGTCAAGGCTCAGGAAAACAATGTCACTTGACTTATTGATTTGTAAAAATCAATAGAAATATGTAAACAAACTGTTCAGGTAATATTGCTGTTATCTTGTACACATAGATCAATGTCATGTTCACGAAAAAAGATGCAAGTAATTTTATTTACTTTTTGTTTGACAACGCAAGTTGCGTCATCTAGTGGAGAGATGCAACATGAGAAATTATTAGACATTATTTAATTTATGCTTTTTAACTGATGTAAAGATGGTTCATTTATTTTCATTTTTGAGACTCTTGTCTCACTTCTTTTTCTTATTTTTTTCACAACCTTTTGAAAAGTAGTAGCGTACCTTATTTTCAATGCATTTAACTTTATTTAAAATGTAAAATGCATATTTTTCTACTTCTTTCTCAAAAACAAAAAAAACACAGGCTTGGCACGTGCCAAGGGGGGCGCGTGACCCTCTGACCTGTCACGCTCTTACGCAGCTGTCAACTCATAGCAGGACTGTGAGTTTCTGACTGACTTTACTGATCATCAATAGGTTACAAGATTATACAGTATGTCATATACAGATTACACACTTTAATCAAACATTATACTTCAGGAACACAGTGTTACAGTATGCCCTTTTATAAATGTAGCATATTCATAGACAGCCGACTTGCTAGCCACACAAGCGATCAGCTAGCGTTTGGATTTTCAAGCTTGAATGCTTTAAAATACATGTATCACAATATTGTGATATACATATGTATATATTACATCATAACTGATTTCCATGACTAAATCGGAGGTAGTTAGGTCTACTGTACTTTTAACTGTAATCAATTGATAATTTGGCCCATTTCTGTGCTTCTTTTGAAACTTAGTTCACATGTACAGTAAGAAGTGGTTTACATCTGATACCATGGCCAGTACAAGAACTCGAAAGATTTGGTAAGTTTATTACTTTAGTGTCACTCGATGTATTATATATTCCTTGGCTTTTATCCATCTCAGCTACAGTAGTTGTCAGATGTTAAGGAACCCCAAATGCACTGTTGCACTGCTGACAGCAATGTTGCCATGGCAACAGACATCCTCTTTTTAAAAGGATGGTGCTACTTCCAAATTAACAAAAAAAAAAAAAAAAAGATCATGGATTTGACATACAATGTTGCCATTTGTCCAACTAAATGTGTTTCTATCTACAGTATATTGCTCTAATTTGGTTTCATCCCTTTTTGATACCTTTCTTCAGTCATGTTGTGGAAGACCATACAAAGAGTTCAGGCTATGAATGCATGAAACTGAAAAGTCCCAGAAAGTCATTACAGAAGATTAAGTGGTCCAGGGAGGAGGTAACTGATAGTGATGAGTTCCAAAATGCTGCAGAAAATAAACATAGAAATTCATACAGTGATATATTTGTGGGGCAGAATTGTCAGGAATAAAAAACTAGTTCTCCCATTTGATTTCCAAGGATGACAAGTTGAAAAGATTGGTTGAGAAATATGGTGCAGATGATTGGATATTTATAGCCAACCATTTCAAGGTAAGCTGTTAGGTGACTTGTGTGTACCCATTGTGT
Source organism: Neosalanx taihuensis (assembly GCA_030340665.1). Taxonomy (NCBI): domain Eukaryota; kingdom Metazoa; phylum Chordata; class Actinopteri; order Osmeriformes; family Salangidae; genus Neosalanx; species Neosalanx taihuensis. Next base: position 13,075,310 of record CM059300.1, on the reverse strand, counting down.
TGCCTTAATGGGATAACTTAATACACAAACATTTCCAGAATGCTAATAATATATCAATCTATCTCTCGCTCTATCCTTGTAGAAAAGAAAAGATGTGCATTGTCAACACCGATGGCAGAAGGTGCTTAATCCTGGGTTGGTGAAAGGACCATGGACTAAGGAGGAGGATGAGAGGGTGAAGCTCATTACTTTTCCAATGTGGTGTTCAAACCTTTCACTTAAATTTGTTATATTATCTGCCCCTCTTGTCACATTAAGTAACAGAGCTATACAGAGACTAACAGTATGCTTGTTCACTGATATTAAGAGGAAAAGATTAATACTGTGGGCAGTGCAGTTCACAGTATTCATGTTTGGAAACTGGAATGACAGTGAGTGTTTTACTTAACCCATTATCTGTAGCTCATGTCTGCCTAACCTGTACCGTAGGTGATTCACTTAGTTCATAGGTATGGTCCTAAGTGTTGGTCCGTCATTGCCAAGCACTTAAATGGACGTATAGGCAAGCAGTGTCGTGAGCGCTGGCACAACCACCTGAACCCTGATGTAAAGAAGTCCTCCTGGACACACGAGGAGGACAGGGTCATCTACGAAGCCCGCAAACGATTAGGCAACCGCTGGGCAGAGATCTCCAAACTCCTGCCTGGCCGGTAATGACTTAACAGTCAAGGGCTGTTTTGAGGACATTTGAATTAAATATCATGCATCAACTTGGAGACATGAGTCACATCAGACAGAGTTGAGTCGTTAGATCAACTTTTCCTGAAATTTCTACACAATCCAAATCTAAGTAGATTTCACTTTTTTTTTCCTTCTTCTGTAGGACCGACAACTCCATCAAGAACCACTGGAACTCCACCATGCGGAGGAAGGTGGAGAAGGAGGGCTACCTCCAGAACCTGTCTCCTGTTCAAGCCTACAAGAGCACCAAGCCCCCCATCAAGAGAAGACCAAGGACCTGCAGCTCCTCCTTGGACCTTGGCTTGTTGGACGCATCGTATGCCGACAATATCCCAGAGTCCTCTGTCTTTGTCCAGGTGAGTGTGTCCTCGCTGTGAACTCTGCTGGACAATCACACATTCCAGACACTAACCAGTAAACACACCATTTGCCAATAAAGAATGAGTACATGGCAGGAACTCTTATCAGCCTTTAACTCTCGCAGGTAGAGTTCTTTTAGTGCTAAGGCAAACCTAATTGTTCTCTGCATGCGCAACCGTAGCATGCAGATGGCAGTTTGACAGAGGACGGCATGACCAACAGCACCCTGGGCAGCACAGGGGACCAGAGCATGGAGAACCTTCACCCCCTGCACCATCTCCACCTCTCCAGTATGGAAGGTTACTACCATCACTGCCCCTCCACTTCCTCTTCCTCCGCCCTCTGCCCCCACTGTTCACCTCCCAGGTATCTGTTTGTGGAGGCCAGCCTGGAGCGTTCCTCCCTTCAGACCATCCCAGAGTTTGCTGAGACCTTGGATCTTATTGATTTGGTTTGTAGCTCTTTCTTCATAAATCTTGTTTAACAAAAAATTGGCCAACAATTTGTTCCTTTTCCATACAACCGATTGTGATGGGCTGGTCTGAGCAAATATACTAGGGCCATTTTCTTGTCGCAGTCCAGCCCTGCTTAGTGATGTATCATCTTCCAGGACCCAGTGACTTGGAGTGAGGTGACCAGCTTGAGCCTGAGTGAAATGACCTCGCCCCAGAAACAGGAAACCACCCACTTAAGTACGGAGGACAGAGAGGAAGAGGGCGCTAGCTACCATTTTGATGAGGACTCGGCCATGTCAGATCCGAGCAGAAACAGTCTGGATGTGCTGCCTGTATCACCGCCCACAGCCCCTCCCATCCCAAGGACGAGGAGAAGGAGAGGGGTGGGGAGGGGTGAGTGGTCACTCACCAGCGAGTGGGACAACGCCTCCTTTACGGACAGCAGTGCCTGTCAGAGCACGCCTGTCAATACGCTGCCCTTCTCCCCCTCCAAGGCAGGATTCCATTCTTCTTCTTTTTTTTCCTTCCAGAAAATATCTAATTTATAAATGTAGTAAGAAAATTATTTGTTGCAATTTAAATTACCTACTTGTACTTTAGGCAGGTGTTAAGCTTATGCCTTGTCATCTGTTTCTTGTCCCGCTGCAGTTTTTCAACGTGTGTGAAGGGGTCAGTCTACACCTGGACTATCCAGCACTTACCTCGACGCCTGTGTGTGTTCACAGTCGGGACGGCGCAACCACTCCACTCCAGAACGATGCAACCTGTAAACTCCAGCAGGAGAGGACTGAGTAAGGGGACTAGGCTGGCCGGACACCAAGTTTTATATACCGTTGGTGAAGTTGTGTCGTTTATCACTATCACTCTTCTGTTTTCCTTTGGGTCCGAATTTAATTCCAGTCTGCTAAGACAGTGAAGTCAGCCTTGCCTCGTATAAAGAGCTGTCAAGGCCAGTCTTAAGAGGCTTTCCTTTTTTTCTGGTGAAATTCAGGACTCCCAAGCTCATACTCTCCACACCACAGACGCCAACGCCCTTCAAGTCCTCCATGACCGTGCAGAAAAGCACAGAGGGCCCTTGGAAAACGATGGTACGTTCAGGACACATTTACATTGAGTCATTTGGCAGACGCTCTTATCCAGAGCGACTTACAGCATGTACAGGGACATTCCACCCCCGACGCAAGTAGGAGGAACCAGTTGAAGTCCAGTGCCTGCATTGTAAAGCATTAGTTACGGTAATAGGTAAAGGGAGTGTTTGTTTCTGTAATTGGTTACTGTGTATCTATCTGTGCTGTGATGTCAAATTCAGCCCCAGTCATTCGCATATCTGGAAGAGGACTTGAGAGATGAGTTAGAGATGGACATACAATTGTATGATGACTCCAAGACTGAGGACCTCCACACTTGGAAATATGAGGTATCATTTCACATAGTATACCACCATCTAAAATCACCCCAAAAAGGAAGGAAGACTGCCTTGAGCATGTGATCCTAACATGAACACTATACTGCCTACTAAAACAACTTTTCACTGTCCTAAAAAGTGATTATTTGCTTTGTTTTATCCTTGACTGAAATGGAAATTGCTTCATTAAATCATCAATCATGTATTTCTTGTCCTTATTTTGTATCTCCAACACTCATTGTTTTCTGGACCCTGACCCTGGAGCCCTGGAGTAAGGAAAATCCCAGTTCTCATCTCTTAACCACAGAAGACTTCAATAACGCGCAGGTACATCTGCTATTATTTATTTTTTTAATTGGTGCAAAACGTTATTGTAGTAAAATCATATGGGTCTTCGTTGAACCATCTTTGGTTTAGTGAGATTCTGCTATGACCTTTTCTGACTTCTTCCTCCAGATTCATAGGGAGGGTTTACTAAACGGTGCCCCACTGGGATGCTCCATGCTGGGCTGTGAACAGCTGGTGTTCTCCCCTGTGGTGGAGAGACTGGAGCCCAGCCAGGCCTTCACCTTAGCCCGCAGGAGGGAGGGCCCTAATGAGAGTCCTGCCCCCCTCAAGCACTCTCAGCAAATGCACAACCCAGTCAGAAAATAACGATGATTCTATTTTGGGGATTTAGGATTATTTAACCACTTTTTTAAGGTTATGGTTAATTTGTTGTTATTGTGTTTCAATAGTAAGCAGAGCTTAAAGAATATCTGGGGGCAGGTTAGAAGGTCACTTTCTAGGTTTAAGGTTTGCACACACTCGGTAGAACAAAATCATGTCATCGCAAGTTATGGTAAAGTGAAGTTTCTCAACCGGTGTGTGTTTCCTGTTGTTGTAGGTGAGCGGTGAGTGGGAGGCAGTGGTGTTTGGTAAGACTGATGACCAGAGGACCATGACAGAACAAGCCAGGATGTATATCCACTCTCCCGGGCTGTGCCTGCAGGACTCTGCTGCACTGAGCAGCCAGCAGCCTGGAGATCATATGGATCCAGACTTGTTTTACAACTGGCAATGCATTTACACCAAGCATGTGCCAATTTAGCCATGTTTTAACAAATCCTTTTACTTCAATTTTAACAGATTGTTTTAAAGTTTTCTTTATGGTAGAGGAAAGATTAGCCTTGTAAAAGAGTGTACGTAGATACTACTTCTACAAAGGTGTTTTATGTTTTTATGTGCTATTGAAAGCCATAATCCAGAGTGTTGCTTGTGTGTGAGGTTGGTACAGTTACCTAGAGCCCAACTCTGGATTATGGTTTAAAAAATACATGTAGAAATTTGAGGATGTTCCTGCCGTTTCCTGCCTATCTGAAGCTCAGCGGTAGATGATGTCTCACTTATAACAACTTTACCTTAAAGAATCAACTTCGGAATCATGATTGAGGTTAATATATTGTTTTACTATATTCATACAGTTTTAATTGAATGTTTTTAAAAACGTGATTAGTATGTTTTTTTAATTAAACTATTCTAATTCCTCCTAATTGGGCAACTCAAAGTGAACATTTTGTCATCCAAATATAGTTGGATGACAAAATGGTCCTTTTGTAGATATAGACTTTTCTTTATAGTTTACACAGCATGTATACCCTGGATGTCTATAGTGAAGCACAGGGCAGCTGTACCAAATTGGTTGTAAAATACAATCCGATTAAAAAAATACATGTTACATTCATATAAAACTGCATGTGAATAATTTTCACTTATTTGTACTCCTCAGTGTTGGCAGTGTAATGTATATAAGTTACAGCTCATATTTTCAAAGAGTTTGTTTTATTTGGTAGGTAGGGTAGACTAATGTTTTTTAAGTGGAGTGTTTTAAATGTGCATTTTAATAATCTTAAACTTAAATCATAACGTTGATAGATGTCAGTTAGTTTGTGCACTGTTACAATCCTTTACAATACATTGAAAGGTTCATAATCCTTTTATACATTTAGACATTTTATAGCCAAATTTGTTTTGTGTATGTAACAGCTGCATTCTGATTTGTTCATTTTTATCTCCTTTGAGATAAAAGGTTATCAAACCTTAGTTTGAATAAAATACTGAAACTTTGTTTTATCGTGTTGTACCATGGCTCAACAAACTGAAATTCAATGAGTGAATACATCAATATATTTTATATAAAAATAGTTACAACCATCACAAAATATTGTACAAAAAAATAAAAGAAAAAATAAATAGAATTAATAACTTAGGATATTTAGAACTTAACAAATAAGTACAGAATACTTTTCAGATCTGAATGACTAATATGAGATCCCTAGTCCCTAGAGTCCTGCTCTTCTGAATATTGCATTCTAGTGGCATCAACTCAACTATAAGTGGACTATGAATGGGTGATGGTGAACAACCAAATAAGTGAATGACAAATACAGCGACCCAGTAAACCATAACAGCTTGGACAACAGTGACTTCATTCTTGTTGAAACGCTCTGTTAACGTTGCCGTTGACTGCAGGTATATGTGGACAGCTCTTCCTCCGAGACTTGGACAGCACACGGTGAAGCAGGCTAGGGGAGGCTTGGGCTGGGGAGGCCCCTGAGCTGTCCGTGTGGCCCAGAGCCCGCAGGAGACTTTCTTTCCTGGGCAGTTTGGGAGTGCTACAGCCACCACAAAAAAGAAGACAAAAAATGTCCAGTCTCCGTGATTATCAGCTTAATTAATATTGTTTGGCTGACGCTGATTCATCTCTCATTCCTCCGTATCAATTCAAAAGAAAGACTTAGGTTCTTGAGCATTTAACCTGAGATAACAGAACGTGGGTAGGTTGAGTGGTGAAGAAGAGAGCGGTGGTAAACATTAACATTTGGATGGGTGCACTTACCCTCTGCAGGCACGGGGCGGACAAGGTGACACAACTGGCATTGAACCTCTTCGTAAATAGCTGAGGTCAGTTTCATCTGGTTTGTCATTCTGTAAACAAACAAAACACCTTATTATGCCTATCAATGTGTCTCTCCTGTCTTCTACAACAATGACACCAATTAGTTAGCGATCGGTTCTGTGTAAGGTGCTATTCAAATTCATAACATAGTAAAGTGATCATTTTTTTACAACATGGAACTATTCGTCCAGTGTGAGTGTGTGATTACGTATCCTAGAACCTACCGGACTATGTTTGGTAACACATGTAGCAGGGAAGAAGCCCTCATTGCCGTTCTGCAGGCGACCGAACCACCAGGATTGGTCTTCTTTATAGAGAACCTGGATCACATCACCGTGATGAAGCTCCAGTTCATCATCACAGTGTGGTCTGTAGTTGATGGCTGCAACCACCTGTAGAAAAACACAGAAGGTCATACGTTTCCTACAGTTAGGAGACTGCTGACACAAGTATGCACTGTAACATGCTTGTAAGTCGCTTTGGATAAAAGCGTCTTCTAAATGAATAAATGTAAATGTAACATCACAGTGACTGACACTGTCAATTGAGACAAACCTACCCATTCATTTACAAAGGCATCACTGGGGACTAGCTAAGAGGCTTACATGTGGGGTTAAGCGAGTCTTAAATTGCATTTAGGTTTGTACACTCTGTTCTGACGATGGCGAGGTGCAGCGCTGCCAAAAGATAAACACCAGCCCTGGAAAAGGATGAGGGGCAGTAAAGGGAACTGTAATACATAAGCTTCATGGATCCCAATGCTCCATTCATTACCCCCATAGTACGTACGTTCACTTCTACTAATGAATGGAATCAAGCATGCATTGATAGGCATCCTTATTGTTATCATTCTAAAGTTCTTTCTCAAGTAACTAACTGACAACCAATGCAATGCACCTGGGGACAGGTACAAGTTTTGAAGTAGTAATATCACGTTTCATCAGTATTAAACATAACATCATAGTCAATTGGTAATTTTGAAAAACTACAATTAAAAGGGAGGAGTGTCTGTTTCCAGTAGGATGAGCCTGCTTGAGATTAGGCTGAGATCATTCCAGGTTAATCACAGAAGTTCACAAGGATTGAGAAGAGTCAAGTCATTGGAAAGTTAAGTCTGGCAGCCCTGAACGTCCTAAATATAGCCTCTGAGGAAGATATCAACATGCAGTGTTGAGTTGAGATAAGGCAGTCAGGGACGGTTGTAGAGGATGAATTCAGGATAAATTCAGACCTACAGTACCTTATCCCTCAGCTATTACCCTAACCTAACTCATCCTACTTTGCTGTTGCTACAGTCATTGAGAGACCATGTGACTACGTGAGAGTTTACATTGAAATGCATTGAAATTACATTGGATGTTTACATTTTGTTAATGTGCAAAACATCCATGGAAATAAAACAAAAAAGACTATGACTTCTCAATATGTGGTATGTGGTACTAAGATCCGTGGCAGAGCATTAGACAGCACATCAAGAGATATTTTTTTTTTTTAATTTACATGCAAAGCATAAAAAGGATAAGCGTGTGCAAAAGGATTCATTAATTGACTATTCTGCTATTAGCATGTGTAACTTACTACAAACTACAAATGTACATCATGGAATGGTCCTTTGTATCTGCACTTAAGCCAAACAATTAAGAGGCTAAAATAACCTAAGAACAAAACAAAAAACATTGAACTTACTTTCTCAAACTCCCCATGCCTTTGTTTTGTTCTTGTTCTGGAAACTGACAGGACAAGACAATCAGCCAAAGACCTTCCAGAAAGCGACAGGATAGCACCCTAGAACTGCATAGATGTTAAGTGTAAAAGATACACAAATGCAATGTAATACCATGCTAAAGTAACGTGTGGCTGAAATAGAACATGGGCCGAGCTCTTGTTTTGCTCACCTTGTGGGGAGAAGACAGTGGTGAAAACTTCAACGTCTTCATCGCTCTGCATATAGATGTGCTGCATTCTGATGTGCTTGCAGTCTCACACACTGTCTGTTGAGAACACTGAAACTCCCCTTTAAATAACCGAGTGCCACTAATCCTTGCACTGCTCTGGAACATACAGGCCATCGTGCGCACACAAACACACACATTCAGACACTCAAGAGGTGCAAACAAGCATTATCACACTGTGAACATGCACACACACACACGGTATATAACATGCATGCTCACACAAATGTACATACAAAACGTCAGGCACAGTGTGCATGTACACTCGAACTATTCTAGGACTTAGGTCTTCAACAACGCGATTTAGAGTATTCCTACAGAACAGCTGATCTGCAAGTTAGAAGAAGTTTCAATAGAAGTATTCAAAAAGTAATTTGTGAGCATAATCAACATAAACAGTGGTTGTTTTGTAGGTGCATCTTTAATATTGGCCAATTGACACAACCTTATTGGTAAAAGTTGATCTGATACATGAAGGTTGTGTATGAATTAGCAAAACAATTTATGCATACATAACAGTGAAAGTGACTAAACTAGATGAATCTGTTAATGAGCTAAATAAAGGAATTATCATTGGAATCATAGACTCCTATGCGTGCCTCATTAACCATTATCACCTTATGACCTCCATGTTGCAACAGTGGCATCCACTTGATGCATTATACCTCCTCTGAACTTATTCAAAGCATATTAAATTCAGTCTCGTCACTAGCTCATACTGTTCAACTTGCCTGTACCTTGCGGCATCATACCGTGCTTTCATGGGGCTAAACCACTTAAAAGCAGTAAGATCAGAGACATTCTTAGAGCTGAAGTCCACTTTACATAACGGCGATCCCAGGTAATCTGGGTGACTAGATTAAACAGTTGCACTTCTGAGAAAGGCCAGAGACCCAGTCATTCAGTTCAAACTATTCTTATACGACACACAGCAGAGCTTGACAAAGGCCACTAGGGGTAAACAAATCAAAATAGGCTCTTGAGGTGATATTATTTCGAAGTTTCACTTCGTAAATTAAGTTTGATTTATTTAAAAAATCTTTGATTAGGGATTGTTACCGCTCTACTTCAGGGTATGTGAATGTGTGCGTGTGCAGTATGTGTAAATGTGTTTGAAGGTGTGTTGCACTCTTAGTAGAGCTTCATGGAGGCCTCAAAAAGATGCAGCAGGTCCTCCTCTGTGTGTTCCCTTGGAGACAGCTTGGTCACCCTCTCCTGTAATGAACAACAGTGATTTACTGGGAAAAACAAGGCCCTAAAGCTACATCTTGGCTACAGTAATCCTACCGTTGATAGTATTAACTGTGGTAGTGTGGAATTACATCTGTTTCAAATGACAGGATATAATTAGGTCATAACTGAATAATGTGATTTGTGCTTACATTAATGTTAAAGGTGTATTTATGTACCTGAGGCAAAGTCCCTTTCACAAGCTCAGGCAAATCATCTTTGGTGTAACCCACAGCGTGCAAGCCATCTTCAACGTTGAGGTCATACAGGAACTGCCGCAAGGTGTCAGCCAATATGAGGCCAGCATCGTCTTCCTTGGCATTGCTCACGTCTGCCCCTTAAAAAGACAAATATATATTGCTGGATATTTTTTTAAGAATAAGAGAGTGGGAGGCTAGTAAAAATAATTTCATAGAAATAAACGCTTTTTATGATGAAATAATGGTAAATACCAAGTATTTCTGCGACCTCTAGGTGGCGCTCAGGACACATGCTGGCCGTGAAGGTAAAAACAGCAGGGGAGGTAAGGACCACTGACAGACCGTGGGGCTTGGTGACCACATCATGACAAACACACAATTCATAATCAATTACACTATAGGAAAGACTGTTCTGGAAAATTAGTGAACGGAAAGGCATTAATTGCATTACCACAATAGGATGATCCACATTATAGCCTTTGGCCTTGTGGGTCTTCACATTTCCAGCAATTGGATAAGACATCCCGTGGCTGAACAACAAATAAACAACAACAAACCAGTCAGACCAACCAACAAAAAACATTCATTGAGAGCTGATAAAGGGCATATGGAAAAGGCCTGTTTTATGTAATACATATATACATAATAAGAATGACATGTAGGCTTACCACAAGTGAACTCCAGCATTACCAAATCCAATCCCAGCAAATACACTTGCCAGATGCATGCTAGACCTAGCCTCTAAATCCTCAGGATTGTTCACTGACCTGAGCCAAACACAGTAAAACATACATGACATTGTTACATCTCATTTTGCACTGCAGTTTAACAACTATTTCATCATCCCCAGCATATGAATACTTAATCTACATATTTTTTTCTTGTACTCTCTGCTAAGCTCACAGTCTGCCTGAGAACCAAAGCTATGCTTGCTGAAAACCTCCTTTGATAATAACAGATCCTTGTTCAACTGTATCTTAATTCACATATCATATATATCGACCATTGGGTGTGGACCTACATAGTTACGAACAGTACTGTCTATATCTCTGCAGGATCAACTAATCCTTATCAGTTTTTATTTTATCTTTGTTTATAATTCAGGCCAGTCTCTCAACCCTGGTCCTCAGGGACCCCCTGCACTGCATATTTTAGATGTTTATTTCTTCCAACACGAGTGATTCAAATGAATGTGTTATCAAGCTTGTACTGACCTTGAAAATCAACCATTAGAATCAGGTGTACAAGAGCAGGGTAACATAAATATTCAAAGCAGGGTAGTGACTGAGGACCAGGGTTATGAAAAGCTGATTTAGTCAAACACTAATTGACATAGAAGAATCATACCACTAAAGTGTCTCATTACCTTTTCATGTACTTAGCCACCACATTGAGGGCGTGTCTGGACCAAACATCACTGATAGGGTTACTGCCCTGGTAGGCGGGGCGGTTGATGGGGTTTGGAGGGCAGGGGCTACGCATGTTGTATGGAAGGGCTGTATAGGACTCCAGGGCATGGCTGTGTAGGATAAGTGAGAAATATATAGATATAGATAGAGAGAGATAGAGAGAGAGTGAGAGAGAAAGCAAAAGTGACTATCTATTGACTGAATGTTATTCATGCTCAATGTTTAGCATGAATTATACACTTTACCATAGTACATCAAAGCCACTGTTAGCTGCAACCCTCTCTGGCATGTGCAATGTGTGCAGTGGATCCACAATTCCAAGAGTCGGTTTGAGAGCCCTGCCAGCGATGCCTGAGAAAACAGAGCCCCACACCCATCAAAACGCCATCTTGAATCACTGCAATAATTAACCGCTTTAAAAATAGCCGACAACGTGCGTGAGCTTGCACTTTAAAACATACCAGTTTTTGCCTTCAGTTTTTCAAAGTCAAAGATAGCAACACCAGTCGTCTCGCTCCCAGTTCCAGCTGTTGTCGGAACTGAAGAACAGAAAAGGTTCAATGACACATCCTCAGGAAGAAGAAAAAACATGCAGGAACTTATAAAATATCCACAAATTAATGTATTAAATTCTATCTTTGTTAGGGCATTTTTAACTGAGTGCATGTCCTTAATGTTTGCTTACAGCATACCCAACGATTATCAATTTATAAATAATATACTATGCATACTTATGAGTTGATTATGACATGTAAAAAATATATATTATATATATTAATTCACAAATATCTTGAATATGTGTCTATGCACAACACTAGATTCTGATCAACTTGGTACAAATCACAAGGGTCAACTATTGATCTAAAACTTTAATCGTCGGCAAAGCAAAGAATCTGATACTGCTAAAATAGATTATCTTTCTTAGTAATACCTGCAATCAGAGGCTTGAGAGATCCCGTAATTGGCTTTCCCTTCCCTATAGGCGCATTAACAAAGTCAAGAAAATCCGCCTCTGGGTGACAAGCATACAGATTGGCTGCCTTACAGGTGTCAATCACCGAGCCTCCACCCACAGCAACATAAACGTCAAACACTTCCTTCTTTGCAAAGGCAATGGCCTCCTTGAAACTGCACAGAAAAGGTAAAGAGTAAGCCGACAAATGTACATTTAGTCATTTAGCAGACACTCTTTATCCAGAGCGACTTAGCAAGTACAGGGACATTCCCCTGTGGCAATAAATGCAACGCAATTAATTTCAGGTGTTGCATTAACAGACCACTGCAGACAAAGGGCATTGGACAAAGGGCAGGAAATACCTGGAATCCGTAGGTTCCACTCGCACGCTGTCAAACACTTTGTAATTGATCCCGTTCCTAGCCAGTGACTCCAGCACAGCTTTGACTGGAGGGAGACTGGCCAGGTTCTTGTCTGTCATCAGACAGACTTTACGAGCACCCATGTTCTGAAGGTCCTGTTTTAAAGGAAATTCCAACCAAAACAAACCTTTAGCCCATATAATCGCATGATTCAGGTTTGGGATAAAAAATGTGGCGTCTGTAAGGTGATGTGGAGACCTCAAAGTTCTCCAATAAGTAAATATTTTTACACAATATTTAATCTTTACACTTTACTTTACATTGTGACTTGACCAGGAAATAATTCACCATGCCAATTTCCTGTGTGACTCCTTCTCCATACCGGATGTTTGAACTGGCCATCTTCACAAACAAATACAAAGAATTTACATTTGTCAAGGTCTAGTCAACAACAACAAAATGAGGACATTCCTTGACCTCATAATTTATAAAGTATAATAAAGTGTGACAAATTTATGTGCAAATGGCATCAGAAGATAAATGATTACAAATTCTATACATGATATAGAACATATATATGTCATGTACAGAAATGTTTATCGTTTATCTTCTGTGTGTGTGTACACATGTTGCTTGGGTATAATTGTTCTACTTAATTTGATGTAAAATCACGATTTACCTCAACTGCATAGTCTGTTTTTCTGACGGTACATGTGGCAGCTCCTGTGCCTGAAAAACAATTAACATTTTGGCTAATAACAGCTTGATTGTTTGTTTGATTTAAGTCATTATTTCAAGTTCTTTATGTTTTTCCAACCTTGATGCAAAGTATTTGAATGCGCTGGGCATCTGCATCTGTAACAGAAAAGAGTAAGTCAATGAAAATTCAGCTATGATGTAGCCAATTGCCTCCAGGACAGCGGCCCTCCAGGACCAGGATTGCCCACCCCTGTTCTAGAAAAGCTGAAGACGCACTTGTTCCAGTACTACAACGGTACTTTCAGATTTGTTGGACCAGATGTTTATTTCACCCAGAAACACACAGACATCTATTGAGGTACTTGTTGCACGTGTTGCTTAAATTGTGTTATTGTTGCTTGCTTTCCTCGAGGGACACCTTTGAGGATCATGTTGTTTTAAGCTAATTGTAATTTATTTAACTACATGCTCTTCCGTTTCTACCCATGGTCAGTTGTTTTCCTTTCACAATGTATGCATTATGTTTTGGGGGCTGCGTCAAAGCAGTTAAAGTAGTTTCTTGTAAATCGCTTTGAATAAAAGCGTTTGCAGAATGAATGTGAATGCAAACCAAATTGACTGCACACGTGTGGACTTTTAGACAACAAGGTTAGGCTAACGTTTATGTCACAGTTCTCACTAGGTACTAGGTACTTTAAGCATGCATTTTACGGGTTTAAATGAGCATATGCTATTTTGTTTAACTTACGATGCTTTTTCAAGTTGCCTGAGCAAATTGGCAACCCGGTTACGTCCAGCCATGGTGGTCAGATTTCTCAAAATGTTTGTGTCTGTGTTGTGGGTAGGTTCGAGACCGTGTCAGATGACACAAGGTCGCCTCCTACCGTAAATAATGTGAACGGTTAGTAGGTCATGGGTCATATAGGAAGTTTTCCCATACCTGCTACTACTCTATGTTTGCCGATGCACTGTGTAGACTACATTGACATTGTTGTAAGAACATATTTAATTTACTGCGTTTTAAACTGAGAGTTGCATTTCACTTTATTCTCCATTGAGGAACCCAGACCATGGATAGTCTATTTGGTCCCTTCAGGAAAAAAAAACTCACCCCATTCCACAACAGGTTCATTTCCCATCTGCAAGCTTGAGGAACAACGTTGCTGGAAGTGTGTGATGACTTATTGAAAGGGACAGACGAGCTACGTACCGAGAGAAACTCCCCGTTTGCAGCCATCTTTAGAAAGAGCAACTCTCGATGTGCCCTTTCAGTGTCAGCATGGTGCAGCCAACTCCACTTCTCTGAAATAGCAATTGTCCTCTCATTGTAATTTGACCGTCTCATCACGTTCTGGTTCCCTCACTTAGGCCTATGCTGAAGTTGAAGAAGTAATACACTGTATATATAAATATGAAATCTTAACTGCTACTAATGTCAGGTTCATGTTTCTCTCTCTCTCTAAAAATCTGATCAATGTGATTTCCATTACATTTGTACATTAAGGTCATCTTAATTCAGACAAGTAGGCATGAGTTGAATGGCCTATTGGTGTATTTGGATTCCCTGGAACACAGGAAAAAAAGAAGCATTACTTTCTCCTGGAATAATAAGGAAGAGAGGGTGATGACATTCGATACTTTACACAAAAAGGTCAAACTGTCACACGTAGCACTGAGCTGGGAATATCTTCAGCATGGGGGGGGTCATAGTCACATGTGATGGGTAGTGTGACTCCTTGGATGAGCACAGGAGACTGCGATTCATAAATTGCTGAAAAGTGGATCTCACACATTAAGAGGCTTTGCAGTTGTAAAATTGCCTTTTGCCCAGAAGCAGATCTTCCTTGCATGTCCAGGTTGACGCATGTGTGATTTAATCAGAATGACTCTGTAAGGTCGTACAGTATTTATAATATTCTCATTGGTGGAGGTGATAAGTAGGCTTTGTGTCATATATATATTAAAAGATATACCATTTGTCTTGTACATAAACCTTTTGGAAGAGTAGCTTGTTGGTCACTTCAGGTATATACACTAACTACAGATTCACTTTTTTCTACCCTTCCCTTTATTCACATTCCATAAATCATATACATCAATATTAAATCATATTTTTAAGTATTTGAATTGCTAAACCATGGTGAATAAAGTAACTTTGTCAAGTGAAATTTTAAGGACTTTTGTAGCATTTCAAGACATTTCACTGGTTGTATAAATGAAAGGAATTGTGTATGTGCATTAATGTGATTTTTTTTATATGGGTTATTTTATACAGGAAGGTGTCTCAGTTATACAAAGCTACATTCTCTAAACGCCACTTCTGACAACTTTTGAGTATTTTTGGCTCAAGACCTAATGACATTATTCTGTGCATCTTCTGAAAAATAAGTCTAATTAAAAGGAAAAAATAGGTGACGGAGCTCATATTTCATAGAGCAGAAAGTCATTCAACAATAGTCTGTTGACTTGGGATTCAATTAAACCACAACATTCCAGTCCTACAGGACAACACAGAGTTACATCAATTTAACTTTTTTACATTTCCAAACTTTGGTTATTGTAAAATGAGATCCCCAAAGTGTATGTGAGTGTTATTGCTGTGGACATAGACTGTCAACTGCTACATAGAAAGTTACTGTATTGGTTACAATTCATAATCATAATACATGCTACGGAAGTTGCTGATCTGGTTGTAAATCTGCAGGGCTGGTTAGTCCACTTTGTAGGAGAGCTTTAAAAATTCTTCATAGCAACTCAGATCTTATCATGAAACTTGCAGTGAGCTGAAATGTGACAAGAATGTCCAATGTCATTGCTGTAATTACAAAATGGTGAGGTCAACAGGAAAATCCGGAGGAGCTTCCATCCGAGATTGGATTCCGCAGCAAACCACAATTCAAAAGGAATGGAGACCTCTGCTTGATTTGAAGGTCATTCCGAAGGAGATGGAATCTGACGCATTAATTCCACCTTGCTATTCTTTGACTCCACAAGGCCCTACTTTAAGAAGCCTTTCAACAGATGTGCACTAGTTAATATGATGGGCTTCCAGGGACTTGCATAACCATGAACATACAATGAATGGGTTGATATAGATGCATTTATTGCTACACAAGAGGTATTGCCAACTGACTATACCAATCAGTGCAAATCATTCCACTCTACCTATAGATTAAACAGAGAATTCAGCCTTTCACATGAAAAGTAGGCAATCTTTTTCATTTGACTGACTTTTTAAATCACAAACTGTCAAAAGAAGACCACAGAGGAAGTTATGGAAAATTTGATTCACAAGAAAAACGTTACTTGTCAACATGATTTCCTCTGTTATCATACACAAGTAAAACCAGAAAAATACTATTTTTTCCAAGATGAAAGTACCATTTTATGTACAGTATAGCAAGTAATATCTACAACCCTAAAACTTTTCACTACATGTTTAAAAGTAGATTAATGAAAGTGAAACTAAATTACATAATTTCTTAAAGCTTTCACTTTCATTAGTGGACATCATTTTGAAGCACGAATAATTATTTTCTATGAAAGAACATTCTCATTAACAAAAGGGATAGACCAATGAATAGACAATTGCTCTTTTAATTGCAGCACAATCTCATAGATTACTGATTTGCATTTGAACCATCTCTTGTAACTCTCATTTTAAAAGAGACTTGCGTAGATATACGCAAGGGATGGTTGTTCGAATAGGCTTAACCCACAGTCAGAACGATAGCAGGGTCCTGATCAGCATTCCATCTCCATCAGACACCCAGCTAATGTGACCTTCCTTGTCAGAGTGTGTGCGCAGACTTCTAGGTATAATTGTTTGTGGGAATATACTGGGTATGTGTGTGAATGTTTATGTGCACGTCTGTGCAAGGCAGTGACATCAGAACAAGCAAATGAGCAGAAGTCTCAACACTGACCTTAATTGTCAGAACAGCTCCTGGGTGCATTGTTGTCTGTGTTCACACTTGAAAGTTTTCCCTAAAGGGCACAAGCTCATGGTGACAACAGACGTCTACATTTGAACCTGACTTGAAAAAAAGAAATGGCCATCTTTTTTTTTTTTTACTTGATTTGACTAGACAACCTTTTAAAAAGTGTGCTACTACCCCTCACTGAGGTCTGTACACAAGAGTGCTGTTGTGTGTATCAATATTCAGGACTGGGCAAAAGGTCAATATAAGTTTGTCCTTGTGGGCTTTGTGAACCTCCATCCCTAATTAAGATGCATAGTTTGACCTCTGAACGCAAAAAATAATAACCATTAAATAGTGTTGTTGATTCACACCACGTCTTCAATAGAATTGTATTAGAAAATGAACCAGAGAACCTTCCTGACCTGCTGGATAGACTAGACTTACTTTAATTACATACATGAAAATTAACTGTTCAGTGGAACAGTCCAATGAGTAACCCATATCTTGTAATCCCCAAGTCAGTTTATCAGTCCTCAAAGCTCATTTAATGAGTGATGACAGCAAATTAAAGTTGGTGGAAAGATAAACAATATAATTTGGCCTGAACAACACATTTCAAAGGAATATATCAATATGTGTTGCTGTGCTTTGAGCCTCTGACATGATTTGTTACTCATTAAAACTTAAATTGAAAATATATAGTGTGTTTAGTAGTTGAGCTCTTACTAATCCGGTGTAAATGACAACCATGCAATGTCTTGTTTACAACACATTAGAGTTACTTGAGCTTTTGAGGTCATTCACAATTTGAATGAATCACATCGATGAGATTGAGTTTGGATTTTGTCATCATCACTCATTCGCCTCTAAAGGCCAAAGTGTGACAGAGATTATAGACTGGCAACAACCTAGCAAGAAAAGGCCACAAACCATTGATTTTTCTTTCATTGTTCTAGCCATCGTTACAACTTCAATTGAAGCATGTGTAAGTGTAAAAACAACATTGCTAAATTAACACTATTAGTGTTAACACTATTAACACTATTTGGAAAAATTAGTAATAACATCATATGTGATTGATGTGTGATTATCCAGCTCTGGCTGTGATTCATTTGAGCAAGCTTGGCCCTCAAAGGGGCACATGATCTAATTTTGTACTTGTAATATTGCACAGCCAGGATTTAGGCCCCAAAGCTCCAGAGGTGTTGATGGGACACTGGTCTAACTAGTATATAAATGCTTTTAATTCTGCAATGATTTGTAAGGTTGTCAGTAGTGCCCATAATGAGCATGCAATGTATTGAGATTATTCAAGTAAAAGCTAATGACAGAATGTGTCTTCAAAAATGCATTTATTTTTTATTTTACAAATCTACTTTAACACTCTGTCAACTTAAAAGTAAAGTGTCTGTGTCTTATTTACCCAATTCTTTGAGTTAAAAGGTCATGTGTCCTGCTGGAGTTCCACAACATTGAGTGTATTGACCAACCATCTACATCAATTGCACAAGGACCTGTCGTTAACTGTCTTGCTGATCGGAATTCTCTGACATACAGTATAATGGGCTCAGGTACTTTTACAGAGGAAACCTTTGGGCCAAACAAACCTGTGTCCATTCACAGTAACTTGCTAATTAATGTCTAAAACTATATAAAAAGCTATGATTGTACGCTATAGCATCAAAGTTTATATTCCCATGACATAAATCGTACGTCAGTTAAGTTGAACACGATGTGACCCATACTAATTGTTTTATGACTCATCTGTTCAGCGAGTGTCTTCTTCACCCATTCACATTCAGGTGTTGCACGTTAGCGCATGCGCAGTCTCTTAGCTCACAGAACAGGATGACATGGCCTCCAGTCAGTGATATAAAGTCTGTTCACGATGCTTTTCTGGAGACGAACAGTTGCAGGTTCACTGAGAAGTGAAGAAAAGCGAGAAGCATAAGAAGTCATCCCCATAAAGGAACAAAAAGCAACATCAAAGTGTTATTAACCATTTCAGAAAACCTCAGGTATGTTTTTTTGTGGATTTAATTGGTGATTAGACAATATTTGATAATATGCATGTACGTTGATATATTACACTAACATACATGTATTTCATACAACCTTACATTATAAACATGCGTTATAAAAACAAATGCATTGCATTCTTCTACATTTTAATCAACTCAACCAAAGTACAAATGAAATACAATCAGATGTAGTAAATGCAACTCTTTCCTGAGGACTTTTTCAGTCTTATCATTGGATAAAAGCAAATCTTCACAATTTCAATAGTGACAATGAACATCAATAAATGTTAATCCTCAGATTCTTCCTAATTTCCTGAGATGAAGTTGAATGTCTTCATTTCCGCGGTGGCTCTACTTGGTGCCTTCCAACCACGATATGAATGTAGAGCCATTGAAACTGGAGGAGGAGCAGCTCATCCATCCAAGACCCTTGAAACTGAGCTACAGCAGTTATCTCTTCCCATCATCCTGCGATTAGGAGAGGAATACTTGATCCGTCTGGACAAGGCAAACCAAAATGATGATGGATCACCTTCAAAGACAGTAAACAGGGCTCTACAACTTCAACTCACTCAGCAACTTCTTCAAGGTAAAGTTGATAACATTGATGGGTTCATAAGCCGCTACAATAACCAGGTGGATGATTTCAAGGAAAAAGGAAAGAGATCTGAAGAGCCTCCTATTTCTTTGGATCTAACCTTCCATCTGTTGAGAGAGGTTTTAGAAATGGCCAGAGCTGAGCAAATAGCCCAGCAGGCAAATAGTAACAGAAGGATGATGGACATCTTTGGAAAATGAAAGTGAAAAGATGGTTATCCCAAATTACATTTTGGGCATATTATGGTGCCATTAGTTGTTTGTATTTTGTTTGCATTTTACTTGAATTCTGACTTTTATTTATTATTTATTTATTTGTAAAACAGCAAATATAAATTCAAGCTTTTTTCTCACTATTGTAATTATACTATGTTATGGATAGATCATACATAGTCCTGTGAAACTGCTGTAATACTAGTGTAGGCAGACATACTTAAACTGTATTTATCCGTTCAAGCATAACCTATAATTTGTAAAGATCATCAATCTCCTTTGTCCAAGATGGCAAAATCTCTGAAAATCCCAATCTGTTTTAAAGTTTGATAATAAAATACAGTATGAGCAACCATATTTGTTGTGCAAGAGAATGTCTAATATTTATATTTGTAATAAAACAATTCAAAGTTACATAATATGGTCGCTGTGTATCCTAAATCAAATGAGTGTATTTGACTTCTGACCAAATAAACCCATGCGCAAACCTACCATTACGCACATCTGAAGCAATATTCTGCATACTGTATATATATATTACACATACACATATTTATCCAGTCAAAGATTACTTATATTAGCTTTGTTTTCAAAGGCAGGATAAAAGTATCCACTTACATAGTCTACTGGTATGTTAGTTAACCTAATATTAAAGTCCTCAGCTATGATCAACTACTTTTGAGTGTTGAGCCAAGAAAAAGAGAAAACATGACGAGGTCCATCTTTGTCATCTGTGTTTGGCTGGTTTTCATTGTACTGACTTGCCATATCAGAGTGTATCTGTGAAAACAGAAAAATAAACAGCGCAGTGTCACTATGACTGTCCACCTACTAATGTTTCATACCACAGTGGTCTTTTGGCATTAACATTATAAATAGTTATTTCAAAAAGCTTAATTATAGCTTAATAACACCTATGAAATATTTCATATGAACTTTATGAACTATTAAAAAGACATGAATGTAGAGCTGATCTAAGACTATGCTTTATTGGTAGAATATCAGATTCAAAAGCTCCGGTGGTTTATTAAGCAAAGTCAAATCTATGAGGCAGATAACCGTTTCCTGTGAAGACACAGGAACAGCAATCTGTCTTTAAGACTGTTCAACCTTATATTTTATTATACACCCCCTAGCTGTGTCCCTGCTGTGTCTTTTTCCTCCTCTAACTAAATGTGTTACTGTGTAACTGAGCAGTATTCCTTTCTCAGTGATTCCTCACTGGGCTGTTTTTACACACGTATATGAATTGATGTCACTGGTAACCCACATCCCTACACAGACCCACACTGAGAGAGTTGTTAGTCAAAGGGCATCTCTAACAATATCCTCTGTGAAACAGTCCAGACTCTTCATCTTCACCTCAAAGCCACAAACGCCAAGAGCTCCAGGTGGCATTCAGATGATGATGTGTTGGCTTGAACTCTACGCTCATTCAAATTAGCACCCAACATACAGATGAAACCCAGTGATGATGACGTGAAGCAGAGTGGCTGCTAATTATGAAAACAGCGCCAATTCCACTCGCTTCTATTTCCCTTACCCTTTACACTCTACTCATGTAGTGTTCTGGCAGTGAGGGAGCAGGCAGGTGTCTCATCATTAAAGCCGCCTGCTGAGGTGAAAACACCACCACCACCAGCTCATAACTGTCTACTTTCCTTTGTCATAGTTTTTACACTGATTATGTTATTTTTATCAATTGAATAAATACATACCATTTGTGAAGCTTGTTGGTCATTTGGAATTTCTATTGAGTTTGAAGCGTGAACATTTAACCACAAGTAAGCTGTGGTGATCATACAATCTACAACCTTGAATAAGTGTCTAATTACTCAGTACTCAGTGAATTCACATCCTCTTACCTGAGTTTGGGAGTCTGATGGCAGGGTCTGGGTCTGGGACAATGAAGGGGCTTGTTGGAGGACTTGGGTAGGGGTGTTGCCTGGAGGTTCGGTGACTCTCTGGGGTTGGGCTGACATTTGCTGGACTGGGCTCTGTTGGGTTGGTCCAGCCGGCTGTTGCTGCTGCCTAGGAGGGTGAATTCCAGTTCCCCCTGCAGCATGGGAGGTCTCAGTGTGTGTCACACCAGTTAATGCTCTCCCCTCTCCTGCATCCTCTCCTCTCTCTTCACCCTCACCATCTTCATCTTCGTCATCTGATTAGTAGTTAATAACAGTGATTAGACGAAAACTTTAAATCTGGTTCCCTTCAGCATGTTGTTTAATTGTTAGGTTAGTCCTTTGAGTACATACTGTATAAAAAGACATACACAGTGTGTGCATCTTCAAGCTGGATATTTAAACATGCTTTTTGTCCTTAAACAGAACATTTGAATGCAGGAAAGTTCTTAAAGAGAGTAAATAGTTGAAACAGAATGGAGACATTCAACAATACAGATGGGGCCAATAAGGATGTCAAACCTACCTTTTATGAAATCCACACTGAGCAATGCTCTCCTCTCCCGGTCAAAGTTAGCTGTGAAGTGATCCATGTTTTCATAGCCGCGCTCTACTTTGTCTAAGTGAGAGGTGTTCGTGCCCTCAGTAAGCCTGACAAATTAATTTGGGGAACCAATTTGGGGAATTATTTACATATATTTACACTTGCAGTGTATTTTAAGATTACATTATGTTTTATTTTAACAATAAAATGTCATGCTCACTTTTGAAGAAGAGGCTTAGCAGTCTGTAAAGCAAATATATAAGTTATCATTTGTCAAAGCATTATGATGGAATTTTTAAAATTAAACTCCCATTAATGAGAAGGCATCTCCCCCTCCCTCTCTGATGCTTTTGAAAGTACAGCATTATCTCATTACCTGAAGGAAGACGGCCATCTCCGACTCCTCCATCGTCTGAATCCCTGTCTCCACAATCTTGGCCATGCTCTCAAGGTGCTCAGTATACCTCCGGTTAAGACCACGAATGTAGTCCAGTTTCTCCTGCTGATCTGCATTGATCTTCAGGGTCATCTCCCCTTTCCGCTCCTCCAGGATCGTGTAAAGGTGGTCAAACTTCTCACACACCTTTGACTTCTGTCTTCTGCCATTTTCCTGAAATAGCATAACATGGTGTTTGAAGATGGAAACTAAGTAAGATTGAGTTCCTCAAACAGAGAAGAGTGACTCAGTGGCCTCACATCGACTGCCCTACTGGTCTCCTCTAGCTGGCTGATGATGGCTTGGATTCTGTCATTGTTGCCCACCAACATTGATATACAGTCTGTCAACTCTGCCTGAAATCACCAAAAGACAACAGAGTCAACACTGCAATTCAAACATTTGTCATTTATAAAATATGCCAATATCAGTTTTGGGCCAAACTGGCAGAATGGAAGGCAAAAAAAGTGTAGCGGAATCTTTTAGAAGCGTAGAAGAAAAGTATAAATAAAAAATGGCCACCTTTTGTTTTTGGAATACAGTATTCAGCGGGGCGACCTCACAGTCCTTGTGTGCTCCAAACACTTTGCAGAGAGAGCAGGTGGGGACTCCACATGTTACGCAATATATGTTGATCTTCTCGTCTTCGTGCTCCTCACACATAGGCTGATCACATTTAGTCTCTGCTGGAGGTTCAGGCCTAGGAAATCACAGAAGCGTGTGTTTTTAAGTATACATTTTGGGCCATAAACTAGGTAAATGATTAATGCAGCAAGAGAAGTACAAATGAAAAGTTCATAAAAAAATATATTAAAGCGAAAGAAGTCAAAGAGGTGTTTATAGATACATCCTTTGTATCTACTGATAACGATATTAATGTTATATATATATATATATATTTTTAAATCTAATGAAGCCAGACGGACACCTGTTTTATCAAACATCGGTCAATGTTTATCATGTTTCAAATTCTCAGCCTGTTTGTGTTTTCACTGAAAAGGTGGCCTGTTGCATTGCCAGTATTTTCATTTGGCAACTAAGAATTTGTTAACATTTTAAATTAAGTGTTTGGAATAGTCCACTTGTAACAAACCATGTTTGATTGTTTACCACACCACGGTGGCTAAAAAGCTTTTGTTTGGCACTAAAAGCAGTGATTTTCACATCGTGTCAAGAGTTGGCCAAATGCTAGGCAGACGATAAATGGTTGAAACTACCAAGTACAAACGATAACCAAGCAATTCTCCAGTTCCAACTAATTGTGCAACCAACTTTTTGGAACATCCACCTATAAAGCAGGCTATAACCAGTTGTTGTCAGATGAATGTAGTCAGGCTTAGACAGAAATATAAATAGTATCCTATCTTGTCTGCTGTCTCACTGGCCTACTTTCAAAAATAGAGTCCAGACTTTGCTCATGGAACATATGGAGTCAAACTCATGACTTGTCCACGGGTCTTAACCATGAGAAAACGATTGTTGTTTTGTGTAATGTTCACTTGAGATGTGTAAATGTATTTATAGTGTATCAAATTAATACAACTGTAATCATCCTAACTGTCTAACTAACAAAAACTGTGTAGTTGCAGTGTTATTCTGATATGATGTCCTTGCAGACTTATAGGCCATTGGTCTCACCTTGTGGACTCCTGTTTGTACATGTCAATAATATTCTCCACAAGGAGGTTCCTCTGTAGACCGTAAACCCCATGACGGTCCAACACGACCTCGTGTCTGCAAGATGGACAGCGGAAACGGCCTCCTGATGTGACTGTGGAGCCACTTCTGGTTGACAGATAAGGGTTGGAGGCCTGGAAGGCAAGACACAGGCGATGGTGTTAGATGAAGGCAAGATTTTCTCAAACACTGTATTTGTGAGTGTGAAACTGTACATGTGAAAGTGAAAATGTTGAAGAATAACCTACAATTGTTTTTTTGTTTCTCTCAGAACAACATCTAAAAACTAACATTTATCTTTGGCATTGATTTTTTTTAAAACGAGAGGACAATTAATCACAGGGATACAGGTCAACATACAAGCCCTCAAGCCTACCTGGAAAATGTCATTGGCACATTTTCGACAAAGGTTGTGTTGGCAAGGTAGAATGACCACAGGTTTGGTAAACATTTCCAAACAGATGGGGCAGATCAGTTGTTTCTCCAAGTTGTCCATGGTGTCTTGCTTTGTGGAATGCCAATACTCCAAAGAGATACTCATTGCACAGTGACAGAGCCACAAAGACCTCGCTGTGCCCGAGGCAGTTCAGATGGTTTATTCCCTAAGAAGTGTCCTGTTAAAATAATCATTGAACAAGGCCTGCTCCGGAATAATGCGCAGTCACTGGGCCTTGGCGAGTTGCTGTCCTCCAAGTTTGTTCACACGGATCGCGTCGCTCGCCAGTTAAGTGTCATGGCTGTTTTTAGACTCTCCCACGTCAAGGGTTGCCATGCTTACTTGCCCATATATGAAAGGTTTACAAATAAGGGGTCCAGCTGTTACCCTCTTAACCAGGAAGGGGAAGCTATCAGCATGGTCGAGCTACCCTAACTTTCAATCATCTACAAGCTTAATACAAGTAAGGGTCAGATTTACTCACCTTTGCTTTATTTTATCTAAACAGTTATTCTTTTTCTTTCTTTACTCCAACAAGTTTATTTGACTTCTCACCAAATAACATATTTCTCATGTGAGCCGGATTGTGCAAGCATGTTGAAAGCAAAGGTGTCATGTTTAGCTATATAAACATTTATGTTGATTTATGTTGATCTAATCAGACAAAATATCCATTTGAATAATTACATACTTGAAAAATCGATGGTGTGATTATTGACATGATTGGTTTTGAGAGTGTCATGAATCAGGAGACTAAAGCATTAACTGCACCCATTGGACAAATATATCTCAACAGAATTGTGAACGAAAGCAAACAAATCACACATGTTATTTACATTAGGCATTGATTGATTGATTTCATGTCTTTTTATGGAATTAAGCAGTCATGTAGATTACAGTACATTAACAGATTATGCGTTGCTGATGTTGTGATGCTCCCAGCTCAGGTGTAGGAATCTCTTTGGTATTTCCGGTCCCCAATCAATTGTGTCTTTTCACTAGCATTAGTTGGCTGATGTACCACAGGAGTGTCTCCATCTAAAAAAAGATGTAAAATATGAGCTCATGAAAAGCACATTTGTGTACAGCAGATGTGTGTGTGTGAGTATGTGTGTGCACCCTGTCACCCCTTACCATCCATGTCATTGCGGATCTCTTCCTCCAGGTCTTCAGGGGAGACATAGCTGTCTCCTGCCTCTCCAGGAGCTGTGGGCTTCAGCTTCCCACAGCAGCAGTTACAGCAGCAGCACAGGCAGCAGCAGCAGTAGAACCCTGTTATGACACCACATAGGGCAAAAAGACTCTGGCAGGACAGATGTACATAGGTCAGTACAGGGGTAGATAGACACATGCCACAGAAACACAAATGTACTCCCACAAATAAGAGCTTGCTTTATATACAATTATGATATATATATATATATTTATGATGTTTGATCAATACAAGACGTCATATACTAGATATTATTTCAAACCCACATTTGACCATTTTGATGTGATTGTTTAGATTTGATCTCACCTTGGCCCACCAGGTAGAGAGCATAAAGTATGTGTTGACATTCTCCTCGCCAAACTGCTGAGCTACATAGAGTCCCAGAGAGCCATAACTGTCATAGATGTTCCTCTTGGTAACGTCTGACAGGATGGCATGAGCGCTGTTCAGCTCCTTGAACTTCTCTGCAGTTTCAGGGTTATCAGGATTCTTATCCGGATGGTATCTTAGGGCTAGTTTTCTGATGAAGCACATTTTTAACAGTGTTTTGTACTAATAGTTTTAACTTGTTCTTAAAGTCATCTGTGCCACAAATTGTCTGCACAGTTATGTATTTACTTCCATGGCTAGACATTTTGTTTCTTTAGAACTACCACTCCATCTAGTGTCAGGATTTTGTCAGCACAAATATGTTTATATCATATTACAATGATTAATGCTGTACAGTCCCAGATAATAGTTTAACAAAATGCATTTAGCAGATTTGTAGTATTTTGGGGACATTCCCCAAATGGTTCTCGAAGCGTTACAAAGAATTGTCTAGAAGCTAGTATTAACATTTGTATTTTCACTATAACTTAGCGCTCTAGCCTAAAACCACCTGTGAAATAAATTATTTGATACTATCCCCTTGCACAAAGTGAGTGCAAGAAGTTAGTATTTACTAAGTCAAAACAGAGCAGATGTTCCATCAAGCTTTTTACAGGTGTAAGGTCAGGTATCACCAATTTTAAGCCATATAGTGCATGTATGAAACAGAGAAAGATATGTTGTTCTCACCTGTAGGATTTTTTAATGTCATCATGTGTGCAACCTTTTTCTAGTCCCATCAACTGGTAAAGTGACTCTCCTGATGTAGACAGGGAGCGCTGCTTGGATTCAGACATCCTACAACCATTACCTGCTGGCAAACAGATCATAGAATAATTCATTCAAAGTCCAGTGCACTTCATCTAGTGAATTAGACTAGGATCAAATAAATGTCTATACATTACATACCAAACCTATAGACTAATCAAGCAATGGAAAATATACCCATTGACCAGGTGGTAAAGTAGTCAAAATCATAAGGTTTAAAGAGATAAGTAGGAATTAAATAGATACCTGGACCTTATAACGCTCTTCTTTCTGTTATCTTCAGTATGTAAAAACTTCAGTCAAGGTTCTTAATCTGGTTTAAATCCTGTTGATAGAGAGGTACCAGTAAAGGACAGCTATTGTTGGTTGGTGTAGACCTAAAGCTGAAAGGAAATGAAAGATTCAAGAACCCGTTGACTTGTGTTTCACCGGCTACCAATGGGCCCATGATCCCTGCCGTGCCTGTAAGCTTGATCGAGTTTCAGATGAGACGGTTGGGTAGGTGTATTGTGCATGGCGAAGGTAAGCATGACCATACTGCTGAGGAGTCTGACTCAACAGACAACAAACAGGTGGAACTCATAACCACACCTAGGTTTAAAGTCCCAGTATTTTAGAGTAAGGTAATAAAAGATCCTGTAGGTATTGTGTTCCTGTATGTATAGATGCTCTAATACTTGTGTCTGTATAGTGAGTATTAGATTTGGAGGTGTTTGGAGTGATCTTTTTTATTATGCTTCAAATTAAACATTTCAGATAGTCTTACATAGGCAATGATGCAATTAGGGAGTACTTGTCCTTAGCCTGCTGATTTGTGTTTAGTTTCAGGTCAAATGAGCAGTATTGCGGCAGCTAATAGTGCCCTCTAGCTTGTAAACAGACAATTCTGTATTGTGCCTGCACAAATTAGATGTAATACTCCACTTTCATCACACGATGGAGACAACAGCAATATTTCTGGTTTCATATACATTCGCCACAGAAAATACTACATAAGCAAAACAAAAACAAAACACAAACACATTTGTTTCAGTTCATATACAGATGGCTGAAGTTGGATATTTTACTTAAATAATACAGTACAGTTTGGTTGCTTTTTGTGTTATAAAATATACACGATGCATTTAAATAATGAATAACCCATCTGCTACAAACAACCATGCCAAAATCAGCTCTATAGAAATAGTGTTTAGGAATCATCTACGGTGTAAATGATTTATTTAACTTTTTTATATATTTTTTTTTTATCTGAAGACAACTTTGATAATCTGATGTTAACATTTCCTTCACAAATGGAAACACATGATTGTGCAAAGCAAAATATGCTCCCTTTAATTAAGTCCCCTTTGGGATACTCCTGTAATAAACAAGTCTGCCGTGGGACTACTTTAGTAAAGTACGTACGGGGAAATAATGTGGGAGTTTGGGGAAATCTTTCAATTAACTTAGTTTCCTTTTGACCACCTCCTTCTCATAGGTTTGATCATCCACAGAAAAGCAACAACACTGGGCAAATACTTTGTGATGTGAGTATTTTTTATTTGACAGTTTGTATGTCCTCCTCCACACAATGGTTGCGTGATGTGAGAAGTGCTCAAAAGGAGAAGCATCCACATCCTCTTCAGCTGTTCATTCATTCAGATTCAGTTGATTCAGATTCAGTTGATTCAGACTCACCCTACAGTTCATCACTATCCTTCTGCTTCATTTCCCTCTAGTATTAAGAAGTTCCATCTGGAATATTTCTGTAAGATGTCTTACTAGATCTATATATGTATACCTCTAGTAATGACTTCCAACTACTAATTGATAGTAAGAATACACTTGACTTGAAGACCAAACGTGCTTCAGTTTTTATATGTTTGTACAAGTTTGTACAAGGCTTTAATTGAAGTACTCATACATCCTCTCTTTCAAGTAAATATGTTGACTGCATGAGGTAGTTTCAGTTTTCTATTAATCATTCACGTTCAGTGAAAACTGAATTAAGCAGAAAAATAAATGATTTTCCCATGCAGATGTTCATTAAAAACTGCCCCAATGACTTTTTTTGCAATGTAACCAATAGACATCTATGTATTTGTCATACCCTTTGTTTCTAACCAATCACAAACCTTGTCTCATCACATATCCGAGTCTATTGGACGCTTCAGATAGTACTCATCAGAGTGTGAACAGCGCCATCTCTGGTGGGAGGCGGATTGGGCAAGAGGCAGGGGTGAGCAGTGAAAGGAAATGCAAGAACTCTGGTGACCGTTGTAGACTTTTTGATCGTTTGCGTTGTACGTTAATTTATTTTGTGAATATTTGCATAGTTGTCTACTAAGTGAATGGTCACGTAAAATCCTAACAACAACGGCTCTATTTCTCTTAAAATGTGCTCCACGGTCATTTATGCAAAGCAGTGATGGGTCTGCAAACGGACTGAGTGCATTTTGATATTGTTGTCTCCTCCAACGCTTCAAGAAGGCTTGTAATTGATACAAGCAAAGGGGTTTCAAATTCACTTTTAGTGTAACAATACTCAATGCTATCCTATGCCTGTTTTTACACCGATAGGCTGTTTGCATCTCCGAATTGTTTTAATTTGATTGTGTTTGCTTTTAGTCGGAGGTCGGCTACTGTCTCCAGAAAGCAAGGATTTTTAATATGAGGAAGCTATTTATTATTGAGATACCAAACAGAAAAAGGCCTTTCCGTTTCCAAGCCCGGATTTGAGTTCAAAAAGGGGGGCAAATGGTGAAAACCCCCAAATGGATGAAATACTGAACAAAAGATTGGAGGAGCCGCTTCGTTTCGTGCAAGTTTGATGCAGCAGAAAAAGAGACCAACCTCTTTCTATATGAAGATTACAACTGTTCTGATATTTGACGCATCAAATCCATCGGAAGACTGACGTGGGTGGAATTGACACATTTGTGGTTGTGTCACATTCCATCGGTTCAGTTTGATTTTATGTTACTTCAGCATTACAGCTGGACTTGAACGTTGTTCAATGGCAGTATGTTATCAGTTACCGGTTTTGCCTCTAGACAGGCCGGTTCCTAAACATGTTCTCAGCCGAAGGGGAGCCATCAGTTTCAGCTCCAACTCATCTCTCTTTGGGGGACCTTCTCCAAGACAGCTGTCAAAGGTAAGATCAGTCTGGAACACCCATACAGATTTATACAAAGCAAAGCATTCCAAGCAGTTTTGGGTGTTCAGAAACTATAACTGAACTCTAATGCTTTTATAGTGCTTTTTTATCCCAGAAGGAGCATGGTTTATGTATAGCAAATGCTCATACTCATGAAAACTTAGGAGTTACACAATACTACTAATTGTATTTAAATGTACCTTCCATTTAACCTTGTCTATTTTAAATCCTTATATGTAATAATGTTTGAGTCCCACAAAGCTGATTGGACTATGCATAAACAGCTTATCACAAAAGTGCTTTTGACGGTCCCATTGGTCATAGCCTAATGTGATGTGAAATGAAAATATGTAGGTCATGCTATTTGCTCCAGGCTACTATGCACTGTGAGTGTTATAAATCATTCTAGATGGAGCTTCTTGTTTTACTGCATGACATTGATAGTTTGAAATTGATATTTACAATCATAAGTTCACAATACATCTTTGCAAATGACATGCACTTGAGTTTAGTCAGGATTCTTTGGTTTGATGTCATCAATCGTCCATTTGTATACCAGTACTAGATCCTGGATCATCCATGTAGAAGTGGTGGCCTACATCTTGTTGGCCTGTGTCACTTGCTGTAGCCTGAGCCCAGATCTGTCATCATCTGTTTGATTATAATCATGAGATATGTTACAGCGCATTCAGATACCTAAGCGGTTGACCTGATACAGGCTAAAGAATTATGTGACTGTGTTTGACCCCTTGGATATCAATCCATGTAATTTGGAGGTGTTTAGGGATGTATGTCTAACTTGTGGTTAAACCATGTGAAAACCTGATTGCTTTGTAAACTAACAAAGTTGATGGTTGATGCAGTGTCACACAAATGCTCAGTTTGGTAAGAATGCAACTGTTTTGTGGCTTGCTTTTGATATCCAGGGTTGTGAAAACATGCCTTGTTGCTGGGCAGGGGGGTTAGATAGCCTCAAGGGTCAACCAAGCCCCATGGTTTATACTGTATGTGGTTGATTTCCATCTGACCGTCCAAACAAAGCATAAGGTGCCTGCTTGGATGTGCTTGTAGTTCTGTACATCCGTCAGAATCTTTTTGTTTGTTATGGCTTTAATTGACATATATTCCAAAAGTATAGCATTTAGGATTTATTACAAGTATATTTCAGACAATAACAGTTTTGTTGACCTATGTTTATCTGGAGCCACGTGCAACTGAGAGCTATTGCCATTTTTATGAAGTTTATATCATTTTGACGCCTCACCTCATACTCAACCTCCATTGCTGAGTTGGCCTATGTGATAATGCTAACATGCATATGGGCTGACTTCAGAAAACCTTGTTATTCTGTTTACATTTCTTCTATATCATTATTTGTTTTCATGAGCAGTGCCTGTAGGTCCATTCGAGGGTCACAGCATTTCAGTTCACAAGCTGAAGTGGGATTTACTACAAAGCCCACCCTTAGGAATGTGCAGATACTCTTGCTGCGTTTCTCTGTGCAATGCTACAATTCACGGGGGAGCTTTGAATTTCTGAAGCACGTTGAAACAGTTTTAGCCCTTGTCCCACCTGCATTTAGAGACAGCATGCATTATGTGGACACACAGGCTGTTGAGCTTTGTCCTTATTCAACTTGGCTAGGCTTCTGCTGTCTGCAGAAGAACCAGAGAGGGTTAACTAAATGAGTGAGGCAGGCTGTTACGACCTGCTGTAGATCCGGCCTGTGATTTGCTAAGCGATGTCAGCCTGCAGGATGGTTTAAACTCATGTGTCAGGCTATTGAAGGGGAATAACCTCAAATGGACCTCATGTACACTTAGGAGTTACATTACATTTAGTCATTTAGCAGACACTTATCCAGAGTGAATTACAGCAAGTACAGGGACATTCCCTCTTGAGGCAAGTAGGGTGAAGTGCCTTGCTCTAGGACACAACGCCATCTAGCACTGCTGGGAATCGAACTGGCAACGTTCTGATTACTACCCCAATTCCCTAACCGCTCAGCCAACTGACTCCCTGATGTTAAATTTTTTTGTTTCAAATAAAACGTATCCAGTGAATTTTACACCTGAACAATTAATGGCAATGGTTATTCAGATTACTTAAATCCACAAATACGGAGGAAGGCACTGATTCTTTAAAAACATGATTTCAGAGTGTTGGAGCAAATATATTAATTCATCCCTCTCTCCCTGCTACAGCATCATTAGAAGCTAAAGATGACACAGCTTACCATAATCATTAAATTGTAAAGCATGGTGATGGTGGGAAAATAATGAATGCTGTCAGTTTATCAAATGGGATTGCTAAATGACGCAGGGGACTGTCAGCCTGGCGACGTGACGCATGTGGGGAGCTGTTGAGACTGGTAAACCATTGCCCCTGGTCGGTTACTGTGAAACCACAACAATGTTGGATTTGTTCACACTCAGTGCATTGTGGATGCAGCCTTGTGTCCAACAATGAGTTATTTACCCATGTTAAATGAAGGTAGAGTTGTGTGTGGATGTGGATAGAACGTGGTTGTTAATACTGTAGACTAGTTATTCAACATGATCTACATACAAGTAGACTATACTTTCATAAACAGCTTTTGTTTGGCTCTAAAAACTTATGTAAAGGTTATGTAATTTTACTGGCAAATTTACATTCAGAATGTTGGAATTAGACTACAAGACAATAACAAAACATATTTTTGAGAGAGTTTTATTTATTATTCCTTGCATTTACATTACATTTATTCATTTAGCAGACGCTTTTATCCAAAGCGAATTCCAAGAGAGAGCTTTACAAAAGAGCTAAGGTCACTGATTATAACAACGATATTACCCAAACATTGTGGGTAGCCAAAACATGAAGCATACATTGTGAGAAAACAAACAAGTGCCAAAGGGAAGAATCACAAGCGCATTCAGTTAAACAAGTTACAATTAAATAACATGAACCTCAGTCGTGCAAGAGTGTACCTGTAGGAAAGCAAGTAACAATAATATACCTCACGATGAGTACAAGAATTGGTTAGAAATCGGTTACAACAAGTACTGACCAACAAGACCCGCAAAAAGAGGCATCGTGATCTTGGAGGGAACTAACTTCAGGTCCAGAAATGCATTCCTTAGTATCGTACACCTGGAATAAGTGCTGTGTCTTGAGCCTATTCATGTTTCATCTCCTACAACATCTGCAATGTTAACATGACATATTATTTACTGTAATGCATACAATACATACAATTCAGGTTTGGGGACCTAAAATTTGAGTACACGTAGTAAACGTAAAAGTTTTTTTCTAAATCATGTTTTCATAATCTACTAAATTGCCACAAATTCAGAGAATGCTTTAAGGTAGGCCTACATATGTATACAATATAGGCATCATATCTAGATTAGATATCTGGTCAAATGTAGCTGTTATGCTGCATAATTTGTATACAGAACATGAGCCACCTTTGTTTTCTCACTGTTGGGATTTGCATGAAATTTGACATGGAAAAATAGAATGTACACTGTTGAAAATAAAGGCCTTAGGCTGCAACTTACGCCTAGGCAGTTTATCCATAGGTTTACTGTAATGACGTTAAATATTTTTATTCCAGAAAGGACTCGTAATGAAGGACAAAGTACTAAATTAGAGTTTGACTGAGTTGTATGTCACAGTATTCATATATAGAGAACACTTTTTGCAACACAGTTATTTACATATTTTATCCTTCATCCTACTTTTGAAAGCTTTTCTCTGAGCACTGAAGGAAATAAATGCCATCACTTCAGTTTATCTTGAGTATAAACACATACTATATATACAGTAGGTTACTCTAGTGCTAAGAACCAGTTCTTCATTAACTTACTATTTGTATGCCAAGTTTGGAAAAATATACTTGGAAGGAGCCTATAGCTTCCCTCACAGTGTTTACAGTGCTTCCAAAACAGAGGACGTGCCGATAAACAAATGAACATGTGATTAACGGGTTGTTCAATCTTACACAACCATCACAATCACACCAGGAGTTGTAAAAACAAACACAACTGTCATGTGTGTTAGCATGTTCCTTGTAGGTCCTTGAGTTATTTGATTATCTATGGTTTAGAAATGTTGTGTTTTCAGAAATGGGACATTTTGAGTTAGTGAGCCAGATCATCACCTAGACCACACCCCATCATCAGTGTGAGTTGACTCACTCTCATCCATTGACGAAGTCTGCATGCACTGATTTGACATGACAAGCTGTTGTTTACCCCCCCCCCCCCCGCAATGAACTCCGTCATCATGGAGGTGTTGGCTTGTTTTATCATACTTAACATTTGATGATGTCATCGGTTATTTTGACTGTGTATTTATCATTATTAGTCAGCTAA
The DNA here is from genome assembly GCA_030340665.1 of Neosalanx taihuensis. Classification (NCBI taxonomy): domain Eukaryota; kingdom Metazoa; phylum Chordata; class Actinopteri; order Osmeriformes; family Salangidae; genus Neosalanx; species Neosalanx taihuensis. The sequence continues at coordinate 13,041,072 of CM059300.1, read as the reverse complement.
TCAGTGATTTATTGCACAGGGAAATTGTGTCAAATCCATACGCTATGGTGCATTAGTCCATGATAGCCAAGTGAAGGGACTTACCAGGAAAACATCCCAAGTGTCCTGTTAGATTTGGGAAGGAATGTTTGCATAGCTGTCTTTGCAGGAACTTGGCTGGACGGACCACAACAGTTTCCCAAGCTTTGTATTTAAAGGCACAGTCCTGACAATTTTCTGCTGAATGGCGTGAAGGCAGGATTCTGTGTGCGTCTATCTGTGGCTTGATTATATCAAGAGCTGGGCACTGTGTGAAGTTAAATCTTGCAGGTGTATTGCTGAGGACCCAATGTCATGCAGGTTCTAGTGTGAAGCTGTTTGGATGAGCAGTTTCTGACCAAATCAATTATTTTGCTGCCATGTATTTTGCTGCACTATCTTAATGGATCCATGGATCTTGTGAGAATAAGTCAGTAAGCATTCACTGCCAACGGGCACTGCCCTAGTTTAAAAGAAAGATACTAACCATGGATTGGAAATTATCAGTGTTTTGTTATGTTTACATTGTACAAGTATTCAGGAATAGGTTGTTTTTGAGGATAAATAAGATTTTAATGTATAGTACAAATTCAAGTACAAGTAAGAAGACCGGCCACATTTAGACTGTACCAACAATGCCACAGATTTCTGAAGATGGTAACATACAAAGACCTGTTGAGGTTGGCACAATAATTTAAGTTACAATTAAAACTATGGCCCCTCGAATATTAAGTTACACAAATAATGAACTTCTTTGAAGTTTTTCGAATCTTTGTAAGATTGTGTCTTCAGAGCCTTGATGCTCTTTTGTGCAGTCATATAACTGGCCTTGTAATGGCTCTATTTCTGGCATCCGGTTTACCACACTTATCAGCTGGGCTGTCGACGTAGCGAGGGGTTGGTGGGGGGGTGGAGGGGTCTAATTTAGTCTGTGGGCCTTTGCAAGGCAAGGGCATATCTAACCCCTCACTTTTCTGTGGAGGGTTTGTTCAAGGCTACTTCTCAGACAGTGCTACTTATTCAACGGTATCTCTCTTGAGAATCCTTGCATTTCATCTCCATGCACGCTGTTCCCTCCTCTAGTTCAGCTTTCACTAGGTTCTATTATATGGTACATTAACTGGTTTAAAACATGTGTCAAGTAGCTAACAGATTCTTTTTTTTCAAAAGATATTAATTGTATGGTAGAATAACAGCAACTCAGAAACTACAATGAGAGTGCTATCTTTATTGTGTAATTAGTCTGAAGTGAGACATTATCAGAGATGAGTTGTTCCTTTAAAGAACATGTAGAGTAAAATAATGGCAGTACAATCAGTCTCTTTAATTGTAGGGCTTATGTTGACAAAGTAATAAAAGGCTGTGGGTGACTTCACAGGTATGGCCCATTCTGACGAACAGGACATACTTAAGAGGCAAGGCTTCAGCTGACCTTTATGACGTGTAAAAACCTGCTACAACACGAGTAACGTGACATTGAAGTGCAGTAATATGTGCCCACCTGCCCCTCCACTCCCCACCGTCAACCTACCCCCAACTGTCCCTGCCCGAGTGTTTATGAGGTGTGTTTGGCCGTTGCTACACAGATACTGGTGGCTCAGGCGAGAGAGAGGGGACGGAGCTCGCGCAAGATCGCAACGCCACTTGCAACACCAGTGCTTGCTGGGGCAGGCAGCTGGGGGGGCTGGGGGGGGGGGGGGGTTGGGGGTGTCCTGGCGCCTGTCCCCTGTCCCCTTATACAGTCAATCAGTCAGTCTGTCAGTCCGTTTGGTAGTTAGCCTAGTCCCCCGTAGTGGGCGGTCAGGTGATAGTGCCTGGAGCGAAGACAGCTGCTGCCCAAGGCTCTGCTTACTGCCCCTGCCTGGGCCTTGAGCTGTCCTTTGTCGGTGTCCGGATATTCACTAGGGTCTGCACCCCATACGTTCAAGCTACACACATACACACATTTGAACACACACACTCACACGTATGTACAAGCTGGAAAAGGGACTCACAATCCTTGGCCAGGCGGCCCAATGGGAATTGTACTAATCTGGTCTTTGATTATGATTCTGACCCGGTGGATTTTCCAAAAGGTATGTTCTTTTCACATAATTTGCTAAATTTGAAAAAAGATCTGCAAATTGGTTAGACTTTGCGAAGTCAAGATTTTACTTCTGGGCCTATCTGTTGAAAGCAGTAAGAACAAAGAAAGTGTGTGTGTTTAGTTTAACATGCGATAGCTTGACTTGTCAGTTACTAGCGTAGTCACAAGTTGATAAATACATTTTTGGAACATTGGTATTGTATTAAAAACAGAACAACCTTGAACAAAACTGGTTCAGAGACAATTTGACCAAAATGTAACTCCTGCTCTTTAAGTTTCTTGAGAATGCATTTTGGTTGAAATTTTACCCCACAAGCGCTTTGTCTAAAATGATTGAGCGGCCATTGTTTAGAGTACATTGTAGTGGAAAATGAAGCGACTAGGTCCTCAATACTCCTTGTGTTTTCAGTGATTTCCCTCCGGTCAGTTTAGCTGAAACCCAATCCTGTTGCTGTTAATTAGATATCTCACTGTCTCTCTCTGGGCCAACATTTTCCCACAAGCCCAGCAGTGTCTCTTCATTAGCTCAAACTGAACTGTGGGAAGAGCAGCAAGAACAGTCCTGGGACTCTGTAAGAGAGATTACATTTCAACTACTGTTGGTAAATGTGAAAAAAGGGTCTACTGTTGTTTGCACAAATCACTTTGTCACTTGTACTATTACTATATTGCCTGCCAGTACTATTTTGTCTGATTAAAGTTTTCAGTGGTACAAAGACACAGAGACATGTGATAAGTAACAAATACACATGTTTAACTTGAATTATGTAAACCACTTTCTCTACACCCCAATAACCTGTGACTTACGATGTGTTTGACATTTCGTCATGACATAGAAAAGTCAGACATATGTCTGTTCATACGTGTATTTCAGTGACGTAAGACACATGACGTAAACTGAGGCTTTGTGAAATGCTGTGATTTTTTTTAACGAGGAAAGCAAGGAGCAGTTGCACATGTCGGCTTCTGTATGTAGAATGTCATGTCAAGCATCTGAGCATGAGCGCATGGCATGAAAGATGGTGGCATATGTTCGCCCCAGCCTGGCAGACGCCACAGTGTTTTCACGAGTGCAGCAAGGCAATCCGGTAGTGACGCACACGCCGGGCCTGTCGTGGCCTGCGTAGTTGGCACCATGTGAGGGAGATGCCAGTTACTAGTGTGAAGCACATATGGGCACAGCAAGGTTGGCTGGCTAACGGTTCTTGTCTCTCAAAGAACCTGAGTTATCTCCTTAGCTATAAACACAAATGGATTGATGTAAACACAGTCCTTGTTGGTTCTCAAAACAGTCTTCAAGGTAATGTTTAGTTGGGTTTTAAGTTGCGTCAGTGGGCAAGATATACATATCGAGAGTCTAGTGAATCTGTGTACAATTTTCGAAGGGCACTGTCAGATAAAGGGAAAGTGATTTTGTTGTGTTTTTGTAAATAGAACAATAGAACAATCAACTCCCTTTCAAGAACAACTCGCTGCTCTTTATTTTATTCGTCATCTATCTTAAAACAGGAACTTGAAAGGGTAACAAAAACAAAAACTAAATGTTTGCTACTCCACCAACTGTACAATAAGTGTTGAAAGTAATCCACAAGCCATTTGTATGTTCAAAAGCTCAACTTTCATCAGGACTACGATATTTGTTGTAAATATTTCCATAGACTGCCTTGTTTACTATTACAAGCTATACACATAATGAAAAAAGCACATCAGGCTCTATTAAAACAAAAGTTTGCATTTTATCAAAAATATTGTACACTATATGGCCAATACTATGTTGACTTTGCTCAGAATACAGACAGCTGCCTGTTGAACCTCTCCTTCCAAATTCAATTTTTGTAATCCACTCAACGACATTCTACTTTCTGTTTGACTTATCCCAAAAATAACAAGATTTTATATATAGACCAGGTTTGTCACATCCAAATAACCTGCGTAATCGACACCAATATGTTTTGTAATGTGTGACTTCCATTATGTTCAGCGTTTTCTTTCTTTTTGTACTGCTTACAGATGGTGATGACTAATATCCTGTTTAGAAATTTGACCACATATTGCAAAAATAATTATTATTACAGAGCCTGTGTCAGTTTGTGTCATATCATGCGACTAAAAGATGGTGTGAAATAAAAGACCATACATTTTTTATGACCTTTGCATTCTTTACTGTGACCTGTGTGGATAGGGTTTGGCTGGAAGAGGGAATATAAATTATGCAAATTGGTTAGGTGTATTGACGTCACCCGTTTCAATGTAATGCCATCTGGGGACACCCCAGTGAGCTATCTGAATGCATCTCTGGAGCAGAGCCATTAATATGAGAGAAGGACCAGTAGCGATGAGGTTCACTGACTGGGCTCTCCTCTGTCCTGTGTGGTTCACACACACACCCACAAACACACACACACACACACAGACAAAACTGTGTGGTTAAAGTAGGGTGTGAAGCACCTCGGGTGCATGTTCATAGGGGCACACTGAACACACAGAAACTTGGGCAGAACAGGATATTCTTTTCTTATATCTGAATGGTCCATATTATTGCAGCATATTCTTTTGTGTCAAGAAAGCTTTTTGTTCACTTAGGATGACAGAACAATTCCTGAACAACTTTATAAATAGTAATTTGTTAGTATTGTCTCTACTCAGGGCAACCTTATTTTGACCTTTTTACTCATACTTTCATATGCTGTCAGGGTCTGGTTATCCTCCCTATCTAGAGTACTGGTATATATTTTTGTAGGTAGTCAAGCGGCTGAGCAGTGAGGGAATCGGGCTAGTAATCAGAAGGTTGCGTGTTTGATTCCTGGCCGTGCCAACATGACGTGTCCTTCGGCAAGGCACTTCGCCGCCCTGCTTGCCTCGCGGAAATGCCCTTGTAATTGCTGTAAGTCGCTCTGGATAAGAGTGGCCATATGATCGTATGTAATATTTTGTTTTGTTTGTTATTTGAATACTTTGTTGTGACCCTATTTTGTCCTGTCTTTTCAGAGACGTGGGGCAATCTCCTATGACAGTGAAGACCAGACTGCTCTTTACATCCGCATGCTAGGTGCGTGGGACATTCACCTGGGTAACACTCGGTTTTTGACTATCTTCCTGTGTGGTCTAAAGTATCTTATAATTAATTGTCCAGTGCATCCCTAACACTAACCGGTTGTTGTGTCTTCTCAAGATTGCGGGTGACAGTTGAATAACTTGATTGTTGATGCTATTTTTTATCAGTGGGCAGGATTGTGGTCATCGTTGTCGTCATCATTGCTCCACGCATTAAAACCAATGGCTTAGTGTCTATTTCATGGGCTTCTGTTAAGTCCAATCCGCCTTGTGATGTTTACATTATACAATCAGGGTTGGGGAACATTCTTTATTTATTTGTTTTTTTTATGTGAGTTTAAATTAAAATGCAAGCATATTCTTGTGCGGTATATTGTTTTCCAAAGTGACATATGTAATGTAAAATTCGACATGTAAGTAATAAGAATGTCTTCTATTATTTAAATAATGAATGTATTACATTGAAACATACTTGACCCCAATCCTGCCTATAATCTCTTGTCTAGTGTAACCAATGAATTTGATTTAATCTAGTCTAAACAGAAATGCCTAGGGTTCTTTATCATTAGTCATCAGAGCTAGCAGTGCGTGAATACTAATGGACACTTGGCACTGCTACATGCTGCTTCCTGTCCAGCTGTGTCCCTCTTCTCAACGCAAATTCCTCACTGGATAAAACCTCTTATTATTGCCAGTACCTTGAGGATATTTTCTTCTTCTTTTCTTCCCTTCTTCTCAATTGCCTCTAGGAGATGTGAGAGTCAGTCGCCAGGTCGGGTTTGTCGAACTAGAGAGACGAGGTTCTAATCCTTGCACATATGTCGACTTCCGAACTTTGCACTGTAAGTATGAAAGTTAACACTTTAGTTTAGTGCGATAACCATGCAAACACAACTGTATTATTCCCCTTTTAAAACTTTAACTTTAAATTAATTTGTGTTGTATATCCCCCAATAACATCCCTAACACACAGGCACCAAATATGAAACCAAATACTAAAGATAGGTTAACCCTTACACAGAGATGATAAACTATAGCTGTGATGCCAGTCTATGTAGGAATTATACTGCTTTTTATATTGGGAGCTAGATTAGCCAAATCCTTTAAGTGCATGAGAATAGTCTGTCAAACATAAAGTCTGATTTCCCAGCAGCATGTTTGCCTATGAGTAAAGATTGTTTTGCCACTGTATCAATCCAGCTGGTTGTCCTAGTGATATTGTCTGACTTTTCCACAAATCAATATAGTGTTTGTAATTGGTTTGGACAGATGCCCACAGATGACATCAAACAGGGTCAGCAGTACTTGGCCTATTTACTGTGGGTGATCATCTAAATTCATATGTAGGATTGAAATTTGCCAAATTTATTGAAGTTCTTAAATAATTAAAGTCAACTCTGTGTTGACATTCCCTTGTCTGACTGTAATTTAGAAGTTTTCTAGAATTGCTTTGCTCCAAGAAGCTATTTTTAAGCTTTATATTCTTCCATTGACAATACAGGTCTCAGATTGGTGGTTTGCCAGCTGGCGGGGTAACAGGGTGCTGTGTCAGCAGCACGCACAGACACACACACTAACAAAGACACTTTCACCCTCTGTGTTGGTCCTCCAATGGTACAGATGTTATTAAAGCTGCTGTTCAAATCAACAGGGCTCTAAACACTTTCCCCCAAAAAAGTCACAGTAACAGCAAAAGGCATCTGTTGTTTGTTTTCCTGGTACTGTTAATCATCCAGTTGTCCCACCAGTATTCTTGTTAGTCTGAGTTGTAATTTAATATTTATGCATTTATTCTGTGTGAGATCACTCAGTGGTTTTCAAAGGGTTTTTGCAGAGCTTGAGTACTTTGCTGGGAAAAAATGATCGCATATAATCAATTATAATTGGCTTGGACCCTGAATGAAAGAAAGATTGTAGTGGTAGTCTAGATCTTGTACACTATACGTAAATTCAGATTTATTCTGTAGAACTGACAAGAATTATGTTTCTATAGAACAATATTTGAATATGTCAGTGTTCTAGATTTCTGCAAGTCCAACAGTCAATTTTTTTAAACTCTTTTCAAGTACATGCAAAATTGCACAATACTGTATACTTGAAATACATTATGCCTAATGGAACATAACGTAAACATTTTGCTTATTAGCCATACAATTAATGGCTATGAGTACATACTAAATCAGATAGATTAATGATTTTATATGAGGTGGACATAGTTGTAACAGATAGCTAGGTAACTGCCACTGATTTGATTATAGAATGTTTCTGTAATAGAAAATACTTTGTATCTGCTACAGGTCCTCCTGATTCTGCGGAGCCTGTGTCTGCCAGGAAAGTCCGAAGGTTACAGAGCTTCCAGAGGTACCTCCACTCTTCACGGTTCTTCCGGGGTCTTCCAGCGCTCAACCCTCTCTACATCCTTGATGACGACTACATAGGTCAAGCCAAGGTTTGTGTGTGGTGGGGTTGTGGTACATTTACATCCACTGCTGTGTATGCAAAACATTCCATTAACAATGTTTTGTGTTAATTCTTGTTTTTCAGTGTATGCTAAATAAGGTTGGGACCTGGAACTTTGATATTTTTTTGTTTGACAGACTGACAAATGGTAAGGAGTTTAGGAAGCATGTTTTATTGCCCTCTGCTGATAGAAAATTGTAGTTGCATGTCTGTTAACGCAACAACATACAGCAGTTTTGCTTTGTATTTTGGAGAATAATGGCATTAAGATAGTCACACCTCATTCACCTAAAGTAATATACTGATACACCATTTACGTGGGTGATCTATGTGGGTCAGCACCAATGACTTGACACAGGTGAGTAAGCGCACCTTGTTCATTAAGCATGTGTAGCATCCCAGCTTGATACAGGAAAGCAATCAATGGACCAGGCAAACTAACTGTTTAAAATTGTACAGTAATTTTGGATGATGTAAGGTGGCCATGTGGTACTTTGAGTCACCTTCTACAATGGTTAAATAATGTATTCATGGTCTGTAATGCTTGTGAACTCTGGTATTACTGTTAGATGAGCGGATGTTTTGGTTTCTTTTCTTACAGGAAACAGCCTCGTCAACCTAACATTTCACTTATTTAACCAGTATGGCTTGATTGAGCTCTTCCAGTTGGACATGGTTAAGCTGAGACGATTTTTAGGTATGAACAGTCTTCTACGTATATATTTAATTAATATAATTAAGTATTCATACCACAGTGTTGTAATTTGTGCCCATAGTCATGATCCAAGAGGATTACCGTAGCCAGAATCCTTACCACAATGCAGTTCATGCTGCTGACGTGACTCAGGCAATGTACTGTTACCTACAAGAGCCCAAGGTGAGATTATCAGATGTTCATAAAGTTCATAAAGTATTATAGTATTTGACAAATATATACTGGCTTATAAAGGAGAAATAATAGTATAAAAGATTATAGCATTGTTGTGAGATGCTTTTGTACCAACTCTGTATATTTTGAATGTCTGTTATATTTTTGAATATATGTGGGCGTGTGCACAGCTTGCCAAGACGCTCACTTCCTGTGACATACTCTTGGGCTTGGTGGCCGCTGCAACCCATGATCTGGACCATCCAGGTGTCAACCAGCCTTTTCTCATTAAAACTGACCATTACCTCGCTGCACTGTACAAGGTAAGGGTCCCTCAAACTTTCTTTAGTGACCATCAGTCAAATCAATGTGAACATATTAACGCATTTAGCAATTCATGTAAACGTTTTAGAATCTGAACCTATGAGCTATTCAAAAGCACATTATTTGTCAACAAGTTTTTGAGGTTCCCTCTATCATATTACAGAACACATCAGTTCTGGAGAACCACCACTGGAAGTCTGCAGTGGCACTGCTCAGAGAGTCGGCTCTGCTCTCCCATCTCCCTGCGGACGACAGGTAAGCCAACATCCCTGACGCACTATGATCTGTTTTCTATTTGAAAGGATTGTTTTTATTAATTGTTGTTTTACCTAAGTGATGTTTCATACAACAATTTACTACTGTCAGTATTATTTACCTATTTAATTTCTTGGGGGTCTTCTTTCCTGGGGTCTTGTAGAATGAACATGGAGCAGAGACTTGGATCTATAATCTTGGCCACAGACATCAGCCGTCAGAATAAGTATTTGTCTGAGTTCCGGACACATTTGGACAAGGGAGAACTCTGTCTTGGGGACCCGTGGTACCGACATTTTGTTCTGCAGGTGAGCTAGCCTAGTTTCAGAACAGATAAAACGTATTTCAGAGAATAAAGAGAACACTACCATAAATGTAATGTTACAGCGTGAAAGTTAAACACCATATAGTTATGTGAATTATTTTCATTGCAACACACAATATAGTAATAGGCTTTTCCCTAACAGTTGCCTAATCGCACTTTCGAGTGTTCATCTGTAAAGTTTTTTGCTACTGTACAGGACGTTGGTATAATATTTGAGACCTTGGAACATGCTTTTGTGTTGATGCTGATGGTGTGCAGAGGAGTGCAAAGGAAAGATTTTTGTTTTCGCCTTAGTTCATTTTGTGTACCCATGTACTCTTTAAGATGGCCATGAAGTGTGCAGATATATGTAACCCCTGTCGACCATGGAAACTCTGTAAACTGTGGAGCGAAAAGGTTACAGAAGAGTTCTTCCACCAAGGTAACACACTTTACCCACATGTTCTTCATTGTAATCAAAGTATCAGTGTATGTGTGTATTTTTTATTTAACTGAAAACCACCTACTTGACTTATCTTGTCATCAGGAGATATCGAGAAGAGCCATAATCTTGAGGTGACTCCACTCTGTGATCGACAATCCAACTCAGTGGCCAACATACAAATCGGTAAGACTGACCATAAGGGGTATAAAGAAAGTCTAGATGAAACATGACTAAACTAAATGATTTGGAATGAAGGTTCCTGAAAGTAACTGCTCATTTCCTTTCATGCAGGTTTCATCACGTACGTAGTTGAGCCTCTGTTCAGGGAATGGGCTCGTTTCTCTGACACGCCCCTCTCTCAGACCATGTTGGACCACCTGAGCCTGAACAAGGCCGGCTGGAAAGGGTCACCGCCAGAGACCTCCTCCGATAAACGAGCCCCTGGCCCCACTCATGCCCCTAAGGACAGTCACTCCAAAGTATTATCTCAGGGAAGCAAAGACTCGTGACACACCAAAAGTGCCCTGCAGTGCCAAAGGAGGTGTGAAGGGCACAGGGTCGATGTCAAACTGTAACATTACTCACCATGTCCACCTCAGCCATCACCACCCGCTCCTCTAGGTATACCACTGATTCTTTATTTTTTCACCTAATTTAACTTAATTTATTTTTTATTTGTTTTCTTTAGCGTGGAGTAATACGTAGATACCTCATGTTGCTTCTGCTGTATTTTTGTTTTAAGTTCATCATGTATTTATTTTTTCCTGTAGCTCCTTATTGGCATTACTAATTTAACATACCACATTTTATATAAATGGAAGGGAATATTTTCATACAAAACAATAAAAAAAGATCTTCTGATTAAAGTGCTATTTGCTAAACAAATATTTTAGTGATTTGTGTGAGAAGAGGGTAGAAAAAAAAAAGGTTCATTTTTTTCAGACAAGCCTTTGTAAGATGCTGTATTTGAGGCTTAATCTTCCTGATAACACTTAACAGGTGCTCTGTATCAGTGGTAGTGCTGTAATGACCTTAGTAGCAATACTGTTTCAGCATTGAATTATAAAAAAGTATTATAAAGGTCAACAGGGTAAATAATTTTGAGACAAGTGATTCCACTTCTAAAAGTATGTAAAATTATAAAACCATTATTGATAACCTTGAAACATTTGAGTGTTTATAACAATGTTAATACATTGTCGTTGCTAAAGTTGTAACAGCCTAGTGACGTAGGCATATGAGCAGCTTAATGAAAGTGTGTCCATCTTCCTAATCATGACTCATTTTTTTGAAAAGCCCACTTCAACTGCTGCCTCTGAACTGTTTACAAGCACACATTTTGTGTTTTACAAATGAAACATTAGTTCTGTAAAAAAAAAAGAAAAAAAAAAGAAAGAAGAATAATAATGAAAAAAGAAGCACATACTGTAAGTGTAATAACCACTTGAAATATTTGTACTTACTGAACAAACATCTGAATCACAGATCAACACACCAAATGCCATTGAAGGACTGACTTTAGTCTATGCTCCTTGCACTGTGAAATGTGATAGTTTATATTGAATATGGTATGAAATCTGTTTTATAATTATAGGTTGTTTAAAGCAAGCCTACAAATTATATTGTTTCGTAAGAGGAATAAGATGGCATATGTGGCCTTATCAGCCGTTCAACACTTGAAACAACACTTTTTCATACTAGTAGCAGATGGCCAAAAAAAAAATTCTCTCAGTTTAACAGTATGAATGGGGCCCACAATTTTATTTTATTTTGGGGGGTTTGGGCGTTTTGGTGGAAAAACTGAAGTCCCTTTAATACAACAATTTATTTGCATTGAGGAGAGTGTTTTATTGGGACACAACATACCATACGATGTTATAATATGAGATAATTAAGCCCATTTCAGAATGCCAGAAAATAAAAGACACATAATAACTGCAACAAATGCCTTTAAGCTATGCATGAAACGAAGTGACCAAACCCTATTTTTTTATGTGCTGTCTCTTGATGCATTGTCCAGTTGTTTGCCCTCTAAAGAACTGTTATTTTTTCATTAATAGATTGGACAGTAACTCAAACATTCCATATCTGATATGTGTTGTTGTTTCTGTATTCTAGACACTATTGTGTCTGTTTGGACTTTCATAATATAAAACGAAACCCGGTGGTTTTCCTACAATGGCAAATGTATATTTTCCGGACATTTCTTTAATATAACTGTTTACCAATTTGATTTGATGTAACTCATTTTCCGGGGTAGGATCTTGCGTGAAAAAGCTATTGTTTTTTAGGGGTAACATTTGCTAAATTGATATTTTGATACATGCCAGTTGCAGTTAAATTTTCATTAATAAAACCTTGTCACATGAGTTGCTTCAGTCTGTCTGTTTGAATACTAGAAACATGGTTGATAATAAATGCCTGCTTAAGATAAATGCATTTGAATGAGTAATACACTTTATTATTTTTGTAATAAAAATGTTCTCTTTTATTTTTTTCTATTGGTTTGAACACAATCCGGTGACGGTACCAGCAAACATATTCAGACGAATCTTGGAGAAATGTCATTGCAAAGAGATGTTGATCCCATGAATCTATAACATATCCGTGGTTGATCCCTGCAAAGTGCCTTTGTACTCTGAAGGGCGTCGGCCTTGAACTCATACAACACGCATTACTGAATGGCTTAATGACGTCAGGCTGTATTTCATCCAATCAGAGAGCTGCATACTACTGGGTGTTGCTGCTTTCTCGTGGACCAGGAAGAACCGAGATCAACCAGAGCTGTCACACTAGGCTAGCTTGTGAAGCATCGTTAATTATTATTATTTATTAGGAAAATTAAAGGCTCATGACTCCATACGTGTTGTTACGTGGCTAGGATTTTCTTCATATTCTGCTTCTGTCGGTACGGTACTGCCTAGCTTGCTAACGGTAGGTAGGCTATTTACCTGGAGACACTAGCATTAATACCACCAGCTATCACTGCACAGTAAATGCTTGCCAATCAATACGATATAAACACTTTTTAAATAAGTCAAATATATAAACTTGACTGGCACTTAATCTTTCAAATAATTAGCTAGCTAACTAACATTTTTATTAATCTTAGCTATATAAAGATACCCTGCCGGCTACAGGCTTTTGCTGACAGCAACTGACAGGCAAAACACTCCATGCTCCCTTAACCTAGCTAGGCTAGCAAGTTCAAAGTGGACAATAACGTGTTATCCTTGTATGGTGGATCTCCTATCTAACAGTGTGTCTCGTCCAGTCATTTCAGGCGTGCATGGGTGTCTAGCAAGCAAAGAAGCACCATGAGTGGGGAGCCAGACGCCTTGGCTGTGGTGAACCAGCTGAGAGATCTCGCTGCGGATCCCCTGAACAGGAGGGCCATCGTTCAGGACCAAGGCTGCTTACCAGGACTTATACTTTTTCTGGATCACCCCAACCCCCAAGTGGTCTACTCTGCCCTTTTGGTAAGGACATCATTCAGTGTCTGCTACATCTGTTCAAAACTTTGATTTCAGTGCCTACACTGGCTGTCAGAATGATCATTGGAACTAATGTTGAACTTTTGAGGTTGAGGTGTGTTGTGTTCTGCAGCTGGCTTTTATTCCATAACCGAACAGATCAGAGAATATATTACATTATACTTAAGTTGCATTGATTAGCTTCTGCTTTGTTTTGAACTTAAGTGATGTATACCTGTACAGAAATGTACTTCCCTGTGTACCATGAGCTAACTTGTGACTGTGCCGCCGTCAGGCTGTGCGATACCTGGCCGAATGCCGTGCCAACAGAGAAAAAATGAAGGACGAGCTGGGGATGATGTTGAGTCTACAGAATGTCATGCAGAAGTCAGTGGCTTACTCGATGTGCTCCCTACAACAATTTTACTGTTGTGGTCTCCTTTCTAAATATCACTAGTTCAGGGGTGGGCAATTCCGGTCCTCGGCTGGTCGCTGTCCTAAAGGTTTTAGATGTTTTCCTGCTTTAGCACACCTGATTCAAATAAATGGGTTGTTATCAAACTCTGTGGAAGTCTGATAATGAACTATTCATTAGAATTAGGTGTGTTGGAGGAGAGAAACATTGAAAACCTTCAGGACAGCGGGTCCTCGAGGACCATAACTGCCCACCCCTGCACTAGTAGCCCACAGGAGTATGCTGTGATGAAAATCTTTGTACTTGAATGTCATATATTTTTTATGAACAAATCCCCCTCCCATGTTCATCTGTCTCCTTCAGAACAACCACCCCAGGAGAAACCAAACTACTGGCCTCTGAGATCTATGAGCTCTTGCAGGCCTCCAGCAGTGCAGATTCTGAGCAGGCAGAGGAGGCTGCCACATGCAGACGCAAAGCCCAGTTTTTTCTTGGCTCCACTAACAAACGGGCCAAAACAGTTGTCCTTCACATAGATGGGCTCGATGACTCAGTGAGTTTGTTTGAGAAATGTGTCAAAATTGGGTTAATAACCCAACATCAACATTTCTACCATTTGTACCTTAAAATGCAAGCATGTATAATTAGTTGAAAGACTTTGAAAGATTTTGTAAGTATCAATATTAAAAGTTATCTGACCCCGATGAAGCCTAACCTTGTTTGCGTTCCATAAAATACGTTTTTAAAAGTTTAGTTGAACAGTATTCACACTTATTACTCTCTACCATTCAAGAAATACCTGTTCGTCCTCAGAGCCGGAGGAGTATGTGTGAGGAGGCCTTGCTGAAGATTCGAGGGGTCATTAGCTTCACTTTTCAAATGGCGGTGAAGAGGTGCATTGTCCGAATCCGCTCCGACCTCAAGGCAGAGGTGAGTCGCTTGGCATGTTTCAAATATTTTGCATTACCTGAAGGAATATATAATTTGCTGTCACTGTGCCGGAAAGTCAGGTTTCAATGTAATAAAATCTACAGTGAATGGTAGTTGAGCTACATAGTAAAAAATATTTGGGACTAAACTGTGATTACCTCTGTAGGCTCTAGCATCTGCCATTGCTTTGACCAATGTGATGAAAGCTCAACAAGTTGTTAAAGGAGAGAGTGGTGATGAGGTTGGTACGCTTTCCTTATTTAAATCATTCAATGTTAGCTCGTGCCACCATCCAATTATTTGTAGATCTTGAAATGTGCATGGTTATAGAAATGCTTATTGATTGTGATGTGTTAGCAGATATTGATCCCATTCCCAGAGGAGGGTTCTGTGGAGGTGGAGCAGAACGTGGATCTTCCAGACTACCTCCCAGAGGAGGAGAGCCCGTCCCAGGACCCAGACAAGGCGGTGACTCGTGTGGGTACGGGGCAAGATGGCGTGGGATGGCTTGGCACAGCAGCAAACTTTCTCTCCCGCTCTTTCTACTGGTGACCCTCCCAGGCCAGAGGAAGTCCTGTTTCTTGACACTTGTACAGAATATGTCCTACAGCTGGCACAACCAGAGAGCCTGACAGCCAAATATGTTTTTGTGTGACAAAACATTCACTGACAGAGTGTAGGTGACATGTGTACGTACCCCACTGACTTTCATAGAACACACCCCCTCTCTGTACCACAACGTAGAAGAGAGATGGTTGGAAAGGACTGGCTTCTGAATTTTTTTTTTCTATGAGTGAACTAGGAAGTTTTCTTTCTACACATGCAAGCAGGTCGACAGGTCCACCTTTCTTTAACCAAAATGTCTTATTATGAGGAGCTTATACCGGAATATTGTGACTCGATCTATTGGAGCCCAAATTTTGCTATAAACAGTGTTTTTCTTAAAGGATATTTAAGTGTGTTTGGGTCAAGGTTCCCCCCCTCCCCCCCTTAACTTTTTATCTAGGACATGTAGTAGTCAATCATGTATCCAGTTAGCTGTGCCTTTGGTTTCAGTGTGTTTACATAGGCCTAAAACCCCTTCTATGACTCCTTTTGCTGCTTATGTTCTGATGACCCACAAGCCTTTATCGTGTGCAATGTTCCAAGTTGAAGGACTTCATCAAGAACAGAGGTGTACTGTAGTCAACCAATTTCATCAATAGATCAGCCATGACATTTCTTATCAACAACTCCTCAAATACAGTTCTTTCACATCTGTTTAATTTCTGGTGGATTGAAAATTGTTTACAGTTTATTGTTGTGTGGAATAGATACCCAGTGAGTTAACGTGGCATCGCAACACACTTTTTTGCACAGTCTTCTGACGCTGCACTGATTGATGGGTTGTTTAGTATTAACATCAAAGAACAATATTAGGATGTCATATTTTGTGTTACACAAAGGTTGCAAATGATAGAACACTCTTTGAAGGGCGTAATTCCAAAATGAATCAGATTAAATAATACTTGGTATTTTTTCACAGATTTCTTTTCCCCTAAAACGTGGGGAATCATTCCGATTTAAACATTATATGTTGGAAATGTATGCTGACTGAAGATGTACTTACCAGTCACAGATAGAGAACTTGTGGGTATGTGTTCCAAATTGTTAGACTTGACTGTAGGAGATTGAAACCTAAGGAAGGAGGCTGAGCTACATGTACAAGTGGGTTCTGTTTGATCATTCTTTCATCTTCTTTATTGACCACTAAGTGTCGTTTCAGATACACAGACCAAGCCTAAAACCTTGACTGAAAATTATTCTCAATTGGATCATCACTTAAAAAAAATGCATTTTGCACATATACAATACTAAACACTATTGTTCTTTGTAAATGATGTAGAGTGGTAAATGTATTTGACTAAGAATTCAGGGGATGAATTATATAACATCACGCCTAGACAATTCTACCATCAATGCATGTTACAGGGTGTGAGTTGCCACTGTGTTTACTGTTGAGCTCATAGTCTATCCCCGCATGGCAGGTTGTCTGTTATGGTCAAACAATCCTTTAAAAAAGTTCTTGTACTGCCACATTAAAAAAGATACTTTTTTGCCAAGAGTATTTCTCAAAATTGTGATTGTCGTCAGTGAGGAAAAAATGTGTTTGTGTTTCCGCAGATATCTTCCCTTTATCTTTACTGACTGTCCTAGCTTACACCATTCCTGTCAACGAGATGATTATCATGCTAGCTTAGCACTGGCATGTACCTACTTTACTCAAATTTGTGATTTACTAAACATATATGTAATTCATACAGGACTTTTTATTCATGAACAACATACATTCTTTTGAGGTCAAGAGTGTTTTTTATTTTATTTGACTCGGGGTCCCAATCAATCTATTGTAATACCTCACCCCATCTAAATGAAATATATTTCCTGATGATTATTCTTGCACATTTAGTTTTATTTATATTTGGATTTTTTGAGTTTGATCTCTTAACAATGGGAACACTAGGTATGTGAGTGTGCACATCACAAGGAATGCTTAAGTCTTTATAGTGTATGTAAATAGCCCATTGTCTATATGAATACTGTGTTGTTTTATGTCATTACGATTCCCAAGAGTTGCATAAAATAATTAAATGTATATATATATATATATAAAAAATTGAAATATATCAGAGATGTCTTTAAAAAAATGTTCTAAATATCTGGGACAATGGTAGAGGGTTCATTCAACTTCACAAAAAATGTATTAGGCTATGACACTGGATTTTATGACTGCTCTGCAGAATGCTATGCCGTTCCAGTTTGGACGGTTCTCACAGTCTAAGAACACAAGTATGAAATTAAGTTTTAATGGGTAAACAAAGCAGCCAAGACCACTGGCATCTCATGAATCTACAATATAATCAGCTTTGCTTTAAGTCCCCCAAAATGTTGACTGTAACAGAAAGTCTGGCCTTCTGGACATTACAAAAGGGCCTTGTAGTAAACTTGCCTCCTGAATGCTTTCTCTCTCCAGTCCTCTGGTTCTTACAGGCTTGGCATGTATCCAGACCTCCCACATATGAGGCCAGTGGGGCCCTAGAAAGGAGAGCATCAGGATTATGCAATTGTAAAACCTGGCTGAGGGGCCTTTTTTTACTGACTTGCTGCTACAGTTGCATTGTTGTTAACTCAGGTTTTGTTACCTGCTCGTATTGTGCTCTAAAAAGAGCATTGAGACATTTGTTTTTGCGTTTTCTCCTTTGAGACCACAGAGAAATCAGAACATCATTAATAGAGAGAAACTTGTGGTTTGAAACTTGAGTTCTGTACAATCCAAATACTGCAGTATCAATAGAAGTTTGTGTTGGAATCCGTCCGCTGTCGTTATCTCTACAGCTCTCTGTTCTTACAACAATAGACAACAAAGTCCAACCAGTCCACCCCATCCATCCAGTGTGAACAATGAAAATGGCTACCTCTGCTATTTTATGGTTATACAGCCAGACCTCTGTGTAAAGCAATTTGTTTATGATTGTTATGCTGGCAATGATCATTCATACAATTGATGATTTAGTTGTATTTTGAGGGGAAATTACGTCACATAATCTTGATGCAGTTTGGGTTCACAAAATGCTATGGCACAAAGCTTGCACAATATTCATGAGACTAACTCCTGTGCATTGGAATGTACAGTATGCAGTATGAACTGAAGCCAGAGGGTGGCAGTGTTGATCCAAACATTCGCAGAGTGCATAGTGACAAACCAGTTAGACACATTTTACCCAATTTGATTACAGCAGCAGTCATCACCTCATGAAAGCTGTATCTTAGCAACGCACAATCCACCTCACAGGGTTTTTTGGGACAGGCGAGGTAGGGGGTGGTGGGAGGCCTCACGGGGCTGCTACTGCCAAGCTAAACAGAATACAATTCAATGAAGTGCTTGCCACATTTTTGAATGAGCACTGCTGGCACTGAGACAATGAACTTAGATCGAATGCTACAAATTAGAACTACAGAATCTTTTCTTCTGATATTGTCCGTGCCGGTTTTTTCTATTGGTAGAAAAAAACTATGTTGCTACCCAACATGTTCATAAACCTCCTTCTCACCACCGCAATAGTTTGATAATGTGCCGCAGGACCAGGAAGTGACCTCAGTGAGTTTTGGCAGCAAGTGCACTCACCGTACAGTGAACTTTCACACGTCTATGGCAAGCCGTTTTAACATTTATCAACTAAGTTTGACTATCCTGAATTAACATTGCGGATATCCACAACTTCTTTCTGGCTAGTCGTAATTACATGTTGAATAGTTGGATTTTTCATTCAAGATATCTGTAATGTAGTTGTGACTAGTCGAAACGACAGGTAGAGATATCTGTAATTCAGTTTTGACTAGGAGAAACTGAATTCCAGATATCTACAATTCAATTGCGGATATCCACAACTGGAATTACGGATATCTGCAACGTCATTGTAGATATCTGTGACGAATTACGGATATCTGCTGCGTCATTGTAGATATCTGTGACTAATTACGGATATCTGCTGCGTCATTGTAGATATCTGTGACTAATTACGGATATCTGCTGCGTCATTGTAGATATCTGTGACTAATTACGGATATCTGCTGCGTCATTGTAGATATCTGTGACTAATTACGGATATCTGCTGCGTCATTGTAGATATCTGTGACTAATTACGGATATCTGCTGCGTCATTGTAGATATCTGTGACTCAATTACGGATATCTGCTGCATCATTGTAGATATCTGTGACTCAATTACGGATATCTGCTGCGTCATTGTAGATATCTGTGACTCAATTACGGATATCTGCTGCGTCATTGTAGATATCTGTGACTCAATTACGGATATCTGCAACGTCATTGTAGATATCTGTGACTGAATTACAGATATCTGCAATGCCATTGTAGATATCTGTAACTGAATTACAGATATCTGCGATGCCATTGTAGATATCTGTAACTCCAGTTTAAGATATCTACAATTTGATTCTGACTAGTCACAATTCCAGTTAAAGATATCTACAACTTTATTTCTCCTAGTCAAAATGTAATTACAGATATCTGAAAAGGGACCTGTAGATATCTGGAATTGAGGTGAATTAAAGATATCTTTAACTGGAATTGTGACTAGTCAGAATTAAATTGTAGATATCTTAAACTGGAGTTACAGATATCTACAATTCAGTTGCAGATATCTGTAATTCCAGTTGTGGATATCCGCAATTGAATTGTAGATATCTGAAATGACGTAGCAGATATCCGTAATTCCAGTTGTGGATATCCGCAATTGAATTGTAGATATCTGAAATCACGTGCCCCATAGACATGAATGGCAAAAGTGACGTAGTTTCTCCTAGGAGAAATGACATTGCAGATATCCGTAATTCCAGTTGTGGATAGGAGGATTGTAGTTGCAGATATCTGAAATGACATTGCAGATATCCGTAATTCCAGTTGTGGATAGGAGGATTGTAGTTGCAGATATCTGAAATGTTCTTTTTGACTAGGCGAAATTGAATTACAGATATCTGCGTCACATATCCAGCCTATTGAATTTATGTTAAAACGGCTTGCCATACACGTCAGTCCTTGGAACACAAAAAGAGAGGCCTGGGGTTATCAAAGTTCTGTTACGTAAAAGCAGCAAAGTGACAAACGCAAAGAGTTTTAGGAGAAGAGTGCACATGGTGTCTACTGCATAATAACTAGAAAAAATATATTAAGATTTTTTGCTGTTTCTTCCACCCAGATGTTCAGTAATTTATGTTATTACCCGAGGTAATCATCCCTATTAACAAAATGGCTCCTTAGTTTCATAATATATAGGGTCTCTCATTATACATATTTCTCAATTCATCACAGAAGGTACATCAAGGCTGTACATTTCAGCAAGTGTTTGATCCTAATTAGGGGAAGAAGATGGCTTTAACCACTAAGAACATTGTGTTTGGCCATGGCAGAAAGCTGTAGCTAGACTGCAGGAGGCTGATACAATCTGACGTTGAAGACGACCTGTGAATATATGAGTGAATATTCAAAATTGTGAACATAACTGCTAATCAAACTAGTGAATCACCTTTCAGGCTATATTGGTTTACAGATGGTACTTGAAAGTCACCCATGCCTGCATTGATCTGTCGAGGTGCCTTCAATCAGAAACAAGAAAGACTACAAGTCCTAGTCCATATGGCCGGACTCCCATACCCAGCTGGGCTGTCCATGTGTGGCTATACCCAACCACATCATGCATGTGTGCCCAGTTACAAGACCATGCGAGCCTGCCCAGTTGAGGCCAAGTCATTGGCTTCGCTTTTCTTTAATAGACCACTGACAAGGGTTTGATCATTTGAGAAATTAAAAAAACAAAATGTCAGTGGAAAATCAGACTTATTTGTCAGTGGCTTGGTTTAGGTCAACATTATTATTCCCCATTATTAAATGTGAAATAACATTTGTGGCCTTGAGTCGTTTACGATATATTATATTAATATATAATTCCAGTATGTTACTGGAAAGAAAAGGTGTGGTCTTTATCGGTGAAATAATCATCAAGAAGATGCTTTTCTGCTTGTTGTTTCTTTAAGATTATTTTGCCCAAAGTCAGTTTATAATCATTAATAGAGGTTCATTTTAGGGTTAATTCTTGTCAACTCAAATAATTAAGACTCTACTGTGACTGATAATGCAAATACCTTTTCGTAGAGCTATCCTTTAATTAGGCCAATGGGCAGCTGGTATGATATTTATATGAATATCTTAATGCCGCCTTTATGCAAATATAGTTGTTCATGTGTGAATCATCTTCCTTTTGCAGAAGCAGTTGGCTGGCAGTCCTGTGTATCTGGGAACAAGGAACAACAGCTTGCTGTGTGTGTGTGTTTGTGTGTGCGTGTATGTGTGTGTGCGTGTGAGAGAGAGACAGTGAGCATGGGCGGTGTTGGTGTGTATGAAGAAGCACAGCTTGCTGCGTGTGTGTGTGGATAAGCTAAGTCACCTAAGGGGAATAGGTTGTGTACTTCTAATGGTTGTACTCCTCCTGCACAGAGATAAAGACTTATGATAAGCCAGCATGCCCACCATCTGGGTTCTACGCATGTGGTCTGACTGGGGGGAAGGGAGAGGGGGGTCGATCTGAGTGACAGCAGACACCCCAGAGACTCGGCCATGCCAGGCAATCAAGGAGACAGATGGGAGGGCTGCTGCTCGTGGCCTGGCTGAGGAGACCAAATTCACCTTCATTAAACTCTAACTGGCACCTGGCATTGGCAATAATGCTCATGTGGAGGGTGTGTGATCTACATGAAATATAGAACACACACACACACACAAAATAACATTTTAAATGATCCCAATTTGGATTTGTAATATTGTGAAGGAAACTTTTTGGTTTCGGACGTTGTAAGGACACAAAGTTTGTTAGATACAAATTTATTGAACCTTTCACAAGAAACAGGGTATTGCAATAACATCACATGAAGACAGACAAGACACACATAAGCAGAATTCTATGACCTGGCCTCGCAGACACGGTTAGTTCCGGAGGGACAAGCCCTGAGCCTAGTCAAGGCATTGCATATATATGGTTGAACTCCCCCCCTCCCCACGTTCTGGTCGGAAGCGATTCCAAAAGGGGGGGAAAGGGGGTGGGGAGCTCCCAGACCTTTTGTCTACACAATGGCATTGGTAGGATAAGTCCGTTGATTAGCACTTTCAAAGGAGGGTGATCTTCCAGACCTTTTGTCTCACGCAACTGCATTGATAGGATAAGTCAATTGATTAGCACTTTCAAAGGAGGGTGATCTTCCAGACCATTTGTCTTACGCAACTACATTGATATATAAGCCAGTTGATTAGCACTTTCAAAGGAGGGTGGTCACCCAGGCCTTCTGTCTACGAGCCCACATTTGCATTGATAGAATGAGCAAGACATCATCCTGTCTGTGGTGTTACGGTCCGGCTCGAGGACTGCAACTAAGACCGGGAGAGGAGACGAGATTTAAATATAAGCGTTTCGTGTTTATTTAAATACAGAAAAAAATGAGCAAAAGATCAGTGTCTGTAATCAGTAGTGTAGGCGTGTATGGATGCATATGAGTGTATGAGTGCAAAAATAACAAGTGTTGTGTCTCTACAGACTGTGTGGATACTTGTAGTGAAAGACGACAGAGAAGACTATGCATATAAACGTGACTATTTTAATAGCAGGCGAACAGCAACAATAAACATGTCTGTTTCTCTCACAGACTGGTTTCTTTCTTGGCAACTCCTGGTTACACAGTTACTGATAATATATCGCGCCCCCTACAGGCATAACTAGATATACCAGGTTTTCCATTCAAACACCACAAGGAACACAGGAAAACACAGCCGAGCCGTGGCGTCTTCCTCAAACGGCGTGGATCGGTGAGGCCCCGCGAGAACAGCCAGCGTGGAGATAAATACACGTTGCATGCCCAGGTGTAGCAAATCTCCTGATGATGGTCCCACCTCTGCTGAACCTAGGATAACAAAAACCAACCAGCATCCCGCAAATAACACACCCCCCAACATAGAAGGTGGGGCCGTCACAGTGGGGAGGTGTTAACTTTGAGCAGAATGTAGCTTGTCATATACCATGCATTTTCATAACATCAACACAACTTATAACAATCTGACAGTATAACTATGGAACATCAAAATATTCTTTCACAAATATATGTTGAAAGAGCAGTAAATTACGCAAATATCAAGCAAAAACTTTGCTTGCATGTAGAAAACGTATATGCCAAATAACTGACTAATTTCATCTTTATTCATTGTCTATCCCTTGTTGCATACACATTAGACTAACAATTTACACAGCAGTGAAGTCTGCAGTATGAAGTAAGTATGAATGAAATCAGTTGACCCAAGGATGTGGTTTTGAAGTTGTTTTCGTGTGCGGTTAATGAGAGATAAATGTAAAGCCAGAACAAACAGTTGGGGTTTTATCCGGATCAAAACAGAGTTTAGACACCAACAGTTGGTGGTGCATTAAACACCATTAGACTGCATTAAACAATGGAATTCGAGAACTGAGCCATTGAACAAGATGATGGCTTTGCAAAATATGAATGTAGGCTAGGTATGCTACCCAACAATCAATAGACGTCAGTCAGTATTTATGGTGTTTCAGTCACTAAACTTTTAACTGATTGTGCCCATTCCCCCCGTTAACTGTTTTTAATTATTTACACTAAACGTTGCCTAATGCACGTTGTTCCTGCATAAAGTCGTCAATCGGTTGCACAGCATTAGGTCTTTATTGCGCAATTAATTTTGGTCCAACTTCCTGTAAAGCCATTTCGAACAGCACCTGAACTGTTGTGGGGTCATTCAGGCACATGAATTGGATTTTGAATGTGAATGGGGAAAAAAGCCAAGCAAAAAAAAGAAAAGAAAACATCCCGAAACCAAAAGTTACCCTGCACGTCGTTACGGTGGAGGAGTGTCAAGCATTTCGTTCGGTGGCAACAGGATCGTTAGTGGGACGTCCGACCATCCGAAGGGGGAAATGCTCGCTTTTGTCTTTCTGATCATAATCTCACTTTATTTATTTTCCAGGCTTGTTGGAAGGAAAAGGCAAGTAGTTGATGGATAATCTATGTTATCTTGTTTTAGCCCACTAGTTGGTTTCAAATCGTTTTAAGCAGATGGAGGGGAAAACTCTCACTAAATAATCAGGGATTTAATAAGGCTACGTGCGGGTGTCCTATTTATCGTAAAACAGCCAACACGGTTGGCAAGAGAGGAGCTCAGAATCTCAAGTGATGGGGGACTGGTTGCTTGTTGTCTGACATGACGTTCGACCTCAACTAATGACTGAATATTCTTTAGTATTAACCTTTTCAGCCATGCACTAGATCCACTGTAAGTAGAGAGTAGCCCACACTTAGGATTCCAAGTGTGGAAGCAATACTTTTTGGGGGGTATTTTTTTTTGACACACTTTAATAGTAACAAAATCATTTATCATGCTATGATACAGCTCATATGCAGTTTAATGTTGGTGTGGGTTGATAACACAGATTAGTTTGGTTGTTGATTTAGAGGCAATGCCAGTATGAAAATGTATTCCATTTGGAAGACAAATCTTAAATGTTTTCAACGGTATATTGATTGCATATTGATTCGTTTTATAATATGATTAGTGTTTGACTGGATGAGAATTCATGGGAACCACCGTTTGCTGTGAGAAGTAGGTCAAACCCCATCAGCCCCTGGAGACATTTTCCTAGTATTGTCCTTTTTCTGAGGAAATGGGCTGATTCGTTCTCAAAGGAGCACTTACTGAGGCTGGTTACTCATGTTTTATCCACCAAACACAATTTTTCATCCTTCAGAAGCACCGTGATGCACATAAAAACAAGAGTGAACGTGTGCGAATGTTTGTGTGCTTTGCCCAAGTCTGCCCTGAAGCTACTCCCCACAAATTCCTCTTTTCTTATTCCATGACTATCACACCATTACCTTAATTCTCATGTTTAAAATAGATTACAAATACTTACATAATTGACTGCAACTGTCATATATTCCTACTGTAATTGTCACATAAAACCCATTATTATTCAAATTTGTACTTGGCTTGTACAGTTTGTAGAGCCCCTGATTGCTTTTGACAGTGTCTGAGAGCAGCATGTAGTCATAGACAAGGTGTGTGTGTGCATTTCCGTGTGGATGTGTATTGATGTGTGTGTGTGTGTGTGAATAATTCATCTGGCGAGTCTGGTCTTGGTCGAGCCAGCGTGAGGCCTGACAAAACACAGATTCATATCAACTCTGCCAACCATCCAATCAGAATCTTTCTTATCGTAGTGCAGCAACTCACAGTATATTTCCTCACTGATGTTGGGATATTACACAGTCTTCAGTGTCTGTTGCAATCTGTGGCATGCTGACAAAGCCTTTATACTAAATACACTTTGAAAAACTGTAGTGGACATGATACCGTTTATTGTTCAGTTAACACAATTCACCTATCTGTATGGTAAATGATTGAAACCCCTTTTGTCTATAGATTGCTAAACCATGACATGACAGAAAAAAACTGAGTAACATCAGTGAAAAAGGAAGTAGATTTTCTGATCACCATCTAGAGAATCATCATAAAAGCAGAAATATGTGCTGAGCTACCTTAGAGAGCAAATGCAAGTGAACGAATAATAGGGTTTGTATGCAGAGTAAACATTGCCTAATGTGTGGTGAAGGACCTTTGTATGTGAGTGGTAAGTTCTCTTGACAGGTTCAAAAGTGCCCCTGTATCTCTTTAGGGCAATTAGAATGCATGGGTGAGTTCTCCCCTACCCGTCAACAATCCAGTTATTAATAGCCCTTGGATCTCGACATACTGTGGCCTAGGGACAGAACCAATGTTTTGGTTGCTGGATTTCTGTATCCTTGAGCTTGGAGTATTGTCAAAGCTTGTTGGTTGCTTTAGTTATCATGTAGTTTTGACAGGTCATACATATAATGTGACCACACACGCATTTATTGGAAATATTCTTTTTTATTTTGCGTGGTAACAATCCATTTTGACAGTTTTGCAATATCTATTTGGACCAACACCTACAAAATCACACCCCTTTTAATATCTTGTCAATTGAAAGCCTTTGAGTAAGTCCAGTTCATTGTGAACCAAGGGTTATAGTTCTAACGCATGGCTGTCTTATCAGTGGTGGAGCTATTGAGTGAAGGAACAGCTAAAGATTCCAAACAACAAGGCAAGTTTTTCTGATCCATGTCAGACTCTCAGAAGTGGCGTTGTTGCATTTCAGAGAGGGTGTTTGTACTAAGTGGTACATGGAACCTTTGTGATACTCCCTTTGTCATGAAGCATCTGTAATCACTCAAGGGTTTGGCTTAGGTTACTACTTTCAGATTCTGTTTGAGAAGACCCACTTTTTGGCAGTTCTCTGTGGCTCTTATTTGGTCAGCTGCAGATGATTTTTTTTTTTATTAGATGAAACAAGTTGTTGTCCTCCAACACAAAGAAAAGCGCACACGCTGAGTGCTCATGAACATTTTTATAATACAAAGAACCCCTTTGTTAGTGTTGAGTTGGCTGTGTTGTGGTCAATCATACCACAGGCCAAGCTGATGCCTGTCCAACCAGAATCAACACTAGACATGTCTTTTTCATGGATGGTTAACAGGTCTAGGTGTTTGTTTAGGAGTTAAGTATTTGAGTGTTTTATCAATTTGTTAATAGTTTAGTTTCTTTCACATTTATTTTTGTGATCTGTGCTGCGCTACTTTCATTGAATCTTAAAAGCTTCTTTTTGTCTTTCTTTTCTCTTTTACAGACGAGATGATGAACCCCCACTTATAACAGGCTGGATTCCCTTCCTGGGGAAGGCGGTGGAGTTTGGAAAAGATGCTCACATGTTTCTTGCAGCACATAAAGAGAAATATGGAGACATATTTACTGTATTGATTGCAGGTTGGTATTATTGTGTGTTTGATGAAATACTATTACATTTATTATTTAAGGGATTTTAATATTGTAATTTAATGTAGTTAATTTTGTAGTTGATGACAGCGGTGTGAGTAAGCATTTCTCACAGTATTGATTACTGTAATGTACTGTATAATCACATCTGTTTCCATTTAACCTCCTTTTTTTCACATTTCAGGAAAGTACATTACATTTATCATGAATCCACTACTGTATCCCTACGTCATCAAACATGGGAAACAGCTGGACTTCCACGAGTTTTCTGACCAGGTTGCCCCGGTAACTTTCGGCTACCCTCCTGTCAGAAGTGGCAAGTTCCCCGGCATGGATGAGCAGATCCAGAGATCCTTTCGCCTCCTTCAAGGTGACAACCTGACTTGCTTAACAGAGAGCATGATGGGTAACCTCATGCTCGTGTTTCGGCAAGACCACCTGAGGGAGACGGAGGAGAATAGGGATCAGGGTGGTGCTTGGAGGACTGAAAATATGTACCAGTTCTGCAGTTCGGTCATGTTTGAGGCGACTTTCATGACCATGTACGGCCAGCCAGAATCCGCCTGTCGACACAGCGGAATGAGCACGCTCAGAGAACAATTTGTTAAGTTCGACAACATGTTCCCGCTCTTAATCGCCCAGATCCCCATCTCGCTCCTGGGTTGGACCAAGTCTATACGGGAAGAGCTGATTAACTACTTCCTGCCACACAGGATGTCACGCTGGTCCAACACATCACAGTTCATCAAAAAGAGAGCTGAGGTCTTTGAGCAGTATGATTGTCTTGGAGATGTAGATAAAGCAGGTAAATGCTTCTGACATTGTATTTAGTCAAGGCTTTGCATTACAAT
The DNA here is from genome assembly GCA_030340665.1 of Neosalanx taihuensis. Lineage (NCBI taxonomy): Eukaryota > Metazoa > Chordata > Actinopteri > Osmeriformes > Salangidae > Neosalanx > Neosalanx taihuensis. Next base: position 13,013,115 of record CM059300.1, on the reverse strand, counting down.
TTGTTTTTGTTTTTTAAATTCATTGGTGATAAAAGGCTTTTTACTTTTTCTAGCTTAATGTGTTGGGGAAAATGACTTTAAAATTAAACAATTTGGTATTTGAATGCTCTACAGACCTTTAATTCTACTCCTCCCATTTTTGTCACCTCTTCTTTTTCAAGCTTATCATTTTGCCATTCTATGGGCCTCAGTGGGCAATACAATCCCAGCAACATTTTGGGCCATGTATTACTTGGTAACGCACCAAGAAGCACTTGCAGCGGTATGTAAGGAAATCCAGAGTGTGTTGAAGCTCTCTGGGATAGAGGAGCTGAAAAATAGAGACGTCACTTTCACCAAGGACCAGTTGGACAGTCTCCTCTATTTGGGTAAGATTGCCTTGTCTAGATTTGCTGTTGTTTGTTTGTAATTGTAACAATGGCTTAAATTCATCCTCTTCCACCCAACCAACAAACTGCTGTCTGTGATCGCAGTAACAAAGCCAGTCAAAACAGATACACAGTTACAGGCTCTCCATGTGTCACATTTGATCACAAGGCCACACACTCTGAGTTGACTGCAGCCTCATCGCTGGTGACATGTCAGCATGCCTGGGGAAAAAAGGCCTGTGGTGTGAGGTTGATGTGGCTCTGTCGCAAACAGCAGGGGATTCTGTTTCCCGAGGGGGTGATGTGGCAGGGATCTGTCTCTTCTGAATCCGTTTTTTTGTAGCATTAATGACGATATTTTACAAGTCGTAGCAAAGCTTCTACATTTCTTCTGGCTACGAGAGTGCTGTTTCTGTAAAAAAATACAATAAAAACGTATTATTTAGCTGTGAAAAATAACATTCTGGTTTGAAACTGGTTAGAACATTATTCCTAACAAATATCAAAATACTCTTGTCAGCCAACTCATTCGGTGTGGGCATATATTTTAGTTTTAGTTCTTAAATTGCTCAAGGTCAGCACAGAACAGATGGTTCAAACCCAATGCTTCCCAGTGGGAACTCTCAGAATGTAACTGTATTCACAGAGAGCACCATCAACGAGAGTCTACGGTTGTCTTCGGCCTCCATGAACATTCGTGTGGCCCAGGAGGACTTCAGCTTACGGCTAGGAGGAGAGCGATCGGAGGCGGTGAGGAAAGGAGATGTGATTGCCCTGTACCCCCAGAGCATGCATATGGACCCAGAGATCTACCAAGACCCCGAGGTAAGCTAGTCTGGACACACACTCAAACACACATACTCACACACAATCTGTGGGTGTTTTAAAGAGCCTGTGGGCTCGGCTTTCTCTCTAATGCCTGTGGTATTTGTTTGGTAAAACTCCCTTAAACAACACCACCTGCTGTGTGTGTGTGTGTGTGTGTGTGTGTGTGTGTGTGTGTGGTAGGGGGAGGGAGGGTAAGCGTGGGTATGTGGATGGGTGTCGTTCTGTGTGTGAGTGTGTGTGCATATTTAAGTGAGTGTGTGTCTTCTTCTGGGTTAGATTAATGAACATTATCATGGTCTGTGAGTGATTGAATCCTCTCACTGGCCTTCAGAAGGTCAACACGCACTGTCCATGTTAATGTAATCTGGTTCAGAGAGGGGCTCACCTTCCTATTGGTCAAATAAAAACCATAAATATAGATGTTGATTCATTGCCATATAAGCAAACATACTAATATATTATCCTATACATACTCCTACATTCTCCAATATGATGTTTAATTGTAACTTGTTTAACTACATGTTCTTGTGGCGCTTCCCTTTGACACTTGTTTGGTTTCTCACAATATATTCTTTATGTTCTGGCTACTCGCAATGTTTGGGGCGATCTAAGATGAGCCAAAGAAGGATCTTATATTTGGCTCTCTAAATATAGTTGTTGGGATGAGATTGTTAGACTGTGATTCCTCTGTATGTTAATGTTTAACATATTTGATGTTTGTCTGCTGCATTCTTGTTTAATTCTGTCCTCCATTTTATATGTTTATATATGTGTATATATATATATATAATATATACATTATTATAAGAGGCCTTCTCTTACCAGGTCCGTATTGTCAATTACCATGCGTTCTTTTTGGACTTGCCTGTTGAAATATGATTAGGTCATCCCTCTTTTCTATATTTTTCATTCCAATACAGGTTTTCAAATTTGACCGATACGTCGAAGACGGTAAAGAAAAGACCGACTTCTACAAGGGTGGCCAGAGGCTGAAGTACTATCGGATGCCATTCGGCTCTGGTTCCACCAAATGTCCTGGAAGGTACTTTGCGATAAATGAGATAAAGCAGTTCCTGTCTCTCCTTCTGCTTTACTTTGACATGGAAGTGGTAGAGGGTCAGAAAAGGGTCACCCTGGACTCGAGCCGAGGAGGTCTGGGGATTCTGCTTCCTGCCACCGATGTAAGGTTTCGTTACAGGCCTCGCCAGACCTGATTGGATGATGGACAACTGGTACCTAGACAAGACAGAGTGTGGGACATGGATTGGACATACATCTGCCGTGTAATGTTTGGAGAAAGTAACACGGTTTATTGTGGGCCAGAGTGGACCCATAATGTATAGCATTTGTAGGTATATGCTGTTGTCTTATAGCACAGTATTCCATTCCATTTCATAGTATTGATGATTCAGTTGAGAATTGTTGTCTTTGAAACACAATTCTTCATGTTTAACAGTTGATATAGATGCAATTTATTTTCTTATCTATTTTTTTTAAATATATATAACCTCTTCCATGCTATTTAGGCTGTACATCCTTCAAATGTATGTCTCAGAATTCACATTATTTTCTTGCTAATTGTTGTCAATATTGTTGTCCTAATATCATAAATTATTTATTATTTGCATGTTTATTTTTGCCTGACCCTTAATCGACCATTCAGTGTTTTATATTCAAATGTCCTTCCAATTTCAAGCTACTCACAACCATGAAATAAAAGAAAATAAACGATTAGAAATGTGTTACATCCACAGGCTTTGAATTTGTCTCTTCAGACTGTAATCTTGTGTTTAATTTCAATATGAGTTATATTTTACACCTAAACGTCTTCATCCATGGGGCTGCTGTAGGCTGCTGAAACAATAGACCAAGATTGTGTTTTTACAAGAAATGCATATAAATGTAAAAATATTTCCCATATTTATTGTTTAATTAATTTCTTGACCACATTCAAGGTTTTGCGTTATTTGTTCACGTTTATTTAAATCAATTCAGACACAGTTCAGCATCTCACCATACATAAATCCTCTAATAGTCAAATTAATTTCACATACAAATGCTTCATCAATAATTTTTTTTTACCAAATTGTCCTTGGTAGTAAAAATATGAGTTGGGATCATTTCCATACCGGTAGAAGTCAATAGTAAGATAGAAGATAATTGTCACTTGAATGTCCATGTTTAATTGCGCTTTGTCTCAGTTGAGCACATGAAGCATGGAGATAGGGATGCACATTTCAAGGTTTATTGTTAAATTCCTTTAAGAGTCTCGATGGGAAAGCAACACATTTGTCTCGATAAGGGTCTTGAATCCCAGCAGAGAAGGGGTACTGTGTCTGTGGCTCGTAGACACCTATCCCGGGGCCACCAGTAACCCCTCGTCCTTGGTTAAGGCAGCTCACCAGTCTTCTCATTTCATCCAGTGCTTGCGATTGCATGAGGATGTAGTTCTTAGCAAGGAGCAAGGTTGCAATCTTGGATAACTTCCGTACTGATGGGCTGTGAGCGTACGGGATGACAGACCGCAGTTCATCCAGTGCGTCATTCAGGTCGTGCATCCTTCTCCTCTCCCGCGCGTTGATATTCAGCCTCAGCACCTTCTGCTCTTTGTGTTTTTTACCTGTGTCACATTTACCCATAGACAGTAAAAGTCTCTCCTCGGGAAATAAGACCATGTCACTCCTACCAATGCCGTCACTGTCATCGTCCTGGCTCTGCTCCCCACCGCTGCTCTCCGCAGCAGAGGCGCGCAAATGGAAACCTTCTCCTCCGTACTTTACGCACGACGATACGGATTGAAAACTGAACGTTGCCGGTGGACCTTCATGCATTAAACTTGACTGTGGGGATCCTTGGTCAAGAGAATGGATAGACAACGGCCGATCTCGAGGAAAAACGCCGTCATTTGCCGCTGAACTGAAGGAGTCCATCTTTCCCTGTCCGAGCACAGAGTGTTGTGAGGAGCATCAGTGCGCCACACACTGCGCCACCCTAAGTTCATCACTCATTACTGCCCTGCATTCTGCCCACCGCCTATATTACAGTTAGTGCAGAATAATGTTCTCTGAAATGCTGTAGATGAAGTTTGATGGTGGTCACACCTTCACCAAGCGCCAGGAAATTTATAACATTAGAGTCATTTAAATTGAATAAATTCATAGGCAACCAATCACAATCTATAGGGGATAAATGGAGCACATTGGTTAGAGCATTTGTCTACAAATCAAGAGGTTGCAGGTTCCAAAAATGTATTTATGTCACTTTGGATCAAAGTGTGTGCTTAATAAATACATTTAATATTAACCTTTCATTCCATGCTTTACTGTGACAACCGGCAAATAAGATGAAGATCCTGAGAGGGGCAGCATTTCACTGTAAATTCTTCAAGCAATATAGACAACAAGCCACCAATTTACGACAATCCTTTACATGTAAGTACCAGTTGTTGTTCCAATCCTGCCATGGCCTGGTACATCCAGTTGACCATACACTCTCCTTAGAGTGTCCTCATGAGAGATGTATATGGATCCTTGAGCTAAAGGAAAGATCAATTCCTAAGGGTTCAATGTCTGCTGCAGACTGAGTCTTTCTTCTGTGCTCTGAGGCACACTGTGACTGCAGTTGAATTAATCCATGTGCAATAACACAAGTGAGAGAAAGGTTTTAAGGTTTTAAGCAGGAAGGTTTTAAGCAGAAAGAGAGGAAGTATTCTTAGTATATGCTGAACAGTCTAAGTTTTAGTGAAGGTGAGGTGATGATAATCGATTAATTGCTGAAATTGCAAAACACAGCTAGACAGACAAACCCTCTGAAAGGGGAGGAGATGAGAAGGAATGTATCTTCTCAGTATACATGTAGGTCTCCACCAGATAGTTCACTCTCTCTCCACCCACTCATCTCAGTAAAGACATGGAGCACTGGCAGAGGAACCTACTAGTGATTCTAACTTTATCTTTGGGTATGACACTACAACATATGTAACTGTGATTATTGGCGTAATAATATATCATCATGGTGCTTTCAATGTCTTTAAGTGATGAACGACGAAATAACCACATTCATTTCCATCTTTTTCCCAGAATGCAGAGGTGAAGACACTGTCACTCAGTCAGCAGAAGTTCTGACTGCCATTGAGGGAGAGACAGTTACACTTGGCTGTACATTTGAAACTACATCTTCAAATCCCTATTTATTCTGGTACAAGATGGTGGCGATGGAATATCCCAGATACATGTTAAGAAGAGACCGTTATGGAGGAACAGACAACTCTGTTGAATGGACTGAAAGATTCAATTCCCATCTCAGCTTCAGTAACAAGTCAGCTCCCCTGCAGATACAGAGTGCACAGCTGTCTGACTCTGCTGTGTACTACTGTGCTTTGAGGCCCACAGCGACTACATGATATATAGTTCCTGTACAAGAAGCACCGGGGGTACAGGAAGTGTTTTCAAGTGTTGATTTGTTGTTTAATCTTTTTCGACCCCGGGAAAATTAGCTCATCCTACTTGGTGCCAGCTATAGGGATAATTTTCAACAATAAACAACAATAAACCAAGTGATATATTTACTCAGCAGCAGTCACAGTCATATGATGTGACTGATTCAAATCCAGATATTTTTTTGGGGGGACAAGCTGTAGGTGAAAGACTGTCTAAGATCTATTATGATGTATATTATATTTTAATTAAAGACATGCAGCTGATTTCTGTGAACAAATACATTCTCTCTCTGTGTATGGGTGTATAAGATGTATGGGTTTGAAAAGCCTGATATTCTATACCACACCTGTACTGCTAGCTCCTCCTCATGTATGGTTCAGTTTAAGCTACAGACAACACTCCTGGCTTCAAGAAGTGTGTGTCTGTACCACATCCTAACCATCTCGTCCACAGAATGCAGGCTTGGGTGAACATTTTACTGATTCTCACTGCATTCCAAAGTGGTACGATACAGCATCATCCTTCTCCTAATTTCGAGCGACTTCTGCTTGAATATTAATGTCTAACCTAAAGGTTTTATTCTGTTTATTTTCAGGAATCAAAGGAGACAGTGTGACCCAGACAACAGAACCTGTAACAGCTGCAGAGGAAGATGTAGCTTTTCTCAACTGTACATTTGAGACCACAGATCCAAGTCCATACCTTTTCTGGTACAAACAGGAAGCAACTGGCTCCCCCAAGTTCGTACTGATGAGTTACAGGTTTGGATCTGGGAACAGTGACCCTGAGTTCAAGGAGAGATTTAATGCTACTCTGGTCTCCTCCTTGGTTACTTTGAGGATCCAGAACGTGCAGCTGGGTGACTCTGCAGTGTACTACTGTGCTCTGAAGCCCACAGTGACTACATGTTACACAGTTCCTGTACAAAAACCTGCTGTTCTGCACAACACTTTACAAGACGACTGAATATAAGAACATATATACTGTGTATAGTCAAGATATCATAGCAACATTTTATCAAAACAGAAGTGCATTTAATGTTAAAATTAAACAGTATCTATGTGGTTAAACTTCTATATAAATCAATTTAAACTGTAAAAATGTTATTTTAAAACCATGCCTTTGTAACAACCTTGAACCACCAGAGGGCGTCATAATCAAGCTAATAAAGTCATTTATTTTGACTTCTGAATGGAAGACCTTCCATTTGCCTGAAAATGACTGATACCACAAGCAACTGAGCATAGATTGTCTAACCATACCAGAGAGACCAGTTGGTTGTTTAGTCGTGCTATATTTTTACAATGGTTGTGAAGAACTGGCTGTTCATTTTGACTGTGATTGCATCACTTGTCCTTGGTATGATATGCTAAGTACTATTCCCATAGCAAAAATCAATCAACAGATATATATTTTTAATAGAGAATGTTTCCTTCATACAGAGACCAAATCAGCAGGAGACAGCGTCCATCAGCCAAATAAACTTCTGGCAGTTCTTGAAGGAGAGAGTGTGACTCTGGACTGTAAATATGAGACAACTGCATCAGCACCATCAATGTTCTGGTATGTTAAGCTCAAGGAGGACTACCCAAAATACATCTTACGAAAAGATGTGATAGGACCAGGGCACACTGATCAGGACTTCAAGGGGAGATTTAATGCCCAGCTGACGTCTGCTGTCAGTACCGTTCTTCTGAAGATCCAGAGGGTGCAGCTGTGTGACTCTGCTGTGCACTACTGTGCTCTGAGGCCCACAGTGACTACAGGAACGTATTGCATCACACAAAAACACTGGAGGGTTGCTGGGGTGTTTGACACGTTTTCTACGAACAAAATAAAACAAATTCTTTACATCTTGAGTAGAAACACAAACTCTAGGAGTCCTACTGGGCGTGTCACTATGTGTTCCAGTGGCATTGTTTAATCTCTTTAAACAAGTAACTTTGATTCTTTTATATAATTAAGATTAAGGAATATCTGTACAGTTGGAAAGGCAACATGAGGTGAAAATGGACATTAGCCTACAATGTTCCTGTATACTGTTGGTAGGCCAGTTTGCACAGTGAATCAGGAAAGTTTCAGCTATAAAATGTGCAGCAAATTTTATTGTCAAGACAGAATACGTCTCAGAAAGAGGAGGAGATGAGAAGGAATGTATCTTCTCAGTATACATGTAGGTCTCCACCAGATAGTTCACTCTCTCTCCACCCACCCATCTCAGTAAAGACATGGAGCACTGGCAGAGGAACCTACTAGTGATTCTAACTTTATCTTTGGGTACGACACTACAACATATGTAACTGTGATTAACCATATAAATATATTCTCATAATGTCTTCTGTTTTGGCTGATGAAATATACACAATAACATTTTTGTTTTTGTATCTTTCCCAGAATGTAGAGGTGAAGACACAGTCACTCAGTCAACAAAAGTTCTGATTGCCACTGAGGGAGAGACAGTGACTCTCGACTGCAATTTTCACACAACTGATTCAAATCCCAGACTTTTCTGGTACAAAATGGAAGTAAAGGACTTTCCCAGGTATATGTTAAGACGGGACATGTACACAAAGGGAGACAATTCCGAAGCATATCCAAAAGAACGATTTGATGCTCTACCTAACTTTGATGAAAGATCAGTTCCTTTGAGGATCCATAGTGTGCACCTGTCTGACTCTGCTGTGTACTGCTGTGCTCTGATCTCCACAGTGACTACAGGAGACACAGATCATGTACAAAAACCTGCTGGGGAGTCAGGTGGCTGAGTGGTTAGGGTAGCTAGGGATCAGAAGGTCGCCAGTTCGATTCCATGCTGTGCCAACATGACATTGTGTCTTTGGGCAAGGCACTTCAGCCTATTTGCCTCTGGGGGAATGTCACTGTACTTGCTGTTAAGTTGCTCTGAATAAGTGAATATAACAGTGCTCAGTCATTCCAGTCATGAAATCAAACAAACTAACAACAATCAAACAGAACTTCATGCACAACTTTAACACCTACTGTCCTCATTATTATATGTATGTCTATGAAACACTAATAAATAAAGAAATAACAGGTAAAAAATGCATTTCGAAGAAATAAACAACTGGAAAGACACATTATTTTACATTATTAAAATCAACTTTTTTTTACTGAATTTACTGTATTTTCATATACTGTTACTCTGAGTGCTGTACTGTACCGTGCAATTTTCCTACTGCGGGACAAATAAAGGATTTTTTAATTTGATCTCAAATCAACCTCTGTGGCTGTTGTACTTGTAGGTGTGACAAGGAGGGTTTTAGGGGTGTCTGAAGGTACAGTAACAAGCTCCGCTTTTAGATACATCACTAAGCCCAGCTGACATTTCTTTTTGAAGAGGAGGAGCTAGAACACATATCTGAATGCAATCTTTTTGACAGTTGAGATGCTTTTTAAAATTGTACGGTCAGTCATACAAACCATAAAGTGAATCATGTTCTTGTGTTTAATCTGGCTGCTCTGTACATGGAAAGTTGGTGAGTATCCTGCATTTAAAATACAATCAATAGAAATGTGAAGATTTGAAAACAAGTTTGAGAACAAGTTACATGAATTGTATTTTATATAACATCCTTAATTATTAAACAAACAAACTCCCCTTTTAGCATATTCCATGGATGGAATCACACCATTCACGGATGTTGTCCTGGCTGTGGAGGGAGACAGAGTCACTCTCTCCTGTAACTACTCTGGAACAGCTACTACCCTCCAGTGGTACCTCCAGAATCCCAGATCAGCTCCACAGTTCATCACCATGGAGCACATGGACAATAAACCTGGATTATCAGTCAAACATGAGAGAGATAAGAAGCATGTTCACCTGGAGATCTCCTCTGCTAAAGTGACAGACTCTGCTCTGTATTACTGTGCACTGGCGCCCACAGTGACAGGAAGCCCAGACACACTGTACAAAAACCCTGACATAGTAAAGGGGGAGGGTCCTCACATGTGTAACATGTGTTACACTAACACTAACACACAACAGTAACACTGCCTGAGAGGACAGACACATACAGCAGTCTGTGTGAAGATGGAGACCTCTCTCAGAGTTCTGATTATAATCATTACTACAGGTAAACATGAAGTAAACATTCGTTGTGAGATTATCACTATCACTAGGATCAAATGAACAGCCTGGTTAAATAGAAACAAAAGAAGAAGGAATATTTCTATTCAGTATAATAATTTTGTTTTGTTGCAGGACTCCTATATGGAGATTCTCTGACCCCTGACAAGACTGAGGTCATCTCCACTGAGGGACAATCTGTCACATTGAGCTGCGACTATGAAACAAGCAGGAATAATGTTTGGCTTCACTGGTACAGACACAATCTGAACCAAGCACCTCAGTTCATACTGTATAAAGGAGCCAGATATAGGAGTGGTGATAAATATATACCTGATCAACGTTATCAATCCACAACATCCCAGACAACAACGGAACTCATCATAACAAAAGTGACTCTGTCAGACACAGCTCTCTACTACTGTACTCTTAGCTACACAGTGATACAAAGTCTAGGAGAAGCTGTACAAAAACATTTTCACCACAGATCCTTTGATCCCTGAATAAGAGAAACCTATCGTTCAAACCAAAGCTTGATATCTCAGACGAATGACACATGTTCTTGGGTTATCAGAAAAATGTGGTCACACCTGTAGGCTTTTTAACATCCACATTACAATGTAAACACATTTTCCCTAATGGGACTCTCTGGAGCCCAGTGATGAATTTGAGAGAGAACTTTAGTGTCCCTCATGAATATTCATACAGTAAACTGTCTATTGGGAGGAGCTTAAACTTACAGCAGTGGTGGAAATTCTTCTCTGAAATCTCAAACGATCAGCTTCCACTGTTGTTCGTCGGATAACTAACTTTAAACATGTTTGTCTTTGGGTTAATTACTTTATTTTACGCTCTTGAAGGTAAACAATAACAACATACCTGTTATATTTAACCTTCCAGACAGATTGATTATTGGAAAATTAACAGTACTGGCATGAACCAATTAATTGTTATAAATTTCACATTTTCCAGGTTTCAGTTATGGACAGACAATCCATCCAAACCAACATGAGGTCTTTGGAGAAGAAAGGAAGCCCAGACACACTGTACAAAAACCCTGACATAGTAAAGGGGGAGGGTCCTCACATGTGTCACTCACATTAACACTGCCTGAGAGGACAGACACATACAGCAGTCTGTGTGAAGATGGAGACCTCTCTCAGAGTTCTGATTCTAATCATTACTACAGGTAAACATGAAGTAAACTTTTGTTCTGAGATTATCACTACATTCAAATGAACCGACTGGTTAAATGGGAAAAAAAGAAGAAGAAATATTTCTATACTGCATAATGATTAATTTTTTTGCAGGACTCCTATGTGGAGATTATCTGACCCCTGACCATACTGAGGTAATCTCCACTGAGGGACAATCTGTCACACTGAGCTGCGACTATGAAACAAGCAGTAGTTCTGTATACCTTTACTGGTACAGACACAATATGAACCAAGCACCTCAGTTCATACTGTATAAAGGAGCCAGAGATTTGAGTGGTTATGATCATATACCTGATCAACGTTATCAATCCACAACATCCTGGACAACAACGGAACTCATCATAACAAAAGTGACTCTGTCAGACACAGCTCTCTACTACTGTGCTCTTAGCTACACAGTGATACAAAGTCTAGGAGAAGCTGTACAAAAACATTTTCACCACAGATCCTTTGATCCCTGAATAAGAGAAACCTATCGTTCAAACCAAAGCTTGATATCTCAGACGAATGACACATGTTCTTGGGTTATCAGAAAAATGTGGTCACACCTGTAGGCTTTTTACCATCCACATTACAATGTAAACACATTTTCCCTAATGGGACTCTCTGGAGCCCAGTGATGAATTTGAGAGAGAATGTCCCTCATGAATATTCATACAGTAAACTGTCTATTGGGAGGAGCTTAAACTTACAGCAGTGGTGGAAATTCTTCTTTGAAATCTCAAACGATCAGCTTCCACTGTTGTTCGTCGGATAACTAACTTTAAACATGTTTGTCTTTGGGTTAATTACTTTATTTTACGCTCTTGAAGGTAAACAATAACAACATACCTGTTATATTTAACCTTTCAGACAGATTGATTATTGGAAAATTAACAGTACTGGCATGAACCAATTAATTGTTATAAATTTCACATTTTTCAGGTTTCAGTTATGGACAGACAATCCATCCAAACCAACATGAGGTCTTTGGAGAAGAAGGTCACCATGTTACTCTGTCCTGCAACTACTCCTCAGCCTACAGTCTTCAATGGTATAAACAGTATCCAGGATCAGCTCCCCAGTTCCTCCTGCTCATCCTTCATGTCACTGGGACTGGAGATGAGCCTCTGGACTCTCGCCTCTCTGCCAAACTGAACAAACAGAAGACCTGTATTGAGCTGGAAATCTCCTCTGTTACAGTGACAGACTCTGCTCTGTACTACTGTGCAATGACGCCCACAGTGACAGGAAACACTGACACACTGTACAAAAACCTCTTTTGATATTTCTTCCTCTTACCCTTGGCAATACTGCCACCAAGTGGTAGTATTAGTATAGTATAGTTTAGTGTATTACACAATGTCAGAGGTAGGAGTATTCTTACCTTGACAAAGGAAAATTATTCCTTTCAGGGAGTTGATGTCATGAGGGATGATCACTGTTAGCAAAACACATAGACTGACAATCTGCTCTATAATGTGGATCTTTAATGTTTTGCTCTTTTGCATGTTTCTAGGTAAGAACAAATTGAGGTCAAACTTGATGTATTATGAGCAGTCAAATATTTATTCAAGATCTGAAATACGCTGAATCAAATTCACTTTGGAATATCTTGATGTTTTCACAGGTTCGAGCGTTGAAGATACAATCACACCTGACAGAGACATAGTGACAGCTGAGAAGAACACTAGCGTTAAACTCTCCTGCACATACAGCAGTTCTCTCACCAATGGTCTGTTGTGGTACCGCCAGTATCCTGGATCAGCGCCACAGTTCCTCATACAAGACTATGCAGGGAGCATAACCAACCCAATACCAGGACTGACTATTCGCAATGTCAAAGATCAGAAACTTCTGGAACTTGAGATCTCCTCTGCTGAAGTGACAGACTCTGCTCTGTACTTCTGTGCCCTGAAGCCCACAGTGACAGGAAACACAGACACACTGTACAAAAACTAGAAAATGACACCAGAGAGCTTTTTGCTGCTTCACCGGAGACCAGCTGATGTTTCTATATGAAGAGGAGGAGCTTGAACACATGTTCTTAAACACAATCATCTTGAGAGACCCGAAACATTTTAGGAAGATTTTGATCAGTCATATAAATCTGAAAAGTGAACCATGTTCTTGGTTTTAATTGTACTGTTGTGTCAATTTAACCTTGGTGAGTATCCTTCATTTTAATGACAGACATTTACTATAATGGAGAATTGAAGCCATTCTTGTGAAAATATATATATTTTTCACAGCATTTCCAGTTCTATAAGAAACTGTATTTTTTATAAATTATACTCAATTATTAAACAAATTTCCCTTTTAGTATATTCTGTGGATGGAATCACACCATTCACAGATGTGGTACTGGCTGTGGAGGGAGACAGAGTCACTCTCTCCTGTAACTACTCTGGAACAGTTAATAGCCTCCAGTGGTACCTCCAGAATCCCAGATCAGCTCCACAGTTCCTCACCATGGAGCACATGGACAATAAACCTGGATTATCAGTCAAACATGAGAGAGATAAGAAGCATGTTCACCTGGAGATCTCCTCTGCTAAAGTGACAGACTCTGCTCTGTACTACTGTGCACTGACGCCCACAGTGACAGGAAGCCCAGACCCACTGTACAAAAACCCTGACATAGTAAAGGGGGAGGGTCCTCACATGTGTAACATGTGTAACACTAACACTAACACACAACAGTAACACTGCCTGAGAGGACAGACACATACAGCAGTCTGTGTGAAGATGGAGACCTCTCTCAGAGTTCTGATTCTAATCATTACTACAGGTAAACATGAAGTAAACATTCGTTGTGAGATTATCACTATCACTAGGATCAAATGAACAGCCTGGTTAAATAGAAACAAAAGAAGAAGGAATATTTCTGTTCAGTATAATTATTTTGTTTTGTTGCAGGACTCCTATATGGAGATTCTCTGACCCCTGACAAGACTGAGGTCATCTCCACTGAGGGACAATCTGTCACATTGAGCTGCGACTATGAAACAAGCAGGAATTATGTTTGGCTTCACTGGTACAGACACAATCTGAACCAAGCACCTCAGTTCATACTGTATAAAGGAGCCAGAGATGAGAGTGGTTCTGATCATATACCTGATCAACGTTATCAATCCACAACATCCCAGACAACAACGGAACTCATCATAACAAAAGTGACTCTGTCAGACACAGCTCTCTACTACTGTGCTCTTGAGTACACAGTGATACAAAGTCTAGGAGAAGCTGTACAAAAACATTTTCACCACAGATCCTTTGATCCCTGAATAAGAGAAACCTATCGTTCAAACCAAAGCTTGATATCTCAGACGAATGACACATGTTCTTGGGTTATCAGAAAAATGTGGTCACACCTGTAGGCTTTTTAACATCCATATTACAATGTAAACACATTTTCCCTAGTGGGACTCTCTGGAGCCCAGTGATGAATTTGAGAGAGAACTTGAAGGAGGGAAGTGAATCCTGAAGTAATAGAACATTACTGAAAGTAATCCTAAAAAAATATTTCTGCTAGGTCTATCCACTCTTGTACACCTACATTTGAATTTTGAATGCCCAGAAACAAGACTCACCCTATCCAACATAATTTCTATACAACTGTGGAAAGATACATTCCATATCAGTCTTATTTAATCTCATCATATCATGTTGGAAAACAAACTATTAGTTCTCTCAGCACACAATATACTGGCATTATCATGCACACCCATCATCAAGAATATGTGTATTTTTCACTTAAATAAATAACATCATTCAGTAGATGGCGACAGAGACAATGGCATATAAACATGATGTAATTCTGGTCACATAAAAATGTGACTTAACTGTTGTTTTTTCAACTATATACAAGTACATTATTTGTAAGATTTCAGTGAATTACTCAATACAATGGATGCTCTCAAAATAATATAAATGTTAGGGTGGAGGTTGCGTGCTCTTGTCGTGTTGATTTTCCCTTTATCGTGTGTGTTTAGGGGAGGGTCTTACAATATGTCAAATACAAGCACAAGAAGGCATTTGACTACAGAAGAGTTCTTGTATATTTACAGTACTGATCAGAGAAATTTGCCACAATGCTGATTCAAGCTCTGTTTTTGATATTAGCACTTTTATGTAAGTCATCTTCAATACAGAACCTTGATTTAATTTGGAAATGCATCCTTTCCATTCATACCAAACAGCATTCATGTTATGTTCATGTTAGCACACCATGTTATCAGGCTTCAACGCCAACATCAGCTCCAAAATTATATTTAATCATGATAGTGCGATTATTATGTTTTATTTGCAGATGGGAGTAAAGGACAGACCATTTCACCAATCAGAGAAGTGGTAAATATCCGAGAGGGTGATAATATTACCCTGTCATGCAACTATTCATCTGCCACTTCTCTCCTGTGGTATTACCACATTCCTGGATCAGCTCCACTGTTCCTTCTGCTCATCCTTCACAGCAGAGGGTCAGACGTCAGAGCTGAAGGACTAGACCCTCGATTTCAAATCAAACGGGATCCCGAATCAAGATGTGTAGACCTGGAGATCTCTACTGCAAAAGTGAAAGATTCTGGGTTGTACTACTGTGCACTGACGACCACAGTGCCAGGAAACCCCCATGGTTGTGTACAAAAACCTCCCCCTGTGCCCCAGATTTGCAGCAAGTTCTCTAAGCTTGCTTGTACTTTGGCAATATGGTCTCAAACAACTGTAGTCTGTTGGCCCAAAGTCAGACTCACATGTCAGAAGACATTCTGAAGGTCACATATTTATAGGGGATTGTTTAAATATGTAGAAATATAACATATATTAAATTCAGATTTGCACTTTATTTCACTCAAATTGATGTGACTCTTTCTCTCCCCCATATGTTTACAAAAGCATCTACATTCATTTCTCATACTTTAAATTCAGTTGAATAAATTGAATACCTTTGATGTCTAGCAGCCAGTGTAATCTTTACCTTTGAGTTTGTTCAGTAAGAAGCATGCTTACAGTGGGCTGAAGCAAATGGCACTGAAGCAAAGCATATCTCTCTCCTTCTCGGTCGCTCTCCCTCTCTCTCTCCCCCTGTCTTTCTTCCTATCTATTTATGGTTAGGCTTCAGGGTAGGCTATTTATAAACAGAAGCTGAAATAAAGTATCAGTTCAGTCAATACAAAATTAAATTAACGTTTTTACACACCAAAACTTGTACCCTACAATGCAAATGTATGTAAATCTATAGTATATTTCCTAATGACTGACATTAAGGCAGCTCAAATGGTATCTTGGCTCATTTATATGATGAAGGATTATAATTTTAGTAGGTAGCTTTTATCTGTAACCGTAAAGTGCAGAGCTTGCTTGTGAATTAGTCTCTGAATGTTGTTGACGTTAACAACATGTTTCAGAAAGTACCTTCCAAAAGAGCCTTCCACGAAACTCATCACAGCATTTTATATCCCTTAATGACCAGTCAACTGCATTACAGTGCAGAGTCATTCAGTGGTAGAGGCAAGCACAGTGATTCTGCCAAGTAAGTCAACACCCCATGTTTTCTCTTTCCATCCTAACATTTCTGACATTGGCGCTTTAAGAGATTTACCACTGACATATTTGGACTGGAATACAAACCAGGGACAGCCAATCTCTGTTGGACACTCATACATGTGACATTTCACATCCAAAATTAGACATTAACTCAAGGAACATTTTTTATGGCTCAAATCAAGTTACCAAAAACATGCTGATGTGTTAAGTCTAACTATACTAGGCTCTTATTAAATTCAAAACAGTTTATGATAGCAATATCATCTAAACATCCCAAGGACTGTCATTTGGATAAAAGGATTTAGTGTGTTAATAACATCCTCCAGATTGAGAATGCAAACAAGTATAAAATCAGGTCACACCGTTTAAGAAGTAAACAAATGACAGCTGTAAACTGTTTTCTTTCATTTATTAGAAAATTATGTAAAGGAATAATATGAATTGTTTGCTTTCCATTGCATGATTTCCATTTCCATTGCTTTCCGTTACTTTACACATTATATAGGGATCGTCAGAAACGAATGAAAGGTAGCATACTTATTTACTTTCATGACCCTTGGTGAAAAAGTTCAGTCAGTGCATAATCTGTACTTACTTGCCATAAGAGATGCATAGCTTGGGCCTCAAATCCCCCCAAAATCCTGACACATAACATAATACTGTTAAAATTGTAAAATACGTGTTTGGAATCATATCCTGAACCCAGATGTTTGATGCTACCATCATCTGAAGAAATGTTACAGTAAACAGAGTAAAACATGTATTATGAATACATATAGATGCTACTGAACATAAAAATGTCAAGCATACACCATGAAATAAGATTCAGAGAAGTACATCTGTTTTACCACTTATCTGTTGTCAAGAAAGAAAAAGTCAAGGAAAAATAAATGACAAAATGTATATAAAAAAAGCTCCAATACTCAATCACAGAAATGTGTGTTCTTTTATAGTAATTATACATGTGTTTTAGTCAGTTTAGCTCATGTTCAGTAACTGACCAACTCCCACTTAAGTCTTCATAAGGATGGAATCATTGCACTCAACCCTCTACTGGACGCATGTGGTAATGCCAAGACCGATATTTGTACTGGACTATTACACATTATTCATAGTTTACAATGAATTCATTTACCTTAAAATATGATTCTATTAATCTAAAATGTGTTTTTTTGATAATGTTTATCCACAGAAACGTATAAAGTGGATTTAAACATGAAGTCCTTTGATCTGGAATAGATTTACATTGAATCATTGAATCATTTTTCAATAAAAGCTCTGCCACTGGACACAAGATAAGGAAGGAACACTGTAACATGCCAGAGATGAAGTTGACAGGATTTTTCAGTGTCTTTATTTTACCATGAGCCCAGAACAACATTTATGCACTACTCATGAAGATTTACTACAAGGGCCTGGCTCTTCTGAAGAATAGTGAAGGAGTGGAAAGCAAATGTCAAAGTGTTAAAGGTTAACCTGGTATTTTATGTGCATGTTATGTATTTCACTTTACTTTACTTTTCCCCCCCGCTTACTTTCACATCCTTCAGAGAGACCACAGTGTTGCTTGGGTTCTATTTTTACCACTCTAGCCTCTTGCAGGTGTCAGCTGCTCTTGATTAGATAAATCGCATACATATTTAGATTATTATCATTGAGTCAATCCTCTCTTGGTGCTCTTGAGTTGTAGGTGTTGACAACCAATGCATTTCAAACAACAGATCTTAGGCCCTAAGACTTAGGGGTATTAATAACTCCCCTTCGCTAAAGTTCTCACAATGAAAGCCAAGCCAAGCAAATTAGATTTTGGCCTCTACTTCCTTTCGCACGATTAACGAAATCCAAGAAATGTTCCGCCTTGAAGTACTTCTATGGCTGTAATAAACAACCAAACATTTGCGTTTTCAGTAATCAAGATTGACATTTAGACCATGTGATTGTTGTCTGAAATCTGGAAGCAGGAAAATATGAGTCAATCTGAGTTCAGGGAGGGCTTGGAAGGCTCTGGATCTCGGGGGTTGCCAAAATATTTATCTTTGTATTCCAAATTTTACATAAAAGTTCTGTGTGGATGTGTAATATCTCTTGCAAAACTGTGAAACCTTTTATGAGCATAAACTTGCATGACCATTGCACTAGAGCAGGGATCTCAAACGTGCCATCGAGGGCCAAGAGGGTGCAGATTCTCATGTCACTAGCTGGTGTAGTACTTGGTTGACATGAACATCTGCACCCTCTTGGCCCTCGATGGCACAAGTTTGGTCAAATAGGAAAGTTGACAGGGTGTGGAATAAATATTTACACATCCTTTTAAGGATTCATTAACAAAGTTGTATAAGTTCCGTGTTGCTCACAAGCTCAGTACATGAGGCGTTGACCAATCAGAAACGACACCAGGGGGAGCCTGGAGCAAAAAGAAATGAGAGGAGCCTGGACGCCCGCCTGACCCACTTCCTCTTCACCTCAGATGACTGGGACTCAGTTTACTGTCAGGGATTCCCTGCAGAGATATTTATTGACTAATGTTTATGTGACATGTAGTATTCATGCAATGAGGCTAGCTGTGAGGATATCTAATAATAGCTTTGGTGTTTAATTCTCTTGGTTTTAACTACTTTTGTTCTTGGCATCCCACTATACCCCTTGTTCAGAGTAAGGTGAATAAAGCATACATTTGGACACAGACTACACTGCACAGAAGGAATTTCATCAACCATGACAATAAAATAGGGTAGTTGATGGGGTGTGGACAAAATGCTTTGTGTGTGAAAATGCAAGTAAATTGGAATCTATGGAGACATCGATAACAAATGTATGTAACCAATCTCACATGCAGTGTTCATGGATCTCAGAAAAGTTCCAAAGTTTCCATTGTCTTCCTCGAACATGCCTTCACGGATGAGTTTACAAGTTGTAAATATCTCAGCCCCCCAGTGTTGCTCATGAGCTTCCCCTATTATAGGATGTGACCTCATTGGTTTACATCCAAATTAGAATCTCAGATGACACTGGGGAATGAGAGGAGCCTGGACGGCCGCCTGAACCACTGAGGAACCTCTTCACCCCAGATGACCGGGAGTTAGTTTACTGTCAGGGATTCCCTGCAGACATATTTATCATCCAATGTTTATGTGACGTGTGGTATTAGTAGTAGGCCTGTTATGAGCTACAGCTATTCATAGAATCAACTAAGAGAGTCAGGAAGAGGCCAAAGTAAAGTCTTAAAGAGAGGGACAACCAGACAACAACAAAAAATTAATGAGAGAATCATATTCTCATTCTGACATTGGCAAAAATCAAACCAAAAAGGGTTTAACCAGAAACAGGTGAAACCAGTTGACTCAGTACTAATAGGAAGCAGAGTGCAGCCTCCTTGCAGGCTCTTCCAAGTGAGCAGGCATGAGACTTTACAGTCTTGCCATCAAAGGCCACAGCTGCTACTACTCCATCTTATCTATTCAAGAATATTATTGCCCTACTGCCTATGTTGTGTAATTTCAACAAAAATATATTTTTACAGAATGATATAAAGAATAAACTTGATTCCCCAAATATTTGTGTTTCTGCAGCAGGGCTTCATGATCACTCAAATCAAGCTTCTATATAAGGCTTCATCACCAACATTAGATTCAGCGTCACTGCTGAGTTGTTGAAATCTTCTATTTTACAACTCTGACACTGAGCCTAGAAAGTATGTCATGCGTTATATATCACATCTACCCCCACTTATAGCCTCTCACATATTAAACATACTGCAATCCATTTCCAACAGAGATATTTGGCTTGGAAAAGAAATGGCTTGGCCTTTCAAACAGAGATCAAGTACTTATTTAGTTGCCTGCTATTACATGTGGCATATACCAAATTAGACTTTGATTCAAGAGCCCTTTTTTATCACTCAAATCAGGTTACCAAAGTAAATGCTGAGGGGTTAGACAGATATCTTGTAGATAAAAAGTGTTTACGGCAGCAAATCCAGTCCTTTGGTGGATAGACATCCCACATGGCTTAGCTATATTTAAAATAATTTGTAGTTTATGAGCCATAATAAGATATTGTTTGGAAAGTCCAAACAATGTAAATATCAGTCTAACTGGTTAAACAGATTTTAGACATATGACGATATACAGACATTTAGAATAAAAAACAACTATATTCAAACCTCAGCATTGGGTTGCATAAACCTGCCATATTTAACTGTTCTGAAGGGGTATCATTCTTTTAACATTTACTTTTTTTTTTTGTGTGTGATTAAAGTACTGTCCATTATCTACTTCAACCACAGTACGGTGGTTCAACTCATCATCAGTACAACACAAGGTAGCATTTGAAATTGTTTTTCTCTAAAATGAAAAGTAATTTAATGCCTGATAACATATATGTTTTAAAGGTAAAATATTTTAGTAATAATTTCACAAAAGCAGAAAGCATTATGTATAAACAACATTAAAAATTGCAAGCTTGTGTTAGACTTAAGTGTCTTGAGTCTTATGAATGTCCTTTTACTGCATCTAGGACTTAGACTTAGAAATAGACTAATAAATTGGCTCATACTAATTTATGGTAGACACATAGATGGGTGGAGGCTGGGAAGAAGGGTGTAGAAGTTTCATTTCCTTGAGGAGAGTGGGCCACAATTAGCTTCTGCTTGCTAGACACTCTGTATTAGATATAAGGAGTCTCACAGAGCAGCATCCATGGACAGATAACTCCAACCTCTGTGGTAAGACTCTCTTGTCTTTGCACTCTTCATTCACTCATTCTAACTATTGATACTTGAACAACTATTGAGAGAATAATAAGAGAATTTAGTCAAAACCCATTCAAATACATTGGATGTTGCCTATGTCAAATCCATGTGGATATTTCAAATCTCTTTATTCTGATAGAATATTTTTTCTGCATTATGAACTAAATATGTTTTGAAGAGCAAACCCCATACATGTAGAGCAAGTGGTTGATTGTGTAAAGCATTTTAAGAGCATTTATTTTTACTCAGATTTAGCTGCATTTACTTGTACAGCTACAAGACCATTTTTGAATTACTTTGCAAAGAAAATATTCAAAAAATGTTCGAAGGCAACTCAAGTTACAAGTTAAAAATATTGAAATACATGTTTTTATGAAACATTTGCATATGAATAATCATAACCCTGAAACATCCTCCAGTGTCATCTAAGAGTCTAATTGGTCTGGGAAGGGAAGAAAAGGTAAGATGTGTTTTGATGGTACTTACCTGTACATTATTACTGCATCCAATTACTGCTCAAAGTCAAAGAATTTCCATGTCTATTAATAGTAATAATACATTTCATTTGTAATGTGCTTTTCTATAACCTTAAGTGCTACAAACCAATAAAATACTAAACTACAAGAAATGAAATACAAAGACTTTTTTTAACTATTATTATAACTATGTAAACTTACTGATTCCATGCATTTACCTATAGATCTAATGTGTTATTGTCATAACAGTCCACCAAAGTGACAGGTTAAAGTTTTGTTTTCTATTTTATTTAATCATTTTACATTGAGACATTTATATATTTACATTACATTTCATAATATATGTAATATATACATTTATATGAGGGTCAGATGGCTCAGTGGTTAAGGCGTTGGCCTCATGATCAGAAGGTTGTGAGATCGAGCCCCGCTGTGGCTATATGATGTTGTGTCCTTGGGTAAGGCACTTCACCCTACTTGCCTCAGGGAAAATGTCCCTGTACTTACTGTAAGTCGCTTTGGATAAAAGCGTCTGCTAAATGAATAAACGTAAATTATGATTATGACAATTGTAACAGACCCCTTGATTGCTTTAATTTACTTATGTAAATATACATTCCTTGCAGTAAGCCGCCATCATGAGTACGGACGCGGAGATGGCCCAGTATGGCAAGGCCGCCATTTACCTTCGTAAGCCTGAGAAGGAGAGGATTGAGGCTCAGGCTGCACCATTTGATGCTAAGAATGCCTGCTATGTTCCTGATGTCAAGGAGTTGTACCTCAAGGGTCTGATTGTTAAGAGAGATGGCGGGAAGTGTGATGTGAAAATCCTCGACACTGAAGAGGTAAGAGGATAAATGTTTGTGATCACAACCAAATGAATATGTATAGTATACATATATATATATAACAGTAGTAACACATTTGCCTGGATGAAAAAAACGATTGGCCAGTCAACTACTCAATTTAAGTTAACGTCAAGTCACTTTACATGGCATTTAGTGTAGTAAAGTAAAATTTAATATTTCAGTTTTTACTTGTTTCCACTTTTTTCATTCATTAATATTTGTATTTTTGGGGGCATACGTCAGACTAAAACCTTCAAAGAAGAGGAAATCAATCAGATGAACCCTCCTAAGTATGACAAGATTGAGGACATGGCCATGATGACCTACCTCAATGAAGCTTCTGTCCTGTATAACCTCAAAGAGCGTTATGCTGCATGGATGATCTACGTAAGAAAGTTGTGCCTGTTCACATAAGCTACCTCAAGGAAGCAAGTGACAATCTAATTGAGCTCAAATATCTATGCATTAATTTATCTTCTGCTTACACAGACCTACTCTGGGCTCTTCTGTGCCACGGTGAACCCCTACAAGTGGCTCCCTGTGTATGACATGGAAGTGGTCAATGCCTACAGAGGGAAGAAGCGTATGGAGGCTCCACCCCACATCTTCTCTGTCTCTGACAACGCCTTTCAGTTTATGATGACTGGTATGGACAAACTTTATTTTTTAATAGATGAATTAATAGATGTATAATTGGATATATGGATGTAATTTTTATTAAAGCTATTTGTTTTCCTAACTTACAGATAGAGAAAACCAGTCCGTCTTGATCACGTAAGTTTACTTGATAATTGATATGATTTTGGTTTTAATATCAAAGTTTAAAATTGATACTAAACACTTTGCTGTCCTTTTGGTCATGTAACCATATAATGGAGACGGTCTCATCAACTGTATAATAAACATGATACATAAACATACATGAAAAATTGCATTAGACAAAACCCTGTTGATTTTACTCCAGTGTGTCTGTGGTTCCCAATCATCTGAAATACAAAATTAATTCAAGTCTGTCAATCTTTTTACGGGGAGTAAAAGTTTACGATTTAGACTAAAAATTATTTTCTCTATTCTAAACCAGTGGAGAATCCGGTGCTGGAAAGACTGTCAACACGAAACGTGTCATCCAGTACTTTGCCACCATTGCTGTTTCTGGAGGTGAGAAGAAGAAAGAGGCAACTCCCGGCAAAATGCAGGTAATATGCTCAAAATATCTTTACAACATACCTTAGAATACTGTCAGAATATTCTCTTGTGAGTACACTGCCATTCACACACTGTGGAATATTTCAGGACCAGAGTGGATTTGTCGGTTGATGGGCCTGTGTTTGAAAGAATCTGCTAAAGATTTTACATTGTATTTGACCAACTGTTTTGTCTCCCTTCAGGGTTCCCTAGAGGATCAGATCATTGCTGCTAATCCTCTACTGGAGGCCTACGGTAATGCCAAGACAGTGAGGAATGACAACTCATCTCGCTTTGTAAGTTTGGAGGGAAAACATACAGTTCCATTAAACATATAATTACTATTTTACAAAATGTAGTTTGTGATAACAGTCAAAGCTGATTCATCATTTGAAATATTTCTCTTCTTTAAAAATTATTTCCAATCTTTTACTTCAGGGTAAATTCATCAGGATTCACTTCCACGCTACTGGAAAACTGGCTAGTGCTGACATTGAGACCTGTGAGTTTGCTTGAATTCCTCAAAAGTTGAAATCAACTACTGATGTAAATTTACTCTTAGTTTAAAAAAATCTTCTTTTCTTTCTCTCTCAGACCTGCTGGAAAAGTCCAGAGTGAGCTTCCAGCTGCCTGATGAGAGAGGCTACCACATCTTCTACCAGATGATGACCAACCACAAGCCCGAGCTTGTGGGTGAGTCAAAGCAGATCTTAAAAAATGTTGAAGATGTTTTTGCTTTTGTCCTTTCATGAAAGCTGTATGACTCAAACTGGCATCTAGTGGTAATAATTTCAGTTTTGTGTCTCTACAGAAATGTCGCTCATCACCACCAACCCCTACGACTATCCCATGATCAGCCAGGGTCAGATCACAGTGGCCAGTATTGATGACACAGTTGAGCTTGATGCCACAGATGTAAGTAGTGGTTGACTAGGACAGAAAGACTGACTTAGGAAACAACTGAACCTCAATTGACCTAAACTGCGTTCATCTTAAATGATCAAATGAGAATAACCAAGATACATCTTTCTTGAAATGTTATCTGTCTAATGGATTGTCATCCTTTCCTTGTTCAGGATGCTATTGACATCTTGGGCTTCTCCAGTGAAGAGAAGATGAGCATCTACAAGCTGACTGGTGCTGTCATGCACCATGGCAACATGCACTTCAAGCAGAAGCAGCGTGAGGAGCAGGCTGAGCCAGATGGCACAGAGGGTGAGTCTCACTTCCTACTGCTAGACTTCTCTCAAAATGCTATTTACAATGTTGAAATATAATTACAGTACCTCATACTAAGTATTTGATACTCATTCATTATTTTCCCTTTTTAGTGGCTGACAAAATCGCTTACCTTCTGGGTCTGAACTCAGCTGACATGCTGAAAGCTCTGTGCTACCCAAAAGTGAAGGTCGGCAATGAGTATGTGACCAAGGGTCAGACAGTACCTCAGGTAAGGTTTGAATAGGTTCAAGATAAGTCATTTTACTCTGCATCTGTTTTTTTTTACTTGTGATGTGTTTGTAGAAATAAATGTATATCAAATTAATACAAAATACATCTAAGTATGACAGTGGAAGTAATGTGTAGCATTGATGTGACACAGGTGAACAATTCAGTGATGGCTCTGGCCAAGTCCATCTATGAGAGGATGTTCTTGTGGATGGTCATCCGCATCAACCAGATGTTGGACACCAAGCAGCCAAGGAACTTCTACATTGGTGTGCTGGACATTGCTGGATTTGAGATCTTTGATGTGAGTTTGGGATTGGTCACAAGTTATTTGAAATAAATGTTCAGTGTCAGGAAACGATACTATTAATAATACGATAGTATTTACTTTAAATAAAGTGAAGTAAACACAAAACACAGTGTGTGCGGTGAGCTCAAGAATGTTTTCCCAATATGTGAAACTCTACAGTACAACAGCATGGAGCAGCTGTGCATCAACTTCACCAATGAGAAACTGCAACAGTTCTTCAACCACACCATGTTTGTTCTGGAGCAAGAGGAGTACAAGAAGGAGGGCATTGTCTGGGCTTTCATTGACTTTGGCATGGACTTGGCTGCCTGTATTGAGCTTATTGAGAAGGTGAGCTTTCTGGAAAAAAACTATTGATGTAAAGTATGTACTTATTGATTTTACACACTTCCAAGGATACAGCAAGGTTATTATTTGGTTGTATTGTCATGAAATGTGTATATGTATATAATTGTATGAGCTACTTTCATAAGTTGTCTTATTTCATTGTCATGAAATGTGTATATGTATATAATTACATAAATGTACTTCTGTACTGTACATTTGACTTACATTTTTCTCTTCAGCCAATGGGCATTTTCTCCATCCTGGAAGAGGAGTGCATGTTCCCCAAGGCTTCAGACACTTCCTTCAAGAACAAGCTGTATGACCAGCATCTTGGCAAGACCAAGGCATTTGAGAAGCCTAAACCTGCAAAGGGCAAGGCTGAGGCCCACTTCTCCTTGGTCCACTATGCTGGTACAGTAGACTACAATATCACTGGCTGGCTGGACAAGAACAAGGATCCCCTGAATGACTCTGTGCTCCAGCTGTATGGAAAGTCATCTGTCAAACTGATGGCCACCATTTATGTTGCTCCCCCACCTGAGGGTTAGTGTTGTTATATTAATAATTCAGTCATTACACACACCCAAAAATGCATTCATAAAAAAACAATACAATAATTTATGTAAATAAGCTCCAATTTGTT
Organism: Neosalanx taihuensis; assembly: GCA_030340665.1. Lineage (NCBI taxonomy): Eukaryota > Metazoa > Chordata > Actinopteri > Osmeriformes > Salangidae > Neosalanx > Neosalanx taihuensis. The sequence goes on along the minus strand of CM059300.1, from coordinate 12,986,662 downwards.
GTCTCTGTTCACAGATTCCTCAAAGAAAGGAGGCAAGAAGAAGGGAGGTTCCATGCAGACTGTGTCCTCTCAGTTCAGAGTGAGTGAGAATTTTTATGTTTTAAAACAACTACACAACATTTTGAAGTAATTGGTTTGAAAATCTAATTTGCAAAAAATTTACAGGAGAACTTGGGCAAGCTGATGACCAACTTGAGGAGCACTCACCCTCACTTTGTGCGTTGCCTGATCCCCAATGAGTCCAAGACTCCAGGTACAACTGAACACATAAGTCACTCTAAAGTGAAGGTCAAACATTTGCCAACTGTAACGTTTAATTTTTGAAACCAGGTTTGATGGAGAACTTCCTGGTTATCCATCAGTTGAGGTGTAATGGAGTACTGGAGGGTATTAGGATCTGCAGGAAGGGCTTCCCCAGCAGAATCCTTTATGCTGACTTCAAGCAGAGGTACCCATACACAGGCATAATCATGGTAATACAGGTAGAAAGAAAGATGTACAGTAAGAAATCTAAATGTCTCTCTATGCAGATACAAAGTATTGAATGCTGCTGTAATCCCTGATGGCCAGTTCATTGACAACAAGAAGGCTTCTGAGAAGCTGCTTGGGTCAATTGATGTAGATCATGAGGAATACAAGTTTGGACACACCAAGGTAACATACCAGATACACTCTTGATGATGTGATACAAGAAAACTTATGTTAAATACTATGCAAAAAGTGTATAGGTATTTATTTGAGAAGATTAACAGTCTCTTTAAGAGCAATAATTGTATCTGTTTTAGTCATGTTTTTATAATCAGTTTTGTACTTTACTCACTATGCCACAGGTGTTCTTCAAAGCTGGTCTGCTTGGTGTCCTTGAGGAGATGAGAGATGAGAAGCTTGCAACTCTGGTAACCATGACGCAGGCTCTTGCTCGTGGATATGTGATGAGGAAGGAGTTTAAAAAGATGATGGAGAGGAGGTGAGATGGAGAAGATACAAGGAAAAATATGGATTCTGATTTTTGCAGGAAGGATAAGTTAGGGTTAGAATAATGGTTAAAGTACCAATTACTGTCTTTATCTCTCTTCTTATCAGAGAGTCTGTCTACACCATCCAGTACAACATCCGCTCGTTCATGAATGTGAAACACTGGCCGTGGATGAAGGTCTACTACAAGATCAAGCCTCTCCTGCAAAGTGCTGAGACTGAGAAGGAGCTGGCCAACATGAAGGAGGACTATGAGAAATGTAAAATTGCTCTTGAAAAGGCTGAGGCTCGCAAGAAGGAGCTGGAGGAGAAGATGGTTTCCCTCCTTCAAGAGAAGAATGACCTGTCTCTGCAAGTAGCATCTGTAAGTGGCATACACATGCACACACCACAGGTCAATAATGTTTTATACACTTTGGCTCAACCACCAACTGTCTCTTAGGAATCAGAGAATCTGAATGATGCTGAGGAGAGATGTGAGGGTCTGATCAAGAGCAAGATCCAGCTGGAGGCCAAACTCAAAGAGACAACAGAAAGGCTGGAGGATGAAGAGGAGATCAATGCTGAGCTGACAGCCAAGAAGAGGAAGCTGGAGGATGAATGTTCTGAGCTGAAGAAGGACATTGATGATCTGGAGCTTACACTGGCCAAAGTGGAGAAGGAGAAACATGCTACAGAGAACAAGGTACCAACATCTCACCAACATACAAAGCAGTCGCTTGTTCATGAACTCCAAACAATAGTTTTAACTAACTTTTTTTTGTCTAGGTTAAAAACCTGACTGAGGAGATGGCATCTCAAGATGAGAGTGTTGCCAAGCTGACCAAGGAGAAGAAAGCCCTGCAAGAGGCCCACCAGCAGACACTGGATGACCTGCAGGCAGAGGAAGACAAAGTGAACACTCTGACCAAGGCCAAGACCAAGCTGGAACAACAAGTTGATGATGTAGGTCAAATCTTAGTATTTTTTTCTAAGTATTTTTACTTAATATTACCTCTTACAAAGATATTTTTTTAGATTAGAGATTCAGATGTGTAAAACATAGTTGTTTAAATTACTTGTTGTGATTTAACTTTTACTAATTGATCAAACTTGAATATTAAACTTGAATAATAAACATTATACCCCACTTTTTGTCCTCCAGCTTGAAGGTTCTCTGGAGCAAGAGAAGAAGCTCCGTATGGACCTTGAGAGAGCTAAGAGAAAGCTGGAGGGAGACCTGAAACTGGCCCAGGAGTCCATCATGGACCTGGAGAACGACAAGCAGCAGTCTGATGAGAAGATCAAGAAGTTAGTCGTTTGAGTCTCCTTATGTAACTTTCCCCTCATAATAACAAGGAAACAAAACCTCTGACATGAATTCTGTTTTTCACAACAGGAAGGACTTTGAGACCAGCCAGCTCCTCAGCAAGATTGAGGATGAGCAGTCTCTGGGTGCCCAGCTGCAGAAGAAGATCAAGGAACTCCAGGTGAGGTGTAGTTACATAAAGAAGAAACATTACCTTTCTTTTTGCATTAATGATATTGGACTTGTACTTTCTGGATGAGTTTCTGTTCACAGGCAAACTTTTACAATGAGTGTTGATTTGATCTATTTAAGGCTCGTATTGAAGAGCTAGAAGAGGAGATTGAGGCTGAGCGTGCTGCCAGGGCCAAGGTGGAGAAGCAGAGGGCCGATCTGTCCAGGGAACTGGAGGAGATCAGTGAGAGGCTGGAGGAGGCTGGAGGTGCCACAGCTGCTCAGATTGAGATGAACAAGAAGCGAGAGGCTGAGTTCCAGAAGCTGAGACGTGACCTGGAGGAGTCCACCCTGCAGCATGAGGCCACAGCCTCAGCCCTGAGGAAGAAGCAGGCTGACAGTGTGGCAGAGCTGGGAGAGCAGATCGACAACCTGCAGCGCGTCAAGCAGAAGCTGGAGAAAGAGAAGAGTGAATACAAGATGGAAATTGATGACCTCTCCTCCAACATGGAGGCGGTTGCCAAATCTAAGGTCAGTCATACAATTAAAGTAAAAAAAAAGAATTTACGTAAAACAGTTAGTAAAACAGTTGTAACACTTATTATAATTACAGTATAATGAAACAACCGATTGTTTCGTTTTCTTTGACAGGGCAATCTGGAGAAGATGTGTCGTACCCTTGAGGACCAACTCAGTGAGCTGAAGACCAAGAACGATGAGAATGTTCGCCAGGTCAATGACATCAGTGGACAGAGAGCCAGACTACTCACTGAGAACGGTAAAACATTAAAAGCAACATATGTTCAAAGGCCAACATACAGAAATATGTTTCAAAAGGTGTACATTGAAAGTAACCGAAAACAAGCATAATAAAGAAACAGACTTATGAATTAGTTTCCTTAAATGTTTTTGGTTCCAAGTTCTTAGGATACTCTTTGAATAACTCAACTTTTATTAAATCTCCACAGGTGAGTTTGGTCGTCAGCTGGAGGAGAAGGAAGCCCTAGTGTCCCAGCTGACCAGAGGCAAGCAGGCCTACACCCAGCAGATTGAGGAGCTCAAGAGGCTTGTTGAGGAGGAAGTCAAGGTAAAAAAACGAAAAAATCCCTATGTTGAACAACTACAACAGTTTTACAGAACAAACCAAACATTCTTTTTTGTTCCCTTACTATATCACCCACATCTCCTATTAGGCTAAGAATGCACTGGCCCATGGTGTCCAGTCTGCCCGCCATGACTGTGACCTGCTGAGGGAGCAGTTTGAGGAGGAGCAGGAGGCCAAGGCAGAGCTGCAACGTGGCATGTCTAAGGCTAACTCTGAGGTGGCTCAGTGGAGAAGCAAGTATGAGACTGATGCCATCCAGAGGACAGAGGAGCTGGAGGAGGCCAAGTAAGTCAATGGAAGTCTGCCCTCAGGCAGCGACATATTTACGACGCACATATTGTCAAATACTGCAAGCTTGACATCAGTACAGGACATCTTTACAATACTGCAATACTACCTAACAGGAAGAAGTTGGCTCAGCGTCTCCAGGAAGCTGAGGAGACTATTGAGGCCACCAACTCCAAGTGTGCCTCTCTGGAGAAGACCAAGCAGAGGCTGCAGGGAGAGGTGGAGGACCTCATGATTGATGTTGAGAGAGCCAATGCCCTGGCCGCCAACCTGGATAAGAAGCAGAGGAACTTTGACAAAGTTCTTGCAGAGTGGAAGCAGAAGTTTGAGGAGGGCCAGGCTGAGCTGGAGGGAGCTCAGAAGGAGGCTCGTTCTCTCAGCACAGAGCTCTTCAAGATGAAGAACTCCTATGAGGAGGCTCTTGACCAGCTGGAGACTCTGAAGAGAGAGAACAAGAACTTGCAACGTGAGATACATGTAGATTCTGGTATTCGTACAATATACTTAAGTAGTGTACAACCTCACAAATTTGCAATTCCAAATGTTTCTGTTTCCAATCACAGAGGAGATCTCTGACCTGACTGAGCAGATGGGAGAGACTGGCAAGAGCATCCATGAGCTGGAGAAGGCCAAGAAGACCGTGGAGACAGAGAAGTCTGAGATCCAGACAGCTCTGGAGGAAGCTGAGGTATAATGACTACCTTATTATAAAAAATACATGTATGCTGTTGAATTCCACAAGAATGATCAGATGATGGCAAAAATACAAACTTTTTAAAAATGTTTATTTATCCAGGGAACCCTGGAGCATGAGGAATCCAAGATTCTGCGTGTGCAGCTGGAGCTGAACCAGATCAAGGGTGAGGTGGACAGAAAGCTGGCAGAGAAGGATGAGGAGATGGAGCAGATCAAGAAGACTAGCCAGAGAGTGGTAGAGTCCATGCAGAGCACCCTAGACTCTGAGGTCAGGAGCAGAAATGATGCCCTGAGGATCAAGAAGAAGATGGAGGGAGACCTGAATGAGATGGAGATCCAGCTGAGCCATGCTAACCGCCAGGCTTCTGAGTCCCAGAAGCAGCTGAGAAACGTTCAGGCACAGCTCAAGGTACTGTGAATTTTATTATTAGTATTTAACTACATAAACATACAATGGGTACACTTTATATATTATAACTATGCATGCACCTGTAGAACTAGACACTGTAATAGATTGGTATAAACATATACATATACAATTATTTAGAGTTTGTATACATATTAACTTTCCTTCCAACACTGCATAACTCCTTGTGGTCATTGTAGGATGCTCAATTGCACCTGGATGATGCTGTCCGTGCCGCAGAAGACTTGAAGGAGCAGGCTGCCATGGTGGAACGTAGAAATGGTTTGATGGTGGCTGAGATTGAGGAACTGAGAGCAGCTCTGGAGCAGACAGAGAGAGGCCGCAAAGTGGCTGAACAGGAGCTGGTGGACGCCAGTGAGAGAGTGGGACTGTTGCATTCCCAGGTACGGATAAGACCCACACACACACCAACAGATAACATTCATTAAAAAATGAATTTTGTTTTTGTTGTTAAATCCTGTTGCTGTTAACTCTCTTCCAGAACACCAGTCTGTTGAACACCAAGAAGAAGCTTGAAGGTGACCTGGTTCAGGTGCAGGGAGAGGTGGATGACATTGTCCAGGAGGCCAGAAATGCTGAGGAGAAGGCCAAGAAGGCCATCACAGATGTGAGTCTGGATAACCTGAATTCATCAGTGTTCCCACTTTTGCTGCTGTTTTACTACCACTAGTGCCACTACCCCACTGTTCTAAAGTGTATTGCTTTGCTGTAATCAATGTAATCAAACAAATTAATATCAGCATACAGTATTAAACATCTGTATACAATGACAAACTGAAACTAAAATGTTTGTTAAACAGGAACTACCTACCACTCAAATTTGTATACTAGTAATATAGATATGGTGTTAAATTTTGTCCCCAATGATCAGCCATCAATGTTACTGTATGCTGGCTCTATCTATCTTTACTTAATTCAAGTATTTCATATCGGAAATATGCTGTTGTTGTAGGCGGCCATGATGGCAGAAGAGCTGAAGAAGGAGCAGGACACCAGCTCTCACCTTGAGAGGATGAAGAAGAATCTTGAAGTGACAGTCAAGGACCTGCAGCACCGTCTGGATGAGGCAGAGAACCTGGCCATGAAGGGTGGCAAGAAGCAGCTCCAGAAACTGGAGGGCAGAGTGAGTTTCCCAGATTAATGCTCATCTTTCAGCATGAAAATTATTTATTAACCATGAGCTCTTGTTCTCCACTTAGGTGCGTGAGCTGGAGGCTGAGGTTGAGGCTGAACAGAGGAGAGGTGTTGATGCAGTCAAGGGAGTCCGCAAGTATGAGCGCAGAGTCAAGGAGCTGACATACCAGGTAACAACACACTCTTTACACTCTTTATAAAATCATCAACATAAATGGGAAAATGATCAATTAATTACTTTTTTACTTCAGACTGAGGAGGATAAGAAGAATGTCGCCAGACTTCAGGACCTGGTGGATAAGCTGCAGCTTAAAGTGAAGGCTTACAAGAGACAGGCTGAGGAGGCGGTGAGTCATTCACAAAGAGAACGTCCTGATTACAAGAATACACCTTAACAGGACATGGTAGAAAATGTATTCCCCTTTTAAAAAGTGATGGTCATCCTGCTAATTTTTAAAACCTGCCTTTAATGTCTCCCAGGAGGAGCAGGCCAACTCCCACATGTCCAAGTTCAGGAAGGTTCAGCATGAGCTGGAGGAGGCTGAGGAGCGTGCCGACATTGCTGAGTCTCAGGTCAACAAGCTGAGAAGCAAGAGTCGTGATTCTGGAAAGGTAAAGATCTTCTCATGTCACAACGAGGGTTCATTTAAGTAAAATATGCACCACTGCGTTATTTTAGACAATTTGTCAAAAATAAACATGTAATACAATAATGTTTTCTTTCTTACAATCAGGCAAAAGAAGCCGAATGAACTCTAACCTGAACAAGACCCTATGCCAAAACATTGCTGTGATTCATAAAATATGGTTTACAGAGTGATATTTTGAGGGATTTTTAAAATAAAATGATCAATTTATGGAATGTCATGCCTTGTTGATTTGTTGTATGTCATCTAAGTTTGCACAACTGTATACATATAAATTAATTCACAACACTATACAGCACACCACATTTGAAAGTTCGATATAAAATTAATGTAATTTATTTAAGAAGAATTTGTTCTGGGAGTTAGAAACCTCATTATTACACGCAGACTAAGATAACACAAATAATCTTTGTATGTAGAATTATTAAGACACACCTTTACCACACAGGGCACATAATCTCAGACATATGAAGTAAGACATACTTCCAATGTTTAAAAAGTAATGACAATCAACTTTCAAGGTTGGTCAACCTGGACTGTATTGTAATGACACAAATGGGAGAGTTTCTGCAAAGACTAAAGTATCCTAGGCATTCACATACTGTGGCAGATCAATAACTGAGGACAACATACTCTCAGTTCACTCTAAAGTGCCCAGTACCCAGTGCCAAAGTACCCAGTGCCAAAACATGCACTGGGTACAACATTGCAAGCTCTTTCTATTTCCACGTCAGACTCAAAACCCAGGTTGGGGCACAACACATGTTGTCATCCGATCACTCATCATGAAACAAACTAGGGAGTCAAGTGGTCGAGTGGTTAGGGAGTCGGACAAGTAATCAGAAGGTTGCTGGTTCGGTTCCCCGCTCAAATGATGTTATGTCCTTCGGCAAGTCACTTCACTCTACTTGCCTTTTCGTAATGTTCCTGTATGTTCTGTAAGTCGCTCTGGGTAAGAGCATCTGCTAAATGACGAAATTAAATTATATAAACTATCAACTTGTAGACAGAAGTTACTCTTTCGCTTAGCTGTTGTCAAAGTGTGTCAAAAACATTTTAAGAGATACAAAACAGTATGACACGCTGTCCATGGGCTTTCACATGGGTTTTCACAAATTATGCAGTGCCATGGATCGGTCCTAACTTGTCAACAACATTCTCTGAGGAGGTCTGAGCCTGCGCACTCTAGTCAAAAGAGAGTGTCTGATCAGTGTCATTTTGGCAAACACTTCATGGGAAACTGAAGCAGTCGCAGCCTGCACTCTTACACTGTCTTTGTGGCCATTCTGTCGTCAAATAGCTACTGTACAAAGCAGTTTTAGCCAGGCATAAGACTGGGTCAACACTCAGGTACAGTGCTGCAATAGCTGTAATTGTCAGAATTTAATTCTGTGCAAAAAGAGATTTGCAATTTATGAAACTAGGTATGTATGATATTTTATGGCAGAAATAAACTTGGTTTGGGGGATTTTGCAATGGGACCAAACCTAACAAAGATACATAAGCATTTATAATGTTATAAATAATATATGTTTCACGCAAACTGCTGTAATCGTCAAACAGCAACCAGACATGTGACTGGGTCAACGGGGTCAAGGTTTTGTTTTTCACACCACTGAGAACAGATGTATCATAAAATAAATCATCAAAATTCAAAATGCCAAGTGTTTTCTTTTCCCACACTGTGTCTGGTAAACACAAGTCTATTTTTTTATGTGAAAGAGAATGACTAGCAATAGAATGTGTATGACATTACCTGTAATATGACTACCTCATGCGAATTCTCATCTACAACTGCAGCCAACTCTTTGGAGTCACGACAGCATCTAGTAGTTTTATTTAACTGTCATAACTGAGATACTGTAGAGGCGTCTGGAACACGAAACGGTATTAGAGGAGCCTGGAGCAGCGCCAGCCTAAACAAACTGTTGAATAACCTCTGACCCCAAACTGCTTTGGAGTCAGTTTGCTGATAGGGATTCCCCAGACAAATTATTTATGGCTTAACGTGTGTTTGTGTGTGTGTGTGTGTTTGTGGATTCGTGGGATTGCGTGTGTGTGTGCACTGTAGGTGAACACTGACTGTTGCTTCAGTTAGTAGTCCCATACACCTATAAAATACATTTTCATGATCATGTTTCTCTAATTCTTATTATTCTTACCATCAACAAAATCTCTCCTGAGATGTCAAGGTTATTAATTACTTTGAAAAGCATATAAGCCTTCTCTGACATGATACGTCTCAAGTGGCACTGCTGACTATATGTTCTGTCTTGTCTAGTCAAGCTGTTTTACATTATGATGTGGTGGGCAAGAAAGAAACACGACCATATATGTCTGTTTCCCCACCACGTATCCCATTCATTCGAAGGACACTGTAACACGATGTCGCTGCCAGATAAATAAATAGCCCTGGAGGTTTGCCATGCCAAAACTTTATAGGGTCTGTCATAGGAAGCATGCTAGAGTAATTCACTGGCCAGCATTGCCTCTGACACCTCAAATCCCAAATTGGACTTCAACTCAGGGGATATGATATGTTTATTGCGAGTTGAGAGTTACTTGAGCTACTGAAGTAATTGCTTATTCAATTGAATGAGTCACTATGAAGCTCAGCAGAAGCCTGATAATTACACTTCATTTGAATCAGGTGTGTTGGAAGGGGGAAACATCTAAAACAGTGGTCTTCAACCCTGGTCCTCAGGACCCACTGTCCTGCATGTTTTAGATGTTTCCCTGCTCCAACACACCTGATTCTAATGCATGGGTCGTTATCTAGCTCTGAAGAATCCTGGTAAACGATCATGCATTAGAATCAGGTGTGTGGGAAGGGGGAAACATCCAAAACATGCAGGACAGTGGGTCCTGAGGACCAGGGTTGAAGACCACTGATCTAAAACATGCAGGTTTTAGATTTCAAGGGACTGAATTAGGATACTAGAAACTGGAAAACTTGCAGTCTTCTAATTATAAAATGTATGCAGTTCACTCATGTATGTTGGCAATCCTCTTTTTTATCTCTATTCTCTATAATACTAGATTTATATTTAAGTTTAGAACATTGTGTATCTAGTACTATATTCATTATAACCTTTATACCTAATATTTATTGTGCTTAATAAAAATCTAACATTTATACATTATTGTATGAAGTACACTTCACAGCCCATGAAAAAATACATTTTAAAACTAAGAAAAAGGAAAGCAATCAGGAGTACATTAAGTCATGCAAAAGAGACGTAGCAAGAATGAGAGAAAGAGAGGGATCGGGTAAGAGTCAAACAAGAACGTCCCATCTATGTCCTTTAGGAGAGTGATCCACAATTAGCTCCTGCTTGCTAATCACTCTGTACTAGATATAAGGAGTCCCACATTTCAACATCCATGGACAGTCATCTTCCACCTGTAGGGTAAGATCCTTATTATTACCACATCCTTTTCACAGAGATCAGAAATTCTACAATAGGCTGCATTTTAATTTTTTTTCTTTCACTTGTTAATGTGTCTATCAAATGTGTATACCATATCAAATGTGTGGCCATATGTCCTGTGTCTGAATATGCTATACAAAACAATTATATATGTCACATTATAATTTATTTATTCTAAATTAAAGTGAGCAGAAACATGTGAGCAATGTCCTCATCAAATCTTAATTTCAGTAATTTTGGGGGAGGAACATTACATTGCGGTCTCGGTCAACAATTTTATATCAGTGCCTCCCTGCAATGTAACACTGATATATGATAGGTATAGTAAGAACATGTAAATATTGTATATGTTGGTTATATTATTTCTGGATATATTTCTTAAATACTCAAAATTATTTTTTTTTACAGCACCAACTAAGAGTAATTTTCATCTGGGAGGGGAAAAACAGGTGAGACTGCTTTGATGCTACATATGACTGTATACTGCACTGTCAGTAAATCTCTTAATGTAATTGTATAAAATGGATTATGACGTCTAGATTAAGTGTGCACCTGTTGTAGGCCTTTTTACTTCACAGGTAATATACAGTTAATGCATTAATCATTTATACTTATTATAATTCCACATAGGAGAATTAAGAACGAATGCCAAAGAGCATTCAAATCAAAATAATTACTAGATCTTATAACAGTGATATATCTTCTTCCCCAGTAAGCCGTCACCATGAGTACGGACGCGGAGATGGCCCAGTATGGCAAGGCCGCCATTTACCTTCGTAAGCCTGAGAGGGAGAGGCTTGAGGCTCAGGCTGCACCATTTGATGCTAAGAATGCCTGCTACATTCCCGATCCAAAGGAGCTGTACCTCAAGGGTCTGGTTGTGAAGAGGGATGCTGGGAAGTGTGATGTGAAAATCCTTATCAATGATGAGGTAAGAGGAAACATAGCACAGAAGTAGAAAAAACAATTTGGTGGATGTGTTTCTGTATATTTATATTTTGCAGTCACAGTTACTGGTTACATTTAAGATGGTTTAAAAATATTAAAAATCATCTTACAGGTTAAATCCTTCAAAGAAGAGGATGTCTGGCAGATGAACCCTCCTAAATTTGACAAGATTGAGGACATGGCCATGATGACCTACCTCAATGAAGCTTCTGTCCTGTATAACCTCAAAGAGCGTTATGCAGCATGGATGATCTACGTAAGAAAACTACACATGGAGATATTAGCCACGTAAAAAAAGCAGATGATACACTCTAATATCCCTTTATCTTCTTATCACACACAGACCTACTCTGGGCTCTTCTGTGCCACGGTGAACCCCTACAAGTGGCTCCCTGTGTATGACATGGAAGTGGTCAATGCCTACAGAGGGAAGAAGCGTATGGAGGCTCCACCCCACATCTTCTCCGTCTCTGACAACGCCTATCAGTTCATGTTGACTGGTATGGACACTTAAGGATGGATGGCTGACTTCAAATATAGATGGATGGATGCATTCTTGTATGATTTAAAACACATTTATTTGTCAATTCACTTTCAGATAAGGAAAACCAGTCTGTCCTGATCACGTAAGTTTGAGACTTTAATTGAGTGTATACTTTATATACTGTATATACTATATAGTATAAGACTATAATTATTAATGCCTTATGAAGCTTGACAATAACCATCTTCATGTTCATGCCCATCAAATCCTATTTTTATCATCCAATAAACCAGTGGAGAATCCGGTGCTGGAAAGACTGTCAACACCAAACGTGTCATCCAGTACTTTGCCACCATTGCTGTTTCTGGAGGTGAGAAGAAGAAGGAGGCAACTCCCGGCAAAATGCAGGTATGACCAAATAAAGCGCATCCATCAATTGTTGACCCATTATTGCTCCCCCCCCCTCACCCACCTCCCCCACCCCCTATTTTCACTGGTTTTATCATTAGTTAATGTATTTTATTTTGGAGGATTGGTCATCAGTCTAAATAACCGATGGTTTGTCTCCCTACAGGGTTCCCTTGAAGATCAGATCATTGCTGCTAACCCTCTACTGGAGTCTTACGGTAATGCCAAGACAGTGAGGAATGACAACTCATCTCGCTTTGTAAGTTTGGAGGGAAAATATTAATTTCACATTTTACAGAAAACAAAGAAATCTTAGGATGCATTGAAACGTAGGATGCATTGAAAAAGCCCTTTCTATGCTCACTTTCAGGGTAAATTTATTAGGATTCATTTCCACATGAATGGAAAACTGGCTAGTGCTGACATTGAGACTTGTAAGTTGGTTTGTATTATTTCCCAGTTGATCCTTTAAATAAATGTTGGTGTCCAATCACATGAGATTGTTCTCCTTTTTCTCTAACTTTTCAACCATGTGTCTCTCAGACCTGCTGGAGAAGTCCAGAGTGAGCTTCCAGCTGCCTGATGAGAGAGGCTACCACATCTTCTACCAGATGATGACCAACCACAAGCCTGAGCTTGTTGGTGAGGCATTGGGGGATTAGAGAAACAATATGTACTGAATGGCACAATGTTCTGCATTTACTTTTTTGTCCACTTATTGAGTGTTCAGCCTTCAACATGAAATGTACACATGCCTTGGGTAATAATAACTTTAGTTGTGTATTTCCACAGAAATGTCGCTCATTACCACCAACCCCTATGACTATCCCATGATCAGCCAGGGTCAGATCACAGTGGCCAGTATTGATGACACAGTCGAGCTTGATGCCACAGATGTAAGTCACAGAAAGTGTTTTGAAAATTTGGATTGAAAATTATAATGTATTTCTGGTTTAATGTAAACTTTCATTAATCATCCAGGATGCTATTGACATCTTGGGCTTCAGTGCTGAAGAGAAGATGAGCATCTATAAGTTTACCGGTGCTGTCATGCACCATGGCAACATGCACTTCAAGCAGAAGCAGCGTGAGGAGCAGGCTGAGCCAGATGGCACAGACGGTGAGTCAAATATTTGTATCAAAGCTCTAAAGACCATTCCTGGTAGACGTAGCGCTCTTGATGTTCATTGCTCCTTTCTCTCCCCAGTGGCTGATAAAATCGGTTACCTTCTGGGTCTGAACTCAGCTGACATGCTGAAAGCCCTGTGCTACCCCAGGGTGAAGGTCGGCAACGAGTATGTGACCAAGGGTCAGACAGTGCCTCAGGTAAGAGCAATTTTTCAGAGCAACTGACAAGTTGTTAGAAATAAAGCTTGAATGTTCACATTGTCATTGTGTTTTCAGTTTTCAAACAATTAAATGAAGTCAATGTTTAAGTGAAACCAACATTGTAACACAGGTGAACAATTCAGTGAGCGCTCTGGCCAAGTCCATCTATGAGAGGATGTTCTTGTGGATGGTCGTCCGCATCAACCAGATGTTGGACACCAAGCAGCCAAGGAACTTCTATATTGGTGTGCTGGACATTGCTGGATTTGAGATCTTTGATGTGAGTTTGAGTCTGGTCACAAGTTGTGACCACAACTTGTGTCAGAAAACAAGTATTTAATTAAAATGAAACTCAGGTGAAGTAAACACAAAACACAGTGTGTGCGGTGAGCTCAACAATGTTTTCCGAATATGTGAAACTCTACAGTACAACAGCATGGAGCAGCTGTGCATCAACTTCACCAATGAGAAACTGCAACAGTTCTTCAACCACACCATGTTTGTTCTGGAGCAAGAGGAGTACAAGAAGGAGGGCATTGTCTGGGCTTTCATTGACTTTGGCATGGACTTGGCTGCCTGTATTGAGCTTATTGAGAAGGTGAGGTGTCTGTAAATACTGTGGATGTTTCATACCTGGCAAAGATAAAAGGTTATTCAATCATTTAGATTTTGAGTTTAAGTGGAATGTTCTTATCATTTCACAGTACTTATTAACTTATGCATTTTCAGCCTACTCTTATTCACTGTATATTTGACTGATCAAATTAAATTTCTGTACAGCCAATGGGCATTTTCTCCATCCTGGAAGAGGAGTGCATGTTCCCCAAGGCTTCAGACACTTCCTTCAAGAACAAGCTGTATGACCAGCATCTTGGCAAGAACAAGGCATTTGAGAAGCCTAAACCAGCAAAGGGCAAGGCTGAGGCCCACTTCTCCTTGGTCCACTATGCTGGTACAGTAGACTACAATATCACTGGCTGGCTGGACAAGAATAAGGATCCCCTGAATGACTCTGTGCTCCAGCTGTATGGAAAGTCCTCAACCAAACTGTTGGCTGCACTCTATGTTGCTGCTCCACCTGAGGGTAAGTATGATTGAATTCGATTAGGTTCGTACATTGAACATATTGTCATGATTTTTTATGAATTAACTGTATCGTTCAAGCAACAAGACATTCATTTGTTATGACACCTGACTCTGGACACTTCTGTAACAGACACTTCAAAGAAAGGAGGCAAAAAGAAGGGAGGTTCCATGCAGACTGTGTCCTCACAGTTCAGAGTAAGTGAGCGTTTTTTTCATATAATTTGGGATAGGTTTCTGCTTCCTAGTTCAACATTAGTGTGCATTTTATCTTTATTCATAATAATATTGAGTAATATGAAGTAAAAGTGCTTTAAATGAACTTTACAGGAGAACTTGGGCAAGCTGATGACCAACTTGAGGAGCACTCACCCTCATTTTGTGCGTTGTTTGATCCCCAATGAGTCAAAGACTCCAGGTAAAGAATATTGTTTTACGTATAAACTCATTATCACATTTATTAATATAACGTGATTAAACATGTAATTGATCATTATGTCTAAAATGAAGTGAAAAGCTGACCCTAATTTTTTTATCCAGGTTTGATGGAGAACTTCCTGGTTATCCACCAGCTGAGGTGTAACGGTGTGCTGGAGGGTATTAGGATCTGCACAAAGGGCTTCCCCAGCAGAATCATTTATGCTGACTTCAAGCAGCGGTAATGTTACACACAAATGCAACAAATAATGTATACGTTTGTGATCAATTAATAAACCAATTATTTTCTCCCTGTTCAGATACAAGGTATTGAATGCCGCTGTAATCCCTGAAGGCCAGTTCATGGACAACAAGAAGGCTTCTGAGAAGTTGCTTGGGTCCATTGATGTGAACCATGATGAGTACAGATTTGGACACACCAAGGTAACATACCACACACTATTGATGATGGGATACTGGAAAATTATGTTTGTGAACTAAAGCATACCTTATTTACCTGGTAGATATTCAAAATTGAGTTTTACATGAACAATTCCACCATCTTATTCATGAAAAATCATAAATCCTTATTACGTAATTTAATCATCAGTAATTTTATCCTAACATCATTCATAGCCTACTTAGATTATGATAGTGTTTATGTAGTTTATGTACGTTTTGTATTGTACCTGTGTCCTAGGTGTTCTTCAAAGCTGGTCTGCTTGGTGTCCTTGAGGAGATGAGAGATGAGAAGCTTGCTAATCTGGTAACCATGACACAAGCTCTTGCCCGTGGATACCTGATGAGAAAGGAGTTTACCAAGATGATGGAGAGGAGGTGAGATAGAGATGATGAAATGAATATTTGGATAAAATATTTTTTTTGTAAATGTTTTCTTTTGCTAATTGTTAGAATGATGTAAACGTGATATTGATGGAACTATATATTTTACATGTAGGAATGGATTTGAGTAAATTACTTAACATTGTATAATTTGTATCAAGCTAAACAATTACTGTGTCTCTCATTATCAGAGAGTCTGTCTACACCATCCAGTACAACATCCGCTCGTTCATGAATGTGAAACACTGGCCATGGATGAAGGTCTACTACAAGATCAAGCCTCTCCTGCAAAGTGCTGAGACTGAGAAGGAGCTGGCCAACATGAAGGAGGACTATGAGAAATGTAAAATTGCTCTTGAAAAGGCTGAGGCTCGCAAGAAGGAACTGGAGGAGAAGATGGTGTCCCTCCTTCAAGAGAAGAATGACCTGTCTCTGCAAGTAGCATCTGTAAGTGGCATACACATGCACACACCACAGGTCAATAATGTTTTATACACATAGGCTCAACCACCAACTGTCTCTTAGGAATCAGAGAATCTGAATGATGCTGAGGAGAGATGTGAGGGTCTGATCAAGAGCAAGATCCAGCTGGAGGCCAAACTCAAAGAGACAACAGAAAGGCTGGAGGATGAAGAGGAGATCAATGCTGAGCTGACAGCCAAGAAGAGGAAGCTGGAGGATGAATGTTCTGAGCTGAAAAAGGACATTGATGATCTGGAGCTTACCCTGGCCAAAGTGGAAAAGGAGAAACATGCTACAGAGAACAAGGTATCAACATCTCACAAACACAGTCGCTTGTTCATGAACTCCAAACAATAGTTTTAACTTAGACTAACTTTGTTTCGTCCAGGTTAAAAACCTGACTGAGGAGATGGCATCTCAAGATGAGAGTGTTGCCAAGCTGACAAAGGAGAAGAAAGCCCTGCAAGAGGCTCACCAGCAGACACTGGATGACCTGCAGGCAGAGGAAGACAAAGTCAACACTCTGACCAAGGCCAAGACCAAGCTGGAACAGCAAGTTGATGATGTAAGCTGATTTATATTATGTAATTATATATTGTGTATCATTTAGGAATTGTTTGAATAATATTTTATCAAGCTTAAGTGTGAATTATTAACTCTGTTGTCCTCCAGCTTGAAGGATCTCTGGAGCAAGAGAAGAAGCTTCGTATGGACCTTGAGAGAGCTAAGAGAAAGCTGGAGGGAGACCTGAAACTGGCCCAGGAGTCCATAATGGACCTGGAGAACGACAAGCAGCAGTCTGATGAGAAGATCAAGAAGTAAGTGATTTTATACTTACACAACTGTAGAGTCTCCTTATGGAGTTGATGGTTTGTGGTTTAACTTTCCCCTCATAATACCAAGGTAACAAAACTTCTGACATGAATTCTCTTGTGCACAATAGGAAGGACTTTGAGACCGGCCAGCTCCTCAGCAAGATTGAGGATGAGCAGTCTCTGGGTGCCCAGCTGCAGAAGAAGATCAAGGAGCTCCAGGTGAGGTGTAGTTACATAAAGAAGAAACATTTCTTTTTTTTCATTGATGATATTGGACCTGTATTTTCTAGGTAGTTTTCTGTTCATAGGCAAACTTTGACAATGACAGTTGATTTGATCTATTTAAGGCTCGTATTGAAGAGCTGGAAGAGGAGATTGAGGCTGAACGTGCTGCCAGGGCCAAGGTGGAGAAGCAGAGGGCTGATCTGTCCAGAGAACTGGAGGAGATCAGTGAGAGGCTGGAGGAGGCTGGAGGCGCCACAGCTGCTCAGATTGAGATGAACAAGAAGCGAGAGGCTGAGTTCCAGAAACTGAGACGTGACCTGGAGGAGTCCACCCTGCAGCATGAGGCCACAGCCTCAGCCCTGAGGAAGAAGCAGGCTGACAGTGTGGCAGAGCTGGGAGAGCAGATCGACAACCTGCAGCGCGTCAAGCAGAAGCTGGAGAAAGAGAAGAGTGAATACAAGATGGAGATTGATGACCTCTCCTCCAATATGGAGGCGGTTGCCAAGGCTAAGGTCAGTCATACAATTAAAGTAAAAAGAAAGAATTTACGTAAAACAGTAACCAAGCAAAGGATGGGATATCCAAAGCCTTTTGATGTTCACCAATGATTAGCTTTTTTGTAATTTTATATAATTTACAAAATAAAAAATAACTTCAATTTGGCACTTTGTGTTACACTTAACGGTATAATGAAACAACCCTAAAAAATCTATGTGATTGAAAGATGATGTTTCTTCGACAGGGCAATCTGGAGAAGATGTGTCGTACCCTTGAGGACCAACTCAGTGAGATCAAGACCAAGAACGATGAGAATGTTCGCCAGGTCAATGACATCAGTGCTCAGAGAGCCAGACTTCTCACTGAGAATGGTAAAACATTTAATGCAACATATGTTTAAAGGCCAACATAGACTTATGAATTTGTTTCCTTAATTTTTCACAGGTGTGTTTGGTTCCAAGTTGTTAGGATACTCTTTGGATAACTCAACTTTTATTAAATCTCTACAGGTGAGTTTGGTCGTCAGTTGGAGGAGAAGGAAGGCCTAGTGTCCCAGCTGACCAGAGGCAAGCAAGCGTACACCCAGCAGATTGAGGAGCTCAAGAGGCTTGTTGAGGAGGAGGTCAAGGTAAAAAAACTAAAGAATCCCTATGTTGACAACTACGACAGTTTTACAGAACAACGGTAACTTATTGTTCCTTTACTATATCACCCACATCTCCTATTATTTTCCTCTCAGGCTAAGAATGCACTGGCCCATGGTGTCCAGTCTGCCCGCCATGACTGCGACCTGCTGAGGGAGCAGTTTGAGGAGGAGCAGGAGGCCAAGGCAGAGCTGCAACGTGGCATGTCTAAGGCTAACTCTGAGGTGGCTCAGTGGAGAACCAAGTATGAGACTGATGCCATCCAGAGGACAGAGGAGCTGGAGGAGGCCAAGTAAGTCAATGGAAGTCTGCCCTCAGGCAGCGATATACGGATAAGGCACATATTGTCAAATACTGCAAGCTTGACATCAGTACAGGACATCTTTACAATACTGCAATACTACCTAACAGGAAGAAGTTGGCTCAGCGTCTCCAGGAAGCTGAGGAGACCATTGAGGCCACCAACTCCAAGTGTGCCTCTCTGGAGAAGACCAAGCAGAGGCTGCAGGGAGAGGTGGAGGACCTCATGATTGACGTGGAGAGAGCCAATGCCCTGGCTGCCAACCTGGATAAGAAGCAGAGGAACTTTGACAAGGTGAAAATTGGACAGTCGAAACCTAACTGGCTTTTTTCCTTTTTACCCTACAGGCAGATGTAATTCCAATGTTAAAAGCTGTTTTGATATGTGCCTCCTCCTAGGTTCTTGCTGAGTGGAAGCAGAAGTTTGAGGAGGGCCAGGCTGAGCTGGAGGGAGCTCAGAAGGAGGCTCGTTCTCTCAGTACAGAGCTCTTTAAGATGAAGAACTCCTATGAGGAGGCTCTTGACCAGCTGGAGACTCTGAAGAGAGAGAACAAGAACTTGCAACGTGAGATAAATATAGTGTGTGGTATTTGTACAATATACTTAAGTAGTGTACAACCCAACAAATTTGCAATTCCAAATGTTTCTGTTTCCAATCACAGAGGAGATCTCTGACCTGACTGAGCAGATGGGAGAGACTGGCAAGAGCATCCATGAGCTGGAGAAGGCCAAGAAGACCGTGGAGACAGAGAAGTCTGAGATCCAGACAGCTCTGGAGGAAGCTGAGGTATAATGACTACTTTATTATAAAAAATACATGTATGCTGTTGAATTCCACAAGAATGATCAGATGATGGCAAAAATACAAACTTTTTAAAAATGTTTATTTATCCAGGGAACCCTGGAGCATGAAGAATCCAAGATTCTCCGTGTGCAGTTGGAGCTGAACCAGATCAAGGGTGAGGTGGACAGAAAGCTGGCAGAGAAGGATGAGGAGCTGGAGCAGATCAAGAGGAACAGCCAGAGAGTGGTAGAGTCCATGCAGAGCACCCTGGACTCTGAGGTCAGGAGCAGAAATGATGCCCTGAGGATCAAGAAGAAGATGGAGGGAGACCTGAATGAGATGGAGATCCAGCTGAGCCATGCCAACCGCCAGGCGGCTGAGTCCCAGAAGCAGCTGAGGAACGTTCAGGGGCAGCTTAAGGTACTGTGAATTGTATTATTAGTATTTAACTACATACAATATACTATAGGTATATTATATATTATATATTATAAGTATGCATGTACGTGTAGAACTAGACACTGGTATAGATTGGTATAAACTTACACAATTATTTGGAGTATGTATACATAATAATTAGCCTTCCAATACTGCATAACTCCTTGTGGTGATTGTAGGATGCCCAGCTGCACCTGGATGATGCCGTCCGTGCCGCAGAAGACTTGAAGGAACAGGCTGCCATGGTGGAACGTAGAAATGGTCTGATGGTGGCTGAGATTGAAGAGCTGAGAGCTGGTGTGGAGCAGACAGAGAGAGGCCGCAAAGTGGCTGAACAGGAGCTGGTGGACGCAAGTGAGAGAGTGGGACTGCTGAGTTCCCAGGTATGGACAGAACAAAAATATATCACTCAAAGACATTCAATTACTTCTGCGTTATTCATCCATTTGTTTTCAAATCACAGAACACCAGCCTGTTGAACACCAAGAAGAAGCTTGAGACTGACCTGGTTCAAGTGCAGGGAGAGGTCGACGATATTGTTCAGGAGGCTAGAAATGCTGAGGAGAAGGCCAAGAAGGCCATCACTGATGTGAGTTTGGATAATCTGAATTAATTATTGTTATGTATTCCCACTCTTACTACCGTTTTTGTACCTCTGTCACTTCCCAACTGTTTTTCCCAAATGTCAGCATACAGTACTTTGCATTTGTGTACAATTACAAACTGCAACTAAAATGTATGAAGAAACTAAAACTACCTTCCACTCCAATTTTTATACTAGTAATATAGATATGGTATTACATTTTGCCCTCACAATGATCAGCCATCATTGCTACTGTATGCTGGCTCATCTAGCTTTCCTGATTTCAAGTATTTAATATCTTAAATATTCTGTTGTTGCAGGCGGCCATGATGGCAGAAGAGCTGAAGAAGGAGCAGGACACCAGCTCTCACCTTGAGAGGATGAAGAAGAATCTTGAAGTGACAGTCAAGGACCTGCAGCACCGTCTGGATGAGGCAGAGAACCTGGCCATGAAGGGTGGCAAGAAGCAGCTCCAGAAACTGGAGGGCAGAGTGAGTTGTTCAATTACTCTGAGAATAATGGTGTTAATAAAGACCTTTGAGCATGGGAATTAATGATTAACCCTGAGCTCTTGTTCTCCACTTAGGTGCGTGAGCTGGAGGCTGAGGTTGAGGCTGAACAGAGGAGAGGTGTTGATGCAGTCAAGGGAGTCCGCAAGTATGAGCGCAGAGTCAAGGAGCTGACATACCAGGTAACAACACACTCTTTATACTCTTTATAAAATCATCAGCATGTGTGTGAACATGATCAATTAATTACTTTTTTACTTCAGACTGAGGAGGATAAGAAGAATGTCGCCAGACTTCAGGACCTGGTGGATAAGCTGCAGCTTAAAGTGAAGGCTTACAAGAGACAGGCTGAGGAGGCGGTGAGTCATTCACAAAGAGAACGTCCTGATTACAAGAATACACCTTAACAGGACATGGTAGAAAATGTATTCCCCTTTTAAAAAGTGATGGTCATCCTGCTAATTTTTAAACCTGCCTTTAATGTCTCCCAGGAGGAGCAGGCCAACTCCCACATGTCCAAGTTCAGGAAGGTTCAGCATGAGCTGGAAGAGGCTGAGGAGCGTGCCGACATTGCTGAGTCTCAGGTCAACAAGCTGAGAACCAAGACTCGTGATTCTGGAAAGGTAAAGATCTTCTGATGTCACATCACGGGTTCATACAAGAAAACTATGCATGACAGTGTTATTTTTGTAACAATAATCTTTTTTTTCTTACAATCAGGCAAAAGAAGCCGAATGAACTCTAAACTAAACAAGAACCTATGCCAAAACATTGCTGTGATTCATGAAATATGGTTTCCAGAGTGATATTTTGAGGGATTTTGAAAATAAAATAATCAATTTATGAAATGTCATGCCTCGTTGAATTGTATGATGTTGAAATGTCATCTAAGTTTGCACAACTGTGTACATAGATATTAGTTTACATTACTATACAGCACACCACATTTGAAAGTTTGATATAAAAGGAATGTCATTTATTTAAAAGAAAAATGTTTTGGGAGGTAGAAACTTGTGGTAAAGACACACCTTTACCACACAGGGCAAATCATCTCCGACACATGGAGCAAGACATACTTCCAATGTTTAGAAAGTAATGACAATCAACTTTCAAGGTCGGTCAACCTGGACTGGACAAATGTATCCTAGGTATTCACATACCGTGGCAGACCAATAACTGAGGACAACATACTCTCAGTCCACTCTAAGGTGCCCAGTACCCAGTGCCAAAGTACCCAGTGCCAAAACATGCACTGGGTACAACATTGCAAGCGCTTTCTATCGCCACGTTAGACTCAAAACCCAGGTTGGGGCACAACACATGTTGTCATCCGATCACTCATCATGAATCTAACTAGGGAGTCAGGTGGTCGAGTGGTTAGGGAATTGGACTAGTACCGATAATCAGAACGTTATCAACAACATTCTCTGAGGAGGTCTGAGCCTGCACACTCTAGTCAAAAGAGAGTGTCTGATCAGTGTCATTTTGGCAAACACTTCATGGGAAACTGAAGCAGTCGCGGCCTGCACTCTTACACTGTCTTTGTGGCCATTCTGTCGTCAAATAGCTACTGTACAAAGCAGTTTCAGCCAGACATGGCCAACGCTCAGGTACAATGCTGCAATTGCTGCAATTGGCAGAATTTAATGTTGTGCAAAAAGAGATCTGCAATATATGAAACTAGGTATGTATGATATTTCATGGCAGAAATGTAAAAACTTGCAGCCAACAACTGCAGCCAACTCTTTGGAGTCACGACAGCATCTAGTAGTTTTATTTATCTGTCATAACTGAGATACTGTAGAGGCGTCTGGAACACGAAACGGTATTAGAGGAGCCTGGAGCAGCGCCAGCCTAAACAAACTGTTGAATAACCTCTGACCCCAAACTGCTTTGGAGTCAGTTTGCTGATAGGGATTCCCCTGACAAATTATTTATGGCTTAACGTGTGTTTGTGTGTGTGTGTGTTTGTGGATTCGTGGGATTGCGTGTGTGTGTGCACTGTAGGTGAACACTGACTGTTGCTTCAGTTCCATACACCTATAAAATACATTATCATGATAATGTTTCTCTAATTCTTGTTATGAATTACTTTGAAAAGCATATAAGCCTTCTCTGACATGATACGTCTCAAGTGGCACTGCTGACTATATGTTCTGTCTTGTCTAGTCAAGCTGTTTTACATTATGATGTGGTGGGCAAGAAAGAAACACGACCATATATGTCTGTTTCCCCACCACGTATCCCATTCATTCGAAGGACACTGTAACACGATGTCGCTGCCAGATAATAAATAGCCCTGGAGGTTTGCCATGCCAAAACTTTCTTGGGTCCGTCATAAGAGGCATGCCAGAGTAATTCACTGGCCAACATTGCCTCTGACAACTCAAATCCCAAATTGGAACTCAACTCAGGGGATATGACATGTTTATTGCGAGTGAGAGTTACTTGAGCTACTGAAGTAATTGCTTAAGCAATAAAAATAAATAAATAAATATTTAGCAGACGGTTTTATCCATAGTGACTTACAGCAAGTACAGGGACAATCCCCCTGAGGAAAGTAGGGTGAAGTGCCTTTCCCAAGGATGCAACATCACATAGCCACAGCCAATAATCAAACTCATAACCTTAAGATCATGAGGCCAATGCCTTGACCTGATAAGCCACCTGACTCCCCAATAATAGAAAATGTATTTAGTTAGCTATTACATAAATCACTTTTTGTTAGGTAGTTTAACTATTTGAAAAGTTTACATGCCCAATATATACCAAATGTGATCAAGTCAGTTATGCAGCACAGATGGTTGGTTTAGGCATTACAGTAATAAAGTACAGTAATGAAGTAATAAAGTTACGGTAATAAAAGTTAATTAGGAGATAATGTAATTGGATGATTTATTAACCTAACAAAAACAAAAGGTTTTAGATTTAAATGGACTGAATTAGGATACTAGAAACTGGAAAACTTTCCAATCATATCTAAGTTTAGAACAAGGTGTATCTAGTACTATACTCATTATAACATTTATTATTTACTGTGCTCAATAAAAATCGAACATTTATACATTATTGTATGAAGTACATTAATCAGCCCATGAAAAAAATACATTTGAAAACTAAGATAAGGAAAGCAATCAGGAGTACATTAAGTCATGCAAAAGAGACGTAGCAAAAATGAGAGAGAGAGAGGAATTGGAGAAGAGTCAAACAAGACCCGTCTCCTATATTTCCTTTGGGAGAGTGATCCACAATTAGCTCCTGCTTGCTAATCACTCTGTACTAGATATAAGGAGTCCCACATTTCAACATCCATGGACAGTCATCTTCCACCTGTAGGGTAAGATCCTTATTATTACCACATCATTTTCACAGAGAGATTCTACAATAGGCTGCATTTTCTTTTTTTTGTTTACTTGTTAATGTGTCTATCAAATGTGTATACCATATCAAATGTGTGGCCATATGTCCTGTGTCTGAATATGCTATACAAAACAATTATATATGTCACATTATAATTTATTTATTCTAAATTAAAGTGAGCAGAAACATGTGAGCAATGTCCTCATCAGAAGGACAATGTACATAAAATGTTCTGATAAAAAAAATACATATTTAGAATATCCACATTGGCCAATTTTCTTAGAGAGACATTGCATTGCGGTGTGGGTCAATCATTGTCTTACCAGTGCCTCCCTGCAATGTAACACTCAAATATGATAGGAGGTATAGTATGAACATGTAAATATGGTATATGTTGTCTGTCCTGGTTGTATTATTTCTGGATACATTTCTCAAATACTCAAAACAAATATTTTTTACAGCACCAGAAAAGAATAATTTTCATCTGGGAGGGGAAAAAACAGGTGAGACTACTTTGATGCTACATATGAGTGTATACTGCACTGTCAGTTAATCTCTTAATGTAATTGTATAAAATGGATTATGACATGTCTAGATTAAGTGTGCACCTTTTGTAGGCCTTTTTACTTCACAGTAATATACAGTTAATGCATTAATCATTTATACTTATTATAATTCAACATTGGAGAATTAAGAATTAATGCCAAAGAGCAATCATTTAGAGTAACTCAAAATATTAATTAGATCTTATAACAGTGATATATTTTTTTCCCCAGTAAGCCGTCACCATGAGTACGGACGCAGAGATGGCCCAGTATGGCAAGGCCGCCATTTACCTTCGTAAGCCTGAGAGGGAGAGGCTTGAGGCTCAGGCTGCACCATTTGATTCTAAGAATGCCTGCTACATTCCCGATCCAAAGGAGCTGTACCTCAAGGGTCTGGTTGTTAAGAGGGATGCTGGGAAGTGTGATGTGAAAATCCTTATCAATGATGAGGTAAGAGGAAACATAGCACAATTTGGTGGATGAGTACCTGTATATTTTGCAGCCACAGTTACTAATACATTTAAGTTGTAAACTTCTAAATATGATTTACATTTAGGCATTTAGCACACGCTCTTATCCAGAGCTATTTAAATTCACTTGTTCAAGCATTCAAATGTTATGCATTAGCGTGGGCTTAATACATGTAACTGACTCAATCTTACAGGTTAAAACCTTCAAAGAAGAGGAAGTCTATCAGATGAACCCTCCTAAATTTGACAAGATTGAGGACATGGCCATGATGACCTACCTCAATGAAGCTTCTGTCCTGTATAACCTCAAAGAGCGTTATGCAGCATGGATGATCTACGTAAGAAAACTACACATGGAGACATTAGAAACCTCAAGAAAGCAGATGATACACTCAGAAAATGTTCCATACTTAAGCTCTAATATAAAAAATTTCCCTGTACCTTCTTATCACACACAGACCTACTCTGGGCTCTTCTGTGCCACGGTGAACCCCTACAAGTGGCTCCCTGTGTATGACATGGAAGTGGTCAATGCCTACAGAGGGAAGAAGCGTATGGAGGCTCCACCCCACATCTTCTCCGTCTCTGACAACGCCTTTCAGTTCATGTTGACTGGTATGGACACTTAAGGACGGACGGCTCACTTCATATATAAAGGAATGGATGCATTCTTGTATGATTTAAAACACATTTATTGGTCAATTACCTTTCAGATAAGGAAAACCAGTCTGTCCTGATCACGTAAGTTTGAGACTTTAATTGAGTGTATACTTTATGTACTGTATATACTATATAGTATAAGACTATAATTATTAATGCCTTATAAAGCTTGACAATATGTATCTTAGTTCATACCCATCAAATCTCATTTTTATCATCCAATAAACCAGTGGAGAATCTGGTGCTGGAAAGACTGTCAACACCAAACGTGTCATCCAGTACTTTGCCACCATTGCTGTTTCTGGAGGTGAGAAGAAGAAGGAGGCAACTCCCGGCAAAATGCAGGTATGACCAAATAAAGCGCATTCCATCAAGTGTTGACCCATTATTGCTCCCCCCCTCACCCCCCACCCCCCATCCCCTATTTTCACTGGTTTTATTAACAGTTAGTGATGAGATAATTATTTTTGATGATTGGTCTAAATGATTGTCTCCCTCCAGGGTTCCCTTGAGGATCAGATCATTGCTGCTAACCCTCTACTGGAGTCTTATGGTAATGCCAAGACAGTGAGGAACGACAACTCATCTCGCTTTGTAAGTTTTGTTTCAAAACATACCTTGCATTACACATATCGTTACTATTTTACAAACTATAGCTTGCCATAACAATCAAGGCAGATTCCTAATAAAAAAATATTTATATTCTTAAAAAATATTTCTAATCTTGTACCTCAGGGTAAATTCATCAGGATTCACTTCCACGCTACTGGAAAACTGGCTAGTGCTGACATTGAGACCTGTAAGTTGGCTTGAATTCCTCAAACGTTCTCACAAAAATCAAGTGCTGATGTCAGTTTACTTTAGTCAAAAATCTTATTTTCTTTCTCTCTCAGACCTGCTGGAGAAGTCCAGAGTGAGCTTCCAGCTGCCTGATGAGAGAGGCTACCACATCTTCTACCAGATGATGACCAACCACAAACCTGAGCTTGTTGGTGAGGCATTGGGGGATTAGAGAAACAATATGTACTGAATGGCACAATGTTCTGCATTTACTTTTTTGTCCACTCATTGAGTGTTCAGCCTTCTACATGAAATGTACACATGCCTTGGGTGATAATAACTTTAGTTATGTGTTTCCACAGAAATGTCGCTCATTACCACCAACCCCTACGACTATCCCATGATCAGCCAGGGTCAGATCACTGTGGCCAGTATTGATGACACAGTCGAGCTTGATGCCACAGATGTAAGTCAATGAAAGTGTTTTGAAAATTTGGATTGAAATTTACAATGTATTTCTGTTTTAATGTAAACTTTCATTCCTTGTTCAGGATGCTATTGACATCTTGGGCTTTACTGCTGAAGAGAAGATGAGCATCTATAAGTTTACCGGTGCTGTCATGCACCATGGCAACATGCACTTCAAGCAGAAGCAGCGTGAGGAGCAGGCTGAGCCAGATGGCACAGAGGGTGAGTCAAATTATTTGAATCAAAGCTTTAAAGACCATTCCTGTTATAAATGTTGTGCTCTTGCTCATTGTATGCTCATTGTTCCTTTCTCTCCCCAGTTGCTGATAAAATTGGTTACCTTCTGGGTCTCAACTCAGCTGATATGCTGAAAGCCCTGTGCTACCCCAGGGTGAAGGTCGGCAACGAGTATGTGACCAAGGGTCAGACAGTACCTCAGGTAAGAGCAATTTTTCAGAGCAACTGACAAGTTGTTAGAAATAAAGCTTGAATGTTCACATTGTCATTGTGTTTTCAGTTTTCAAAACAAATCTATTAAATTAAATCAGTGTTTAAGTGAAACCAACATTGTAACACAGGTGAACAATTCAGTGAGCGCTCTGGCCAAGTCCATCTATGAGAGGATGTTCTTGTGGATGGTCATCCGCATCAACCAGATGTTGGACACCAAGCAGCCAAGGAACTTCTACATTGGTGTGCTGGACATTGCTGGATTTGAGATCTTTGATGTGAGTTTGAGTCTGGTCACAAGTTATTTGAAATTTGTGTCAGGAAACAAGTATTTAATTTAAATTAACTGCAGGTGAAGTAAACAAAATGTGGGTGGTGAGCTCAACAATGTTTTTCCAATATGTGAAACTCTACAGTACAACAGCATGGAGCAGCTGTGCATCAACTTCACCAATGAGAAACTGCAACAGTTCTTCAACCACACCATGTTTGTTCTGGAGCAAGAGGAGTACAAGAAGGAGGGCATTGTCTGGGCTTTCATTGACTTTGGCATGGACTTGGCTGCCTGCATTGAGCTTATTGAGAAGGTGAGGTGTCTGTAAATACTGTGGATGTTTCACACCTGGCAAAGATAAAAGGTTATTCAATCTTTTCGATTTTGAGTTTAAGTGGAATGTTCTTATCATTTCACAGTACTTATTAACTTATGCATTTTCAGCCTACTCTTATTCACTGTATATTTGACTGATCAAATTAAATTTCTGTACAGCCAATGGGCATTTTCTCCATCCTGGAAGAGGAGTGCATGTTCCCCAAGGCTTCAGACACTTCCTTCAAGAACAAGCTGTATGACCAGCATCTTGGCAAGAACAAGGCATTTGAGAAGCCTAAACCAGCAAAGGGCAAGGCTGAGGCCCACTTCTCCTTGGTCCACTATGCCGGTACAGTGGACTACAACATCTGTGGCTGGCTGGACAAGAACAAGGATCCCCTGAACGACTCTGTGCTCCAGCTTTATGCAAAATCCTCAACCAAACTGTTGGCTGCACTCTATGTTGCTGCTCCACCTGAGGGTAAGTATGATTGAATTCGATTAGGTTCGTACATTTAACATATTGTCATGATTTTTTATGAATTAACTGTATCGTTCAAGCAACAAGTCATTCATTTGTTATGACACCTGACTCTGGACACTTCTGTAACAGACACTTCAAAGAAAGGAGGCAAAAAGAAGGGAGGTTCCATGCAGACTGTGTCCTCACAGTTCAGAGTAAGTGAGCATTTTTTTCATATAATTTGGGATAGGTTTCTGCTTCCTAGTTCAACATTAGTGTGCATTTTATCTTTATTCATAATAATATTGAGTAATATAAAGTAAAAGTGCTTTAAATGAACTTTACAGGAGAACTTGGGCAAGCTGATGACCAACTTGAGGAGCACTCACCCTCATTTTGTGCGTTGTTTGATCCCCAATGAGTCAAAGACTCCAGGTAAAGAATATTGTTTTACGTATAAACTCATTATCACATTTATTAATATAACGTGATTAAACATGTAATTGATCATTATGTCTAAAATGAAGTGAAAAGCTGACCCTAAATTTTTTATCCAGGTTTGATGGAGAACTTCCTGGTTATCCACCAGCTGAGGTGTAACGGTGTGCTGGAGGGTATTAGGATCTGCACAAAGGGCTTCCCCAGCAGAATCATTTATGCTGACTTCAAGCAGAGGTAATGTTACATACAAATGCAACAAATAATTTATATGTTTATAATAAAATAATACACCAATTATTTTCTCCCTGTTCAGATACAAGGTATTGAATGCAGGTGTCATCCCTGATGGCCAGTTCATGGACAACAAGAAGGCTTCTGAGAAGTTGCTTGGGTCCATTGATGTGAACCATGATGAGTACAGATTTGGACACACCAAGGTAACGTATTGCACACTATTGATGATAGGATACTGGCAAATCATGTGATCCATCAATTTGTGAACTAAAGAATACCCTTTTACCTGGTAGATATTCAAAATTGAGCTTTACATGAACAATTTCACAATCTTATTCATGAAAAATCATGAATCCTTATCAAGTCATTTCATTATCAGTAATTTATCCTAACAACATCCATAGCCGTTGCTACTTGTTTCGTGATAGTGTTTATGTAATTTATGTAAGTTTTGTATTGTACCTGTGTCTTAGGTCTTCTTCAAAGCTGGTCTCCTTGGTGTCCTTGAGGAGATGAGAGATGAGAAGCTTGCTACTCTTGTAACCATGACTCAAGCTCTTGCCCGTGGATACCTGATGAGAAAGGAGTTTACTAAGATGATGGAGAGGAGGTGAGATAGAGATGAAGAAAGGAATATTTGCATAAAATATTTTTAGGGAGTGTTTTCTTCTGCTAATTGTTAGAATGATATAAACTTGGAATTGTGGAACGATGGCTATCTTGAGCTTGATGGAACTATTTAATTTACATGTAGGAATGGGATAGAGTAAATTACTTAACGTTGTATAAATTGTATCAAGCTAAACAATTACTGTGTCTCTCATTATCAGAGAGTCTGTCTACACCATCCAGTACAACATCCGCTCATTCATGAATGTGAAACACTGGCCATGGATGAAGGTCTACTACAAGATCAAGCCTCTCCTGCAAAGTGCTGAGACTGAGAAGGAGCTGGCCAACATGAAGGAGGACTATGAGAAATGTAAAATTGCTCTTGAAAAGGCTGAGGCTCGCAAGAAGGAGCTGGAGGAGAAGATGGTTTCCCTCCTTCAAGAGAAGAATGACCTGTCTCTGCAAGTAGCATCTGTAAGTGGCATACACATGCACACACCACAGGTCAATAATGTTTTATACACATTGGCTCAACCACCAACTGTCTCTTAGGAATCAGAGAATCTGAATGATGCTGAGGAGAGATGTGAGGGTCTGATCAAGAGCAAGATCCAGCTGGAGGCCAAACTCAAAGAGACAACAGAAAGGCTGGAGGATGAAGAGGAGATGAATGCTGAGCTGACAGCCAAGAAGAGGAAGCTGGAGGATGAATGTTCTGAGCTGAAGAAGGACATTGATGATCTGGAGCTTACCCTGGCCAAAGTGGAGAAGGAGAAACATGCTACAGAGAACAAGGTACCAACATCTCACCAACATACAAAGCAGTCGCTTGTTCATGAACTCCAAACAATAGTTTTAACTTAGACTAACTTTGCCTTGTGCAGGTTAAAAACCTGACTGAGGAGATGGCATCTCAAGATGAGAGTGTTGCCAAGCTGACCAAGGAGAAGAAAGCCCTGCAAGAGGCTCACCAGCAGACACTGGATGACCTGCAGGCAGAGGAAGACAAAGTCAACACTCTGACCAAGGCCAAGACCAAGCTGGAACAGCAAGTTGATGATGTAAGCTGATTTATATTATGTAATTATATATTGTGTATCAATTAGGAATTATTAACTCTGTTGTCCTCCAGCTTGAAGGTTCTCTGGAGCAAGAGAAGAAGCTTCGTATGGACCTTGAGAGAGCTAAGAGAAAGCTGGAGGGAGACCTGAAACTGGCCCAGGAGTCCATCATGGACCTGGAGAACGACAAGCAGCAGTCTGATGAGAAGTTAAAGAAGTAAGTGATTTGAAATTTACTGTTTGTATGTTTGTAGTTTTGTCCTTATGGAGTTGATGGTTTGGCTTTCCCCTCATAATAACACGGTAAAAAAAACCTCTGACATAATTTATCTTGTGCACAATAGGAAGGACTTTGAGACCAGCCAGCTCCTCAGCAAGATTGAGGATGAGCAGTCTCTGGGTGCCCAGCTGCAGAAGAAGATCAAGGAACTCCAGGTGAGGCGTCGTTACATAAAGAAGAAACATTTCCCTTTTTTGCATTGATGATATTGAACTTCGAATTGTACTTCTGGGTAGTTTTCTGTTCATAGGCAAACTTTGACAATGACAGTTGATTTTATCTATTTAAGGCTCGTATTGAAGAGCTGGAAGAGGAGATTGAGTCTGAACGTGCTGCCAGGGCCAAGGTGGAGAAGCAGAGGGCCGATCTGTCCAGGGAACTGGAGGAGATCAGTGAGAGGCTGGAGGAGGCTGGAGGCGCCACAGCTGCTCAGATTGAGATGAACAAGAAGCGAGAGGCTGAGTTCCAGAAGCTGAGACGTGACCTGGAGGAGTCCACCCTGCAGCATGAGGCCACAGCCTCAGCCCTGAGGAAGAAGCAGGCTGACAGTGTGGCAGAGCTGGGAGAGCAGATCGACAACCTGCAGCGCGTCAAGCAGAAGCTGGAGAAAGAGAAGAGTGAATACAAGATGGAGATTGATGACCTCTCCTCCAACATGGAGGCAGTTTCCAAGGCTAAGGTCAGTGATATAAATTAACTAAAAATAAATAATTTACGTAAAACAGTAACCAAGCATAGGATGGGATATCGAAAGCCTTTTGACGTTCACCATTGATTTGCTTTTTTGTAATTTCATATAATTGGAGAGAATAATTGAAAAACGTTATTTGTCACATTGTATTACACTTAACAGTATAAAAAACAACCCTACAGAATCTATGTGATTGAAACATGACGTTTCTACGACAGGGCAATCTGGAGAAGATGTGTCGTACCCTTGAGGACCAACTCAGTGAGATCAAGACCAAGAACGATGAGAATGTTCGCCAGGTCAATGACATCAGTGGTCAGAGAGCCAGACTTCTCACTGAGAATGGTAAAACATTTAATACAACATATGTTCAAAGGCCAACATACAGAAATATGTTTCACAAGGTGTATATTGAAAGTAACCCAAAACAAGTATAATGAAGAAACAGACTGAATTAGTTTCCTTAATTTTTTACAAGTGAGTTTGGTTCCAAGTTGTTAGGATACTCTTTGGATAATTGTATTAAATCCCTACAGGTGAGTTTGGTCGCCAGCTGGAGGAGAAGGAAGGCCTAGTGTCCCAGCTGACCAGAGGCAAGCAAGCCTACACCCAGCAGATTGAGGAGCTCAAGAGGCTTGTTGAGGAGGAGGTCAAGGTAAAAAAAAACGAAAGAATCCCTATGTTGACAACTATGACAGTTTTACAGAACAACGGTAACTTATTGTTCCTTTACTATATCACCCACATCGCCTATTATTTTCCTCTCAGGCTAAGAATGCCCTGGCCCACGGTGTCCAGTCTGCCCGCCATGACTGCGACCTGCTGAGGGAGCAGTTTGAGGAGGAGCAGGAGGCCAAGGCAGAGCTGCAACGTGGCATGTCTAAGGCTAACTCTGAGGTGGCTCAGTGGAGAACCAAGTATGAGACTGATGCCATCCAGAGGACAGAGGAGCTGGAGGAGGCCAAGTAAGTCAATGGCAGCGACACAAGCTGAGGCGCATATTGTCAAATACTGCAAGCTTGACATCAGGACAGGACATCTTAACAAAACTGCAATACTACCTAACAGAAAGAAGTTGGCTCAGCGTCTCCAGGAAGCTGAAGAGACCATTGAGGCCACCAACTCCAAATGTGCCTCTCTGGAGAAGACCAAGCAGAGGCTGCAGGGAGAGGTGGAGGACCTCATGATTGATGTTGAGAGAGCCAATGCCCTGGCTGCCAACCTGGATAAGAAGCAGAGGAACTTTGACAAGGTGAAAATTGTACAAAGACCAAAACCTAACTGGCTTTTTTCCTTTTTACCCTACAGGCATATGTAATTCCAATGTTTAAAGCTATTTTGATATGTGCCTCCTCCTAGGTTCTTGCTGAGTGGAAGCAGAAGTTTGAGGAGGGCCAGGCTGAGCTGGAGGGAGCTCAGAAGGAGGCTCGTTCTCTCAGCACAGAGCTCTTCAAGATGAAGAACTCCTATGAGGAGGCTCTTGACCAGCTGGAGACTCTGAAGAGAGAGAACAAGAACTTGCAACGTGAGATAAATGTAGTGTTTGGTGTCTTGTAATGCAAAACACCAGACACTGTTTCATATTTTGTACTTGTATTTTAGTAGCAGTAGTTTTCCTACAACTCATTTTGGATCTGTCAGATCAGGTATGGTACTTACAAACACTTCTGTTCACAGAGGAGATCTCTGACCTGACCGAACAGATCGGGGAGACTGGCAAGAGCATCCATGAGCTGGAGAAGGCCAAGAAGACAGTGGAGACAGAGAAGTCTGAGATCCAGACAGCTCTGGAGGAGGCTGAGGTACAAACTCTCCACAATTTCCACAACGAATTGGAACAAATACAAAAAATTATTATCAACTAATGGAAAAATTGACTTTTAAATTTGTTGTATTCAGGGAACTCTGGAGCATGAGGAATCCAAGATTCTGCGTGTGCAGCTGGAGCTGAACCAGGTCAAGGGTGAGGTGGACAGGAAGCTGGCAGAGAAAGATGAGGAGATGGAGCAGATCAAGAGGAACAGCCAGAGAGTGGTAGAGTCCATGCAGAGCACCCTGGACTCTGAGGTCAGGAGCAGAAATGATGCCCTAAGGATCAAGAAGAAGATGGAGGGAGACCTGAATGAGATGGAGATCCAGCTGAGCCATGCCAACCGCCAGGCTGCTGAGTCCCAGAAGCAGCTGAGAAACGTTCAGGCACAGCTCAAGGTACTGTGAATGATGTTAACCCAGAACCTAAATTTGCTTAGATGTCTATTTAGGAAAACATTCCACGCACCAGGTCAATACAAACAGGATTACTACATAACAACACACACACACAACAAAATAAAAGGATTCATTTAGTATTAGTAATTAGTATTAGATACAAAAATCAATAATTGTTTCAACCATTTTGTTCTACAGGATACCCAGCTGCACCTGGATGATGCTGTTCGTGCCGCAGAAGACTTGAAGGAGCAGGCTGCCATGGTGGAACGTAGAAATGGTCTGATGCTGGCTGAGATTGAAGAGCTGAGAGCAGCTCTGGAGCAGACAGAGAGAGGCCGCAAAGTGGCCGAGCAGGAGCTGGTTGATGCCAGCGAAAGAGTGGGACTGCTGCATTCCCAGGTATGGACAGAACAAAAATATACAGACTGAGGCACTCAAAGACATTCAATTACTTTTGCGTTATTCATCCATTTGTTTTCAAATCACAGAACACCAGCCTGTTGAACACCAAGAAGAAGCTTGAGACTGACCTGGTTCAAGTGCAGGGAGAGGTCGACGATATTGTTCAGGAGGCTAGAAATGCTGAGGAGAAGGCCAAGAAGGCCATCACTGATGTGAGTTAACCTAACCTAAATGTATTATTATTATGTATTCCCACTCTTACTACCATTTATCTACCACTGCCACTTCCCAACTGTTTTCCCCAAATGTCAGCATACAGTATTTAGCATCTGTGTACAATTACAAACTGCAACTAAACCCTCACAGAAGGTCAATGATCAGCCATCATTGTTACTGTATGCTGGCTCATCTAGCTTTCCTTAGTTCAAGTATTTAATATCTTAAATATTCTGTTTTTGTAGGCGGCCATGATGGCAGAAGAGCTGAAGAAGGAGCAGGACACCAGCTCTCACCTTGAGAGGATGAAGAAGAATCTTGAAGTGACAGTCAAGGACCTGCAGCACCGTCTGGATGAGGCAGAGAACCTGGCCATGAAGGGTGGCAAGAAGCAGCTCCAGAAACTGGAGGGCAGAGTGAGTTGTTCAATTACTCTGAGAATAATGGTGTTAATAAAGACCTTTGAGCATGGGAATTAATGATTAACCCTGAGCTCATGTTCTCCACTTAGGTGCATGAGCTGGAGGCTGAGGTTGAGGCTGAACAGAGGAGAGGTGTTGATGCAGTCAAGGGAGTCCGCAAGTATGAGCGCAGAGTCAAGGAGCTGACATACCAGGTAACAACACACTCTTTACACTCTTTATAAAATCAGCATTTGAACATGATCAATTAATAACTTTTTTTACCTCAGACTGAGGAAGATAAGAAGAATGTCACCAGACTTCAGGACCTGGTGGATAAGCTGCAGCTTAAAGTGAAGGCTTACAAGAGACAGGCTGAGGAGGCTGTGAGTCATTCAAAAAGAGAAAATCCTGATTAATACATAATAATACACCTTAACAGTACAAGGTTGAACATGTATTCCCCTTTTAAAAAGTGATGGTCATCCTGCTAATCTTTGAACATGCTCTTAATGTCTCCCAGGAGGAGCAGGCCAACTCCCACATGTCCAAGTTCAGGAAGGTTCAGCATGAGCTGGAAGAGGCTGAGGAGCGTGCCGACATTGCTGAGTCTCAGGTCAACAAGCTGAGAAGCAAGAGTCGTGATGCTGGAAAGGTAAAGAACTGCTGATGTTACATCATGAAAACTATGTATAGCAGTGTAATTTGAGACAATTTGTAAAACCTAAAAGTCTAATACAATAATTTTTTCTTTCTTACCATCAGGCAAAAGAAGCTGAATGAACTCTAAACTGAACAAATGTTGTGTCTGTCCTTTGCCAAAACATTGCTATGATTCATAAAATATGGTTTACATTGTGATATTTTGAGCTACTTTGAAAATATAAAATTTTCAATAAATGAAACGTCATGCTTTGTGGATTTGTTGTATGAGGTTAAAATGCTATCTAAGGTTGCACAACTGTGTACATGGAAATTAGCTTACACATGTTGATTGAGCACACACAAATTTCTGCATCCAAATTCAGTTTGAAAACACATGGCTTTTGTAGTCTTTGAAATAAATTATGTCAAGATCCAGAATATAGTTATTTTGAAGAAAGTGAGTTTGTTAAACAGAATATTTTATATCAAATGCCAAGCTTACCAGGGATGCTCGACTAGCACTAAATTTACATAGTTTAGTTGGAGACATTACTGTCTTGCCCTTTCTTTAAATACGCCTCAAGTACAAATGGGCTCAAATTACCCCTTTCTCCCCTATAGATTAAAATTACCTTACCTTAATTACCAAACTATTACCGTACCTGTGATCTGTATTAAGATTGACTAGATGGGCGAAGCTAGTTCTGGCAACGGCACTCGGGCTGCTCGCATCATCACTCAGTCATCTAAGTACATATCATCATTCATTTTCATTTCTCTTCACATATATTTTATGTATATCTGTCTGCCTGTCTGAATTTATGTATGTCTGTCTGTCTATCAGGGGGATTATATATTAATTGCTCCTTGCCTCATGTCATATATGTATGCACGTATGTGTCGCTCGAGGCGGTAAGCGGTAAGCTTCCCCCTTAAACATTCCACTCCGCCAAAGTCAAAACATATTCCATGTTATGGGTATCAATAAATATTCTTTATATCAATCATCACGTGAGTGTCTTGACTGAATTGTAGTTCTAGTTTGACAGACATAATGTGCATTCTCTTACTCAAATACTTATGTCCAGTTAATAATAATTAATTGAATTTAACCTTGTCGTTAGCCACAATGGCTATTCAACCTGTGAGTTGTGGATTTCTGTCGTATTGTGCTTTGCGTTCAAAGGGACAAGACCTATCAAATGTATTATTATTAAATAAAAATTGACAATCAAAACCATCCCAAATATATTGTAATTGCATTTACATTTCTAATTTTATTAGAACTCTAACTTAATAACATAACATTTTAGATACTGTAAAAATACATACATCCACACAAACCTGTGTTCATATAGTCTTTCCATGCGCAGCTAACAGCTGCTTCTCAGCAATCAACGTTATAACTGAAGCACAAACCTCATTATAAAGTACAGACGACTTTTTACTGACATTGATACTGCTGAGATGCCACTACTTAATGACATAATTGAATTACAAGTGAGCTATTTGACCTGAAATATCTGGCTTGTGATGAGCCAAGACTTGCTTTGGCCTTTCATGAATAACTTTCAAAGTGAAGCCAAGGTGTCTTCACTGGAGTTCTGCCTCTGCGTGTGACACATCCCAAATTAGACTATAATTTAGGGTTGATGTTTTGTTATAAGCTCATGTTACAACAGTAAGTTCTGATGAATATGAGAGACTAAAGAGAAATGAAATACCTCTAGTTGTAAAGTTTTGCCTAGTTTACTTTAGTTTAGTGTTATATTTAGGTTTGGGTTTGTTGATTGCCGAGGAATTATACTCTTAAAATACTTGTATAAAATAATTATTTTCATAATAATTTGTTTAATGTCAACAGGTATTAGAAGAATCCCATCTGAAATACAGTTTTACCTGTTAAAATGAGTTGTTCGGTAGTGATTATCAGTTGGTTAGTATTTCAAAAGTGAATCCATACAATTTGGCAGCATTCTGAAAATAAAACTACAAATATACACTGTAAATGTGAACCATGTAAACATGGCATCTTCAGAATGGTGTTCCTCAGTAATAGCCAAGATAGACGTAAACAAGACTAAGACCGTAGTCTATCAGTCCTTGTGTCATCTAAAATGTCAAGTTGCGATAAGTCATATTTCTGAAGGGAATGAAGGAGGCTAAATGACACGAATCTATCTAGACAGTAAAGTCTGGAAGTGAACATGAGCAATATTTTAAACCAGTACAACTACAGGTGTGTTTTTTTTCTTCTCAATGTTCCTTCAATTTAAGTTTGAACTAGTTTTAATTTGTAGCAAAATCTCTGAAAGTATTTGGCTAAATCTACAGTGTCTAAATAGTTTGGATGTTATGTAAATAGTGAATAGTTGTAAAAGAAAAACTGTTGAAAATATAGTTTGGATGCATCAGTTATAAAGTTCTGCACAAAGTCATCTCTGAAGGGCAGCTCCATTGCATTTGCCATGTCAGCTTCACAAGAGAGCAGTGAGATCTCACCTCTGGGTGATAATTATTTCATTAATGGTATAAATAACTATGGTTGTACATTTACAGCTGTGTCAAACTGTAACGTAATAATGAAATGTTGAATGTAAAAGATAATTTTAGTAAGTAATACCCCATTACTTTCAAGATGGTGGATATGGCACGTTTGGATACAACTATTTTGTGTTTATACTTGAATTATGTTGTGATAAAAAATAAAATAATGTTTAATATTATTTTTTTATGTATCACAGTAAAATATTTATATCCCAACATTTTACTTCTGTAGTTAAATATGTTAACATGTCATAATTTCTTTCATTATTAACATTAGAGATAGCAAGCAGGAAGGAGAGAAAGGGCCAAGGTCAAGCAACGGATTTTCGCCTCAAGTTAACTTCCTTGAGATGAAGTGGTCTACAATTAGATGCTGCTTGCTATGCACTCTTCAACAATATATAAGGAGACCCACAGATATGCATCCATAGACCAATAACTTCAAACTCTGTGGTAAGTTGCTCTCACTCTTTGCAATTTTCATTTTGCAATTTTACATGTTTTATTAACTGTGTATCAGTGCATGGTAGTCTAAAGTTTGAAGTGTAAGTACATTTTTCCAGACACTGCCTTCAATCATATAAACTATAATAATGTATTGCGAGAAGTTACGTTTACAATTGTTAACAAGTGTGTAAATAGTGAAGTGGAATATCTAGTATGTAGCCCAATACATCTCTATGTTGTCAAAATGGTTAGTATGTGTGTACTAACAAACCTCAAATATATTTCAGTGTCAACAAAGTGTCCAATTCATCTGTGAGGGGAAAAACAGGTGAGAAAGTTATATGTTACTAATTAATGGACATTGTAAAAAAGGCAAAACTTAGTTTTCATGACGGTACAATATGAGAGATTGTTGAAATTATCATCAGCATGTAATTCAATTTTCATAACCATCCTTTGCAGTGACATAAAGGTTCTACATGTGCTTTAAGCCTGGAAAATCATAAAGTTTCCATGTATTAAGCACTCAGACGAGTTTTTGTTGGCCTCTTGTCAGAAGTGATGGAAAAAA
This sequence comes from Neosalanx taihuensis, assembly GCA_030340665.1. Taxonomy (NCBI): domain Eukaryota; kingdom Metazoa; phylum Chordata; class Actinopteri; order Osmeriformes; family Salangidae; genus Neosalanx; species Neosalanx taihuensis. The sequence goes on along the minus strand of CM059300.1, from coordinate 12,947,183 downwards.
GATTAGAAATGTATTTTCATGTTTTTTTCTTTTTCTCTTTTTCTTTCCAGTGAACCGCAGCCATGAGTACGGATGCGGAGATGGCCCAGTATGGGAAGGCTTCAATTTACCTTCGTAAGCCTGAAAGGGAGAGACTTGAAGCCCAGAGCAAGCCATTTGATTCAAAAAATGCTTGCTATGTGACTGATGAAAAGGAGTTGTACCTCAAGGGTCTGGTTGTTAAGAGGGACGGTGGGAAGTGTGATGTGAAAATCCTTGACACTGAAGAGGTAAGATGATAAATGTTTGAATAGTTGGATTTATTGGATATAGAAAAGTGTATCTGTATTTCAGAATCAGTTTGTCATTGATGCCACAATTTCAGTTTCTTCAATCCAGTGGAAATTCAGTAGGTTGAAATTGTACAAAACTTTACCTTCAACTCAACTTCCAAATTTTACCTGACAATTCACAGGTGAAAACCTTCAAAGAGGAAGATGTCTACAACATGAACCCTCCTAAGTTTGACAAAATTGAGGACATGGCCATGATGACGTACCTCAATGAAGCTTCTGTCCTGTATAACCTCAAAGAGCGTTATGCAGCATGGATGATCTACGTAATGAAACTACACATGCAGACATGACCACTTTAAAGAAACAAATGACACACTCAGAAAATTTTCCTTACATGAGCTCTAATATAAAAATGTCCCTTTACTTATCACACACAGACCTACTCTGGGCTCTTCTGTGCCACGGTGAACCCCTACAAGTGGCTCCCTGTGTATGACATGGAAGTGGTCAATGCCTACAGAGGGAAGAAGCGTATGGAGGCTCCACCCCACATCTTCTCCGTCTCTGACAACGCCTATCAGTTCATGTTGACTGGTATGGACACTTATGGATGGATGGATGACTTCAAATATAGATGGATGAATGCATTTTTACTCGTATTACTTCAAAAACATTTGTCAATTCACTTTCAGATAAGGAGAATCAGTCTGTCCTAATCACGTAGGTTTGAAACTTTAATTGTGTGTATATTTGATATACTGTATAGGCTATATATTAAAAGACTATAATGCTTAATTACTTAATATGCTTGACAATACATATTTTAGTTCTTGCCCACCAAATTCTATTTTGATCATCTAATAAACCAGTGGAGAATCCGGTGCTGGAAAGACTGTCAACACCAAACGTGTCATCCAGTACTTTGCCACCATTGCTGTTTCTGGAGGTGAGAAGAAGAAAGAGGCAACTCCTGGCAAAATGCAGGTATGAAGAAATAAGTGCATTGCATCAATTGTTGATGTATCATTGTTTTTACCCTCCCCCCTAGTGTCACTGGTTTTATCATCAGTTAGTTAAAATCTAGATTCGGTCCATAGATGACTATAGACAAAGTTTTGAGAGAATGATTTTGGATGATTGATCATCAGTCTAAATTACCGATGGTTTGTCTCCCTCCAGGGTTCTCTTGAGGATCAGATCATTGCTGCTAACCCTCTACTGGAGTCTTATGGTAATGCCAAGACAGTGAGGAATGACAACTCATCTCGCTTTGTAAGTTTTGTTTCAAAACATACCTTGCATTACACATATCGTTACTATTTTACAAACTATAGCTTGCCATAACAATCAAGGTTATGAGGGAAAATAGGTTTGGAGGGAAAATATTCATTTTCACATTTTACACAAAACTTAGAAATCTTAGGATGCATTGAAACATAGGTTGCATTGAAAAATCCCTTTCTATGCCCACTGTCAGGGTAAATTCATTAGGATTCACTTCCACATGAATGGAAAACTGGCTAGTGCTGACATTGAGACTTGTAAGTTAGTTTGCATTATTTCCCAATTGATCCTTTAAATAAATGTTGGTGTCCAATCACGAGATTCAAATGGTTCTCCCTTTTCTCTATCCTTTCAACCATGTGTCTCTCAGACCTGCTGGAGAAGTCCAGAGTGAGCTTCCAGCTGCCTGATGAGAGAGGCTACCACATCTTCTACCAGATGATGACCAACCACAAGCCTGAGCTTGTTGGTGAGGCATTGGGGGATTAGAGAAACAATATGTACTGAATGGCATTTACTCTTTTGTCCACTCATTGAGAGTTCAGCCTTTTACATGAAATACACATGCTTTGGGTGATGATCATTTTAGTTTTGTGTTTTCACAGAAATGGCACTCATCACCACCAACCCGTATGACTATCCAATGATCAGCCAGGGTCAGCTCACTGTGGCCAGTATTGATGACAAGGTTGAGCTTGATGCCACAGATGTAAGTCACTGAAAGGGTTCAATCTAAAATTCATAATGTATAGGTGGTTTAATGTAAGCGTTCTTTCCTTATTCAGGATGCTATAGACATCTTGGGCTTCAGTGCTGAAGAGAAGATGAGCATCTATAAGTTTACCGGTGCCGTCATGCACCATGGCAACATGCACTTCAAGCAGAAGCAGCGTGAGGAGCAGGCTGAGCCAGATGGCACAGACGGTGAGCCAGATTAGTAGTTGTATCAAACCTCTAAAGACCATTCCTGTGATAGACATTGCACTCTTGATGCTTATTGCTCCTTTCGCTTCCCAGTGGCTGATAAAATTGGTTACCTTCTGGGTCTGAACTCAGCTGAAATGTTGAAAGCCCTGTGCTACCCACGAGTGAAGGTCGGCAATGAATTTGTGACTAAGGGTCAGACAGTGCCTCAGGTAAGGCTTGGAAAAGCATCAGATATATATTTTTTACATGCTGTTAGACATGCTGTTAGAAATAAAGCTTCATTATAGTATTCCTTTAGCGAATTGTTTTCAATTATTACAGGTTAAAAAAAATACAAATGAAATCAATGTTTAAGTGAAACCTACGTTGTAACACAGGTGAGCAATTCAGTGAGCGCTTTGGCCAAGTCCATCTATGAGAGGATGTTCTTGTGGATGGTCGTCCGCATCAACCAGATGTTGGATACCAATCAACCAAGAAACTTCTACATTGGCGTGCTGGACATTGCTGGATTTGAAATCTTTGATGTGAGTTTGAGATTGCTAATTTAACATAAATGTAAATAAAATCGATACAATATGTTGAGATCGCTCAATAGAATTATGCAAACTTTGAAAATCTACAGTACAACAGCATGGAGCAGCTGTGCATCAACTTCACCAATGAGAAACTGCAACAGTTCTTCAACCACACCATGTTCGTTCTGGAGCAAGAGGAGTACAAGAAGGAGGGCATTGTCTGGGCTTTCATTGACTTTGGCATGGACTTGGCTGCCTGCATTGAGCTTATTGAGAAGGTGAGGTGTCTGTAAATACTGTGGATGTTTCATACCTGGCAAAGATACGAGGCTTTTCATGTGACTGATCAAAGTATATTTCTTTACAGCCAATGGGCATTTTCTCCATCCTGGAAGAGGAGTGCATGTTCCCCAAGGCTTCAGACACTTCCTTCAAGAACAAGCTGTATGACCAGCATCTTGGCAAGAACAAGGCATTTGAGAAGCCTAAACCAGCAAAAGGCAAGGCTGAGGCCCACTTCTCCCTGGTCCACTATGCTGGTACAGTGGACTACAACATCTGTGGCTGGCTGGACAAGAATAAGGATCCCCTGAACGACTCTGTGCTCCAGCTGTATGGAAAGTCCTCAACCAAACTGTTGGCTACGCTCTATGTTGCTGCTCCACCTGAGGGTAAGTATGGTTGAATTTGATTACAAATACAGAGATTTTGTACATTGAACATATTGGCATGATTTTTTATGAATAAATGGTATTGTTCAGCAATACAATATAATAATTTATTATGTTCTCTATCTTCGGACACTTCTGTGACAGATACCTCAAAGAAAGGAGGCAAGAAGAAGGGAGGTTCTATGCAGACTGTGTCTTCCCAGTTTAGAGTGAGTTAATTAAATATTATTTACTTTGGAATAGTTTTATGCTGGCATTGTACTTTAATATGTCAGCAGATTCTTGTTATTTTGAATAATATCTGAGAGTAACAATGCTATATGAAATCCTTACAGGAGAACTTGGGCAAGCTGATGACGAACTTGAGGAGCACCCACCCTCACTTTGTGCGTTGTTTGATCCCCAATGAGTCAAAGACTCCAGGTAAACGTAGCTCTCTCTTGAAAGTCTCTTTCAGGTAGCTCTCTCTTTAATGTCACATTGGATAAAAGCATCTGCTAAATGAATACATGTAATGTAAATGTAAGATAAAACATACTGTTTTACATATTATTGCTCTAAAGTTGCCATTATGTTGAGCATAGAGTGCATTCATTATTATAATTTCATAATTATAATTATATGTTTTTATTACCGGTAATATTGATTTATACAATTAAGTTTCACAGAGTAAAAAGCTGAATGTCTCATCTAGGTCTGATGGAGAACTTCCTGGTTATCCACCAGCTGAGGTGTAATGGTGTGCTGGAGGGTATCAGGATCTGCACAAAAGGCTTCCCTAGCAGAATCCTCTATGCTGACTTCAAGCAGAGGTAATCTTACACGTACATTTATACAAATATATGGTATATTGATAACAACAAAACAAATAATAATCCAATTGTATCCCTGTTTAGATACAAGGTATTGAATGCTGCTGTCATCCCCGATGGCCAGTTCATGGACAACAAGAAGGCTTCTGAGAAGTTGCTTGGGTCCATTGATGTGAACCACGATGAGTACAAGTTTGGACACACCAAGGTAATATAAAGCACACTATTGATGATGGGATACAGGCATATAATTTATGTTAATTACAGACAATCTAACATACATACATATCCAGTCACTTAGATTGCAACATGCTAAAGCCAGAAATGTTTATGTTGTTTAAATAAGTTTTGTATCGTGCCCGTGTCTCAGGTGTTCTTCAAAGCTGGTCTGCTTGGTGTCCTTGAGGAGATGAGAGATGAGAAGCTTGCTAGTCTGGTAACTATGACACAAGCTCTTGCCCGTGGATACCTGATGAGAAGGGAGTTTACTAAGATGATGGAGAGGAGGTGAGATGGAGATGAGAAAATGAAGAAATATGGATTCAAGTTTTAGCATTCAAATCTTGTTTTAAGGGAGTGATGCATTTTGTTGTATGATACTATAGTTCAAATAATTATGTAAACTTGTAATTTTCAATAATGGCCATCTTAACCTTGATGGATGGATGTATTTTACATGTAGGAATTGGTTGGATTAATGATTATGCATTCCATAGTTTGTATCGAGCTAAACAGTTACTCTGTCTATCTCTTATTATCAGAGATGCTGTCTACACCATCCAGTATAACATCCGCTCATTCATGAATGTAAAACACTGGCCGTGGATGAAGGTCTACTACAAGATCAAGCCTCTCCTGCAAAGTGCTGAGACTGAGAAGGAATTGGTCAACATGAAGGAAGACTATGAGAAATGTAAAATTGCTCTTGAAAAAGCTGAGGCTCGTAAGAAGGAGCTGGAGGAGAAGATGGTGTCCATACTGCGGGAGAAGACTGACCTGGCTCTTCAAGTAGCATCTGTAAGTGAAATACACACGTACACACACTTATGTCAATAATGGCTTATACCCATTGGCTCACCCACAAGCTTTCCTCTTTCAGGAATCAGAGAATCTGAATGATGCTGAGGAGAGATGTGAGGGTCTGATCAAGAGCAAGATCCAGCTGGAGGCCAAACTCAAAGAGACAACAGAAAGGCTGGAAGATGAAGAGGAGATCAATGCTGAGCTGACAGCCAAGAAGAGGAAGCTGGAGGATGAATGTTCTGAGCTGAAGAAGGACATTGATGATCTGGAGCTTACCCTGGCCAAAGTGGAGAAGGAGAAACATGCCACTGAGAACAAGGTGTCACCATGTCACCAATATTCAAGAAACGGTTTGTTCAAAAACACCAAACAATAGTTTTAACTAACTTTGTTTCTTCCAGGTTAAAAACCTGACTGAGGAGATGTCATCTCAAGATGAGAGTGTTGCCAAGCTGACCAAGGAGAAGAAAGCCCTGCAAGAGGCCCACCAGCAGACACTGGATGACCTGCAGGCAGAGGAAGACAAAGTCAACACTCTGACCAAGGCCAAGACCAAGCTGGAACAGCAAGTCGATGATGTAGGTCAAGTCTTAGTATTTAAAGTTTTGATACTTACTGTGACCTCTTATGAAGTCATTTTTGAAATTAGAGATTCAGATGGGGAAAGTTTTAGTGTTTAAATTACTTGTGATTTAACTTTTTTCTAGTATTAACTATTAACTCTGTTCAGCTTGAAATTTTTTTTATTAACTCCTCCAGCTTGAAGGTTCTCTGGAGCAAGAGAAGAAGCTTCGTATGGACCTTGAGAGAGCTAAGAGAAAGCTGGAGGGAGACCTGAAACTGGCCCAGGAGTCCATAATGGACCTGGAGAACGACAAGCAGCAGTCTGAAGAGAAGATAAAGAAGTAAGTAACTACAAAAAGATATCTTATAGATTTAAATTACTTCCGATGGCACAAATCCAAGACCTCTCAAATTGTGTTCCACAGGAAAGACTTTGAGACCAGTCAGCTCCTCAGCAAGATTGAGGATGAGCAGTCTCTGGGTGCCCAGCTGCAGAAGAAGATCAAGGAGCTCCAGGTGCACTTGTAGTTTATAAATCCCAGACAAATAATACATGAATATTAGTAATACTTCCTGGTTTTGACTGAATGATATTGGACTTTTGGTTGAAATGTACCTTGTTAATTTATCTCCTCTTATATGTGGGCCAGAGCTTTGAGACTTTAAATCAAAATAATTGATTGGTCTATTGTAGGCTCGTATTGAAGAGCTGGAAGAGGAGATTGAGGCTGAGCGTGCTGCCAGGGCTAAAGTGGAGAAGCAGAGGGCCGATCTGTCCAGGGAACTGGAGGAGATCAGTGAGAGGCTGGAGGAGGCTGGAGGTGCCACATCTGCTCAGATTGAGATGAACAAGAAGCGAGAGGCTGAGTTCCAGAAGCTGAGACGTGACCTGGAGGAGTCCACCCTGCAGCATGAGGCCACAGCCTCAGCCCTGAGGAAGAAGCAGGCTGACAGTGTGGCAGAGCTGGGAGAGCAGATCGACAACCTGCAGCGCGTCAAGCAGAAGCTGGAGAAAGAGAAGAGTGAATTCAAGATGGAGATTGATGACCTCTCCTCCAACATGGAGGCGGTTTCCAAGGCCAAGGTCTGTAAAATAATTTATAGAAATACTATGTTTTTAAGTTGCCTGTGCCATTTCCTAATAAAAATAGTAAAATTACTATTGTAAAAATAACACATTTCAGTAACTGTGTCTATTCAACATGGTGTTTATTCCACAGGGAAATCTGGAAAAGATGTGTCGTACTCTTGAGGACCAACTGAGTGAGCTGAAGACCAAGAACGATGAGAATAATCGCCAGATCAATGACATTGGTGGACAGAAAGCCAGACTTCTCACTGAGAATGGTACAAATTATTTTACATTTGCACAAACATAACAGTATATTCTTTACTGAACAATAATTTTACAAATTGATCAAACATTATGTAACATGTCTGAAGAAATAATCTAGCAGAGGAACACCTGACAAAAGCTTCCTAAATTCTCCACAGGTGAGTTTGGTCGTCAGCTGGAGGAGAAGGAAACCTTGGTGTCCCAGCTGACCAGAGGCAAACAAGCCTACACCCAGCAGATTGAGGAGCTCAAGAGACATGTGGAGGAGGAGGTCAAGGTAAGATAACTGAAGAATATTCTTATTTCAAAACCTTTTTTAATCTCATGTTGATAAATAAAAATATCCACATATTAGACTCATAATTGCTGGGTTAAAAAGAGCAATTTTTTCTCCCCATTCATTTTCAGGCTAAGAATGCGCTGGCACATGGAATTCAATCAGCCCGCCATGACTGTGACCTGCTGAGGGAGCAGTTTGAGGAGGAGCAGGAGGCCAAAGCAGAGCTTCAGCGCAACATGTCCAAGGCTAACTCTGAAGTGGCTCAGTGGAGAACCAAGTATGAGACTGATGCCATCCAGAGGACAGAGGAGCTGGAGGAAGCCAAGTAAGTCAACTGACCAGGTCTTCTTTGAAGGAGACATTTTTAATTTGTTTATAGGCTTAACTGTAACTTCTGTGTCTCCAGAGATTCCAACATAAAAAGGAAAAATAATTGCCAATTTTGTTCCCCAACCAGAAAAAAGTTGGCTCAGCATCTCCAGGAAGCTGAGGAGACCATTGAGGCCACCAACTCCAAGTGTGCCTCTCTGGAGAAGACCAAGCAGAGGCTGCAGGGAGAGGTGGAGGACCTCATGATTGATGTGGAGAGAGCCAATGCCCTGGCTGCCAACCTGGATAAGAAGCAGAGGAACTTTGACAAAGTTCTTGCAGAGTGGAAGCAGAAGTTTGAGGAGGGCCAAGCTGAGCTGGAGGGAGCTCAGAAGGAGGCTCGTTCTCTCAGCACAGAGCTTTTCAAGATGAAGAACTCCTATGAGGAGGCTCTTGACCAGCTGGAGACTCTGAAGAGAGAGAACAAGAACTTGCAACGTGAGCTGAACGTAGAGTTTGGTGTTCTTTTCAACCTCAAGTACATCCGATTATACATTTATGAATCCAAATATGTTTATTTTTCAAATCACAGAGGAGATCTCTGACCTGACTGAGCAGATCGGAGAAACTGGGAAAAGCATCCATGAGCTGGAGAAGGCCAAGAAGACAGTGGAGACAGAGAAGTCTGAGATCCAGACGGCTCTGGAGGAAGCTGAGGTACAATAACGACCTTATAAGGAAAAATATGGGTATGCTGTTGAATTCCAGAATACTGATCAGATGGTCGTATGTAAATGTGTCTTTATTCAGGGAACCCTGGAGCATGAGGAATCCAAGATTCTGCGTGTGCAGCTGGAGCTGAACCAGATCAAGGGTGAGGTGGACAGGAAGCTGGCAGAGAAGGATGAGGAGATGGAGCAGATCAAGAGGAACAGCCAGAGAGTGGTAGAGTCCATGCAGAACACCCTAGACTCTGAGGTCAGGAGCAGAAATGATGCCCTGAGGATCAAGAAGAAGATGGAGGGAGACCTGAATGAGATGGAGATCCAGCTGAGCCATGCTAACCGCCAGGCTTCTGAGTCCCAGAAGCAGCTGAGGAATGTTCAGGCACAGCTCAAGGTACTGTGAATTTTAGCAATATTATATTACAGTACACTACTATTACATGTAACCCATTACTAGGTATGTACACGTCAATAGTAGGCCAATTTCCACACAATCCTTCCACACAATACACAAAATTAAAGATGCTAGGTTCCAGGGAGAGAGTAAAACAGCAAGAGTGCAAGTAAAAGACACCACACATAGACATAAACGTTTTCTTTTCTTTCGTAAGATATTTGAAAATATTCACATTAACCCTAAATAAAATTGGACCCTTGAAAATAAAATAATAAAATAAATTGTCCTTCCAAAATTGGGTTCTGTTCCAAATAAAGATTGTTAATACTTTTCTTCAATTTGTAAAGCTTATAGTAAAAAAAAAAGAGTCAATAAGTCAAGTCAGTCAACGATGATGTTGTGACACGAGCTGGCCACAATCCTACCAGTCTTTGCCATACAAAATGACGAACAGGGATCAGACTCCAACGGGTGGCTCACCATCAAATTAAGTGATCAGTCTTCATCCAAATCCAGATCCAGCCCAAAAACTTGACCTGTGTAACCATACCCTTCATTAAGCTATGATACACACAAACAGGCCAAATTTCCTTTCAAATATCATCAACAGTTCAAACTTCAAGTAGTTGTACAACATTTAAGACAATCATCTAAACATAAAAGTTATGCAAACTGCATAAACTTCATTCATACTGAAAAGCATTGCATACCATTCAGTTAAATTACCAGTATCAAGTAAACAGGATGATTACCTTGAAATAACAACAGTTATATTGAAAACCGCACAATAAGATTTAACATTACATGCATGCATGTGAAATACAATTAGCTCATTCTGATTCAAACAAAAGAAATAAAAAAAAAGCTTCTGTTCTTCAAAATATCACGGAGCTGGTTGCCCGGTAACCGAAATAAACTTAGATGTCTTAAACAACAAATATATATATATTTTTTATTTTTATTTCAATTAAGTCTACCACTCTGTGGCTCTCCTCAACTCGACTGACTGAATGCTTCGACAGGAAGCAGAATGCGTTCAAGAAGCATGTCAAAAATCGTCACAGTAAAAGTACTGTTATATCAAATAAATGTAAACCATGTTTTTAACAATAACAACCCATCATTCATGAATTGTATCATCAGGATTATCGCTATTTATTATCTCATTTTACTATGTATTAATATTTATGCTTTATCAACCATTTATTGTACCTTATGCATTTGTCAACTGGGTTACACACAGCAAGGCACTAGACATGAAATCCCTACAATCAACATTGGGCTACATCGTATTGTAGAGTTGTTTGTGAACATCTTGGCACATTGTGTTGATTTAAGGATGCCCAGTTGCATTTGGATGATGCTGTTCGTGCTGCAGAAGACTTGAAGGAGCAGGCTGCCATGGTGGAACGTAGAAATGGTCTGATGATGGCTGAGATTGAAGAGCTGAGAGCAGCTCTGGAGCAGACAGAGAGAGGCCGCAAAGTGGCTGAGCAGGAGCTGGTGGACGCCAGTGAGAGAGTGGGACTGCTGCATTCCCAGGTATGGACAATATACAAACATATGGATAGAAAGTTTAATAACATTCAGAGCAAAAGCTTAGTTTTTGCAATATCCATGTGTACTCCTTTCCAGAACACCAGCCTGTTGAACACCAAGAAGAAGCTTGAGACTGACCTGGTTCAGGTACAGGGAGAGGTGGATGACATTGTCCAGGAGGCCAGAAATGCTGAGGAGAAGGCCAAGAAGGCCATCACTGATGTGAGTCTGGATTATTCTGTCTCACCTGTACAGTGTATCGTTTTCCTATACACTGCCACAGCCCTAACTACTCAGCGATCTAACTCCCTACTTTAACAAGTCTCCCTCACTAAAGCTGTATTCTTTGATTACAGGCGGCCATGATGGCAGAAGAGCTGAAGAAGGAGCAGGACACCAGCTCTCACCTTGAGAGGATGAAGAAGAATCTTGAAGTGACAGTCAAGGACCTGCAGCACCGTCTGGATGAGGCAGAGAACCTGGCCATGAAGGGTGGCAAGAAGCAGCTCCAGAAACTGGAGGCCAGGGTGAGTGTACAATTGCCATGGCCACCTTCAACACAATTATTGTAAACTATGTAATTGGTACACTCTCTCTGGATGTCCTAATATTTACCTTGGCAGTATTTTAGCATTACTGTGTTGGCATTTGAATTAACCATGTGATCATGACTCCATCCAGGTGCGTGAGTTGGAATCTGAGGTTGATAGTGAGCAGAAAAGAAGCATGGAGGCAATCAAGGGCGTTCGCAAGTATGAGCGCAGAGTCAAGGAGCTGACATACCAGGTAACAACAACTCTACATTCCAAAACATTAATCATCTAAAGGCATGGATGAGTTGAACTGTATACGACGTGTCCGAATTTTGTTCCAGACTGAGGAGGATATTAAGAACGTAACCAGACTTCAGGACTTGGTGGATAAGCTGCAGCTTAAAGTGAAGGCTTACAAGAGACAGGCTGAGGAGGCGGTGAGTCATTATTTAAGTAACTAATATAAAATTATTATTATATTATTTCATTAGACTTGATTATAAAGTAATATAGTAATTAACTAAATTATAATCATTATAATGATCATCAACTTTTGGCCATTTTGCTAATCTTCAAACTGCCCTTAATGTCTCCCAGGAGGAGCAGGCCAACTCCCACATGTCCAAGTTCCGGAAGGCTCAGCATGAGCTGGAGGAGGCTGAGGAGCGTGCCGACATTGCTGAGTCTCAGGTCAACAAGCTCAGAAGCAAGACTCGTGATGCTGGGAAGGTAAAAAGTAATGTTTTACCTGAGACAACCAAATTAGATAACAATACAATCACATTCTGGATCATGCCTGGTATCATACTGCTCCAACTGGAGAGTAAAAATATTCTTCTATAAGTATATGTAGACAAGTACACAAGTATGTATGTGTGTCCACATCAACCAGGACATTTTTTATTTAGATTTTGGACAAAAGTCAAAATAGGCCCACCTTACTATATGTTTCTTGTGGGAGGAAGCTTGTCAATAACAATTCCTTCTTTGTCATTTTCCCAATCAGGCTAAAGAAGCTGAATAGACTGCACAAACCTGTTCCAAAACAATGCTATGCTTCATAAAATATGATTTTACATGGCAATATACTATACTGTCTTTTAAATAATGACACATACAATAAAATACAGGCCTGCAAAACTATATGACTTTGTGGATTCATCACGGAGGCCCACCTGGAATCAACCAATCATTCTGGCTCATGCAATCAAGCCAACTGGCTTTAGAGTGTACTCAAGCACATGCAGATTTTCTCAGTACAAAATGGATTGGGATATCGTAGTATTGAATTTAAACATGTCATGACATTTGTAGAAATTATATCCGTAATAGGCAAGTAAGTATGACTATGTTTGTTAGTGATAATTGTAACCAGGTGGTGCCTGGAGAAGCATTATTTTTAACAGATGTTTTGACAGAGATATTTTCAGACCTACACCCCACTCCCCCACCTGCTCTATACCTAGTATGGTATGGAGACAGCGTAGTTTTACCACTGATCTATAAAACAATGTCAAAAGTCAGCAATTTAAAAAAGTTAAACAGTGTAACTCATATAGCTTTTAGCAAATGTAATGTCCTTTGCAAATTCAATTCACTGAAAAGGAGGATCTAAACTCAAGTCCAGTTGCTTTCAATACTGTTCCATCTGGTTAGGCCAGGTCCTCTCTGCAGCATATCATATATACTGAATGTCACTCAAGAGCTCCACCCAGGCAAAACATGCATGAGGCGTTGGATTGAGAATGAAGTAAAAACATAGCAATCACACTAACTATTCAATGATTCTGGCAGCCAGCGAGTCAGTATGTTTGCTTCATCAGACACCTTGTAGACATTGATAATGCTGACAATAACAAATAAAAGGCTAAATGAGATTTAGCAGATTTTTTTTGCAGCAGTTAAGACCATATGTTGCCCCAGCCCCAAATAGATCCACTGTTTACACCGCAGTTCTGACACTGATACTGTGCTTGAGCAATGGAAATACTTGGCCTATCCCAGCAGGGGTTTTGACATGGGCTTTGAAAGGCTAGTAGGCTGTTCCGTGGAGTTATGCCCATAACTAGAACCAATCCCAAATTAGACTTGGGGGCTCAAGTTACCAAACTACAGAGGCGCACAGTGGCGTTAAATGAACTCTACTATACTATAAATCAATGTTTTATTTTTTATAGCTATATATCGTATAAGGAGTTTTCCTTTTATCAAAAAGCCCTTTACAATCCAAGTTTATCATACTAGAGTATTTGCCTGTAAAACCAGTTCATTAATAAAACAGTTTGACTGTGTTAACTGTTCCCATTACAATATATTACAAGTTTCAAGCAAGCAGGCCAGCTGAACTTTAGAAACGGTCAGCCAAGTGGTATTTTAAAAGCTAATGAAGATTGAGTATGTTGGCTTAGTGAGTGAAATACTGAAACCCTGTCCGCTGGCAACCAGTGGACATCCGAAACATTAAATCATGGCATCTTGGATATGTTGTCTCTCCGTAATGGCTGATTTTATAGCCCGGGTAGATGTTAACAAGTCTAAGCTTTTAATCAAGCAGCACATGTCAACCAAAAATGTATGTGGTGTTAAGAAGGGTCTTAAATGTCACACTGATGAATGAAATACAATTTAAAAGTTAAAGTCACATTTTTAACATTGGCACTGTAGTAAATACTGCAGCTATGTTTTTAAATATTTACATTGAGGATCAGAGAATTTTCTAGATACATAAGAATGTGAAAAATTTGAATGCTGTATGCTGCTCTATATTCTGGAGTGGCAATCTGAATATACTACAAGCATGTACAGTATGCATATATAATTAATTGATCGATTATCTACATTTATACATATTTCATTATTAGCGTATAATATTTTATTATGTTTGACCATTTGTTTGATGTCTTTACACTGTTATTCATTGTAGACCTCTCAGAATTGTCGCATAAACAAGTTGACATTACATTCTTGCCAACTAACCTTGTTATATATATCATTTTACAAATGTATTATAATTAAAAATATATGAATATCACAAATCAGTCTTATAATTGTCACCTTAAGCCTCATAAAGCTTCAATTCATTAAATGTGAATTTGTTATTGTGATTGCAAGGCCTTTGGGTTTCTTCCATCTTGTATGCCCATCCACTGCATCTCTGATATGAAGAGATTAAATATTAACCTACATAATGTACTTACTTTCTTATTTTAACATGTTAAATTAACATTTAAGCTTTGTAGGATACATACTGTACTGCAAGTTCATCCCAGAAGTGAGAGCGTGTGAAGAAGGGAGGGAGTGGGGGGGGGGGGGGGGGGGGGGGGGGCGGGGGGGGGGGAATGGAGGGAGGGAGAGTGGGAGGGAGTCAAGTCAAGACAAATCCTAAATGCTCGCCTCTTACAGACTTCCTTGAGGAGAGAGTCCACAATTAGCTTCTGCCAGCTTAGCACTCTCCACCCAATATAAGTAGTCCCACAGGACAGCATCCATGGACAGATAGCTTCAACCTCTGTGGTGAGCTAACTCATTTTCAATTTGCATTCATATATTTCATTTCCATATTGCATGTGGGTGTTGAGATTGAATTATGTATTTAACTTTAACTTTATGGACACATAATTTCATGTGATCCTATTAAGGCAGGTATCCTTTAAATTATAATGCATTATTATTGGATGTGGTTAGATGTTCTCCCTCACATCTCTTGAGAACAAAACTTTCTTCAACATTTACGATTTAATTTGACGGACTCAGAATAAGACTTTGGATGTAAACTATTACACAAAGGATTCAGAACAACTAATTACAAGTACAAAACACTGTAAATGTAATTTTATAATGCTATCATCCAGGAAGTTACACAATGTATGCTCTATTTCAATAACAAATATGTTTGCTGTAACTCTGCAGTGTGTCTTTTTGGGGGGGTTGAATGTTGGTGAATGTTTGTGTATTAACTCATTTAAGCCATCTTCCAGCGTCGACAAAAATCTGACTTCATCTGAGGAGGGAAGACCAGGTGAGGCACAAATCAGGCATTATTGCATTAATTCATCCTGGTCTTAATGGTTTTGTGTCATAATTGTAACCAGAAATTGATCCAGTGGATCAATCGCAATTACTGAGCTTGACGCAATATCTTCCCAGTAAACCGCCACCATGAGTACGGACGCAGAGATGGCCCAGTATGGCAAGGCCGCCATTTACCTTCGTAAGCCTGAGAAGGAGAGGCTTGAGGCCCAGACTGCACCCTTTGATGCTAAGAACGCCTGCTATGTTCCTGATGACAAGGAGCTGTACCTCAAGGGTCTGGTTGTTAAGAGAGAGGGCGGGAAGTGTGATGTGAAAATTCTTATCAATGATGAGGTAAGAGGATACACAAAATAAAAAGTTATTATATAGTTAAATTACCAAAACGTTTCAGTTAGAGGAGGCTACATGCATGTTTTGAAAAATTTCAGATTAAGTCCTTCAAAGATGAGGATGTCCACAACATGAACCCCCCCAAGTTTGACAAGATTGAGGACATGGCCATGATGACCTACCTCAATGAAGCTTCTGTCCTGTATAACCTCAAAGAGCGTTATGCTGCATGGATGATCTACGTAAGAAAGTTGTGCCTGTTCACATAAGCTACCTCAAGGAAGCAAGTGACAATCTAATTGAGCTCAAATATCTATGCATTAATTTGTCTTCTGCTTACACAGACCTACTCTGGGCTCTTCTGTGCCACGGTGAACCCCTACAAGTGGCTCCCTGTGTATGACATGGAAGTGGTCAATGCCTACAGAGGGAAGAAGCGTATGGAGGCTCCACCCCACATCTTCTCCGTCTCTGACAACGCCTTTCAGTTCATGTTGACTGGTATGGACACTTAATGATTTATCAATAATAGATGCATAAATACATGGATAATTAAATGGGTGGATGTAATTTTGATTGAAACAATTTGTTTTCCTAACTTACAGATAGAGAAAACCAGTCCGTCTTGATCACGTGAGTTTAATTGATAATTGATTATATTTTGGTTTTGATATTCGAATTTTAAATTGATATTAAACAACTTGCTGTCATTTTGATAACATAGCCATATAAGGGAGCCAGTCTCATCAACTGCATGATAAACATGATATATTAACATACAAGATTAGTTGTATTAGACAAAGCCCTGTTAATTTTACCTCAGTGTGTCTGTGGTTCCCAATCTTCTGAAATACAAATTGAATGAAAGTCTGTTTATCATTTTACAGTGATAAAAAGTTTACCATTTAGACAAAAAAATACGTATTTTCTCTATTCTAAACCAGTGGAGAATCCGGTGCTGGAAAGACTGTCAACACCAAACGTGTCATCCAGTACTTTGCCACCATTGCTGTTTCTGGAGGTGAGAAGAAGAAGGAACAAACTCCTGGCAAAATGCAGGTAATATGCTCAAAATATCTTTACAACATACCTTTGACTGTCAGAATATTCTCTTGTGAGTACACTGCCATTCACACACATATATTTCAGGAACAAAATGAAAATTGGCTGGTCGATGGGCCCGTGTTTGAAAGAATGTGGTAAAGATTTTACATTGTATTTGACCAACTGGTTTGTCTCCTTTCAGGGTTCCCTTGAGGATCAGATCATTGCTGCTAACCCTCTACTGGAGGCCTACGGTAATGCCAAGACAGTGAGGAATGACAACTCATCTCGCTTTGTAAGTTTGGAGGGAAAACATACACTTGCATTATACATACCATTACTATTTTACAGAACATAGTTTGTGATAACACTCAAGGCAGATTCATAATTTCAAAGATGTCGATTCATAAAATAAATATTTCCAATATTTTACTTCAGGGTAAATTCATCAGGATTCACTTCCACACTACTGGAAAACTGGCTAGTGCTGACATTGAGACCTGTGAGTTTGCTTTAATTACTTTCTAGTTCTTGTTTAATTAGATGTAAAATGTATCATCGTATATTTTTTTCCCTGATTTTAATTTGTCTCTTATTTTTTATAATGTCTGCTAAATCCACCTACTTAATATCTATGTCTTCCACTTTTCTTATTTTCTCTCTCTCTCTCTCTCTCTCTCTCTCTCTCTCTCTCTCTCTCTCTCTCTCTCTCTCTCAGACCTGCTGGAGAAGTCCAGAGTGAGCTTCCAGCTGCCTGATGAGAGAGGCTACCACATCTTCTACCAGATGATGACCAACCACAAACCTGAGATTGTTGGTGAGTCATGGCAGATCTTTAACATTTTCTAAGATGATTTTGCTTTCATCCTTTCATGAAAGCTGTATGACTCAAACTGGCATCTGGTGGTAATCATTTCAGTTTTGTGTCTCTACAGAAATGGCACTCATCACCACCAACCCCTATGACTATCCCATGATCAGCCAGGGTCAGATCACAGTGGCCAGTATTGATGACACAGTTGAGCTTGATGCCACAGATGTAAGTCAATGAAAGTAGTTGACTAGGACAGAAAGACTGACTTAGCAAACAAGTGAACCCCAATCTACCTCAACTGGGTTCATCTAAAATTATCAAATTAAAATAACCAAGGTGCTTACATCTTTCTTGGCATTTTATTGACTGGCCTGTCTAATGGATTGTACGTGTTTTGTTTTGTTTCGTCTTCCTTTCCTTGTTCAGGATGCTATTGACATCTTGGGCTTCTCCAGTGAAGAGAAGATGAGCATCTACAAGCTGACTGGTGCTGTCATGCACCATGGCAACATGCACTTCAAGCAGAAGCAGCGTGAGGAGCAGGCTGAGCCAGATGGCACAGAGGGTGAGTCTCACTTCCTACTTCTAGACTTCTCTCAAAATGCTATTTAATGTTAATATATAATTACAGTATCTCAGTAAGTATTTGATAGTCATTTCTAATTTCCCCCTTTAGTGGCTGACAAAATCGGTTACCTTCTGGGTCTGAACTCAGCTGACATGCTGAAAGCTCTGTGCTACCCCAGGGTGAAGGTCGGCAATGAGTTTGTGACCAAGGGTCAGACAGTGCCTCAGGTAAGGTTTGAATAGGTTCGAGAGCAGCCATTTTACTATACTGTACATCTGTTTTGTTGTTTTACTTTACTATACTAAGAAATGTGCATTAAATGAACACAAGTTAATAACATTTGGGTTTGAAAGTGAAAGTACGTTTTTGCATTGATGTTACACAGGTGAACAATTCAGTGAGCGCTCTGGCCAAGTCCATCTATGAGAGGATGTTCTTGTGGATGGTCATCCGCATCAACCAGATGTTGGACACCAAGCAGCAAAGGAACTTTTACATTGGTGTGCTGGACATTGCTGGATTTGAGATCTTTGACGTGAGTTTAAGATTGGTTATCTGTGTCAGGAAACTATTCAAAGAGTATCTACTCTGAATTAAGTGCAAATGAAGAAAAATATAATACAGTATGTGTGTATAGCTCGATAAAGTTCTGCCAAACTTTGCAAATCCACAGTTCAACAGCATGGAGCAGCTGTGCATCAACTTCACCAATGAGAAACTGCAACAGTTCTTCAACCACACCATGTTTGTCCTGGAGCAAGAGGAGTACAAGAAGGAGGGCATCATCTGGGAGTTCATTGACTTCGGCATGGACTTGGCTGCCTGCATTGAGCTTATTGAGAAGGTGAGAATAGTTTTATAAATATAAACAATAGTTTACTCTGTGCATATTTAACTGATGTGTATTTTTCCACCAGCCAATGGGCATTTTCTCCATCCTGGAAGAGGAGTGCATGTTCCCCAAGGCTTCAGACACTTCCTTCAAGAACAAGCTGTATGACCAGCATCTTGGCAAGAACAAGGCATTTGAGAAGCCTAAACCAGCAAAGGGCAAGGCTGAGGCCCACTTCTCCTTGGTCCACTATGCTGGTACAGTAGACTACAACATCTGTGGCTGGCTGGACAAGAACAAGGATCCCCTGAACGAGTCCGTGCTCCAGCTGTATGGAAAGTCATCTGTCAAACTGTTGGCCACACTCTATGTTGCTGCTCCACCTGAGGGTTAGTATTGTTCAAATAGTATAAAAATATTAATATCATGGTCACACACACAGCTATGCTTTACTGACATAAATCGTCAAGAAATAACATAACTAACATAAATACCGTGTTACCAGATTTTTTTTTTTATTCATTAATTTTAATTGGGTGCTTTAACTCCTGATGCCCATTTGACAGATACCTCAAAGAAAGGAGGCAAGAAGAAGGGAGGTTCCATGCAGACTGTGTCCTCTCAGTTCAGAGTGAGTGAGCTTTTTTTTTTAATCTCATCTATGATTGACAAAAGCATCACTGAATTATACTTAATTAAATACTTGTAAACTGTAATCTTTCTTATCATAAACAATTCAGGTTGATTACAAACAATATCTGAGATAAATCCCCTTTGCAAAAATCTTACAGGAGAACTTGGGCAAGCTGATGACAAACTTGAGGAGCACCCACCCTCATTTTGTGCGCTGTCTGATTCCCAACGAGTCAAAGACTCCAGGTAACATTGTGTTGTTTCAGTATTAGACACACTTCTGAATTTGTCTTTAAACAATACATTACTTCATCACAAATGTTTTGATCGCAGGTTTGATGGAGAACTTCCTTGTTATCCACCAGCTCAGATGTAATGGTGTGCTGGAGGGTATTAGGATCTGCAGAAAGGGTTTCCCCAGCAGAATCATCTATGCTGACTTCAAGCAGAGGTAGACAGAAAGACATCAAACTGTGATATATTTCCTGTATAGGACACAGAGAAAAACATTTCTCTCTTTACAGGTACAAGGTATTGAATGCAGGTGTCATCCCCGAAGGCCAGTTCATGGACAACAAGAAGGCTTCTGAAAAGTTGCTTGGGTCCATTGATGTGAACCATGATGAGTACAAGTTTGGACACACCAAAGTAAGATTCTGAATACAAGATACACTGTCTTCCCCATGTAGCCATTATCACTACTTACCATTTTTGTCACATTTTACTAATGACAAATTCTTGTAATTAGTCTAATTACAGCAATATTTTACAGTTTAATTCCTTCCCAAAAATCTTGAAAAGTTTATCTTAATTCCCTTGTTTACTTCTCAGGTGTTCTTCAAGGCTGGTCTGCTTGGTGTTCTTGAGGAGATGAGAGATGAGAAGCTTGCTACTCTTGTAACCATGACTCAAGCTCTTGCCCGTGGATACCTGATGAGAAGGGAGTTTGTTAAGATGATGGAGAGGAGGTGAGATGAAGATGATGAAAGGAAACCATTTATTCAAGTTTTTGCCTTCGTGTCTTGTTTTTGAATTGAATTGAAAAAAACTTTATTAGTCCCCTGGGGGGGAAACTGCAGTCCACAACAGCGTGAGCTGTTGCAACCAGTAGCCAGCTTGCTCCAGTGCCGAGAGAGAGTGATACAACTTGTTTGTCTATGAAGCTATTGAATAATGTTGTGTACATGTAATTTTAGAATGATGGCTATCTTGGGGTTAATGGAATGATAGACTTTACATGTAATGGGTTACGGTAATGACTTTAGAGTGACGATTTACTTTATAGAATGTAGATTTGTATTTCGCTAAACAATTAATGTGTCGCTCTTATTATCAGGGAGTCTGTGTACACCATCCAGTACAATATTCGTTCATTCATGAATGTGAAACACTGGCCATGGATGAAGGTCTACTATAAGATCAAGCCTCTCCTGCAAAGTGCTGAGACTGAGAAGGAGCTGGCCAACATGAAGGAGGACTATGCTAAATGCAAAACTGCTCTTGAAAAAGCTGAGGCTCGTAAGAAGGAGCTGGAGGAGAAGATGGTTACCCTCCTACAGGAGAAGAATGACCTGGCTCTTCAAGTAGCATCTGTAAGTGAAATACACATGCACACACCACATGTGTATATTGTCATATACACACTGGCTCACCCACAAACTTTCTTCTCTTAGGAATCAGAGAACCTTAACGACGCTGAGGAGAGATGTGAGGGTCTGATTAAGAGCAAGATCCAGCTGGAGGCCAAACTCAAAGAGACAACAGAAAGGCTGGAGGATGAAGAGGAGATGAATGCTGAGCTGACAGCCAAGAAGAGGAAGCTGGAGGATGAATGTTCTGAGCTGAAGAAGGACATTGATGATCTGGAGCTTACCCTGGCCAAAGTGGAGAAGGAGAAACATGCCACTGAGAACAAGGTACCAAAATCTCACTGATAGCAATACATGCACTGTTGACTAACTACATTCTTCTTAAGGTCTGAATGAATCTTTAGGCAATTATTTTCTTGTTCAGGTTAAAAACCTGACTGAGGAGATGGCATCTCAAGATGAGAGCATTGCCAAGCTGACCAAGGAGAAGAAAGCCCTGCAAGAGGCTCACCAGCAGACACTGGATGACCTGCAGGCAGAGGAAGACAAAGTCAACACTCTGACCAAGGCCAAGACCAAGCTGGAACAGCAAGTGGATGATGTAGGTCAAATACTAGTATTCAAACTTTGATACTTACTGTGACATCTTTTTTAAAGTAGTTTTTCATATTAGAGATTCCAGTCGAGAAAATATAACCTTTAGAATGTATTCACAGTTACTTGTACTAATCATTTGGATCAAGCTTGAGAATTAACCATTAACTCTGTTGTCCTCCAGCTTGAAGGATCTCTGGAGCAAGAGAAGAAGCTCCGTATGGACCTTGAGAGAGCTAAGAGAAAGCTGGAGGGAGACCTGAAACTGGCCCAGGAGTCCATCATGGACCTGGAGAACGACAAGCAGCAGTCTGAAGAGAAGATCAAGAAGTATAATTGCTAATCAGAAGCATGAAAAACAATACATTACCATATTGAACACACTCGTTAGTGTTTTCCCCAAAACATGACAAACAAAAAACAATGTAATTCCTTCGTGCTCCATAGGAAGGACTTTGAGACCAGCCAGCTCCTCAGCAAGATTGAGGATGAGCAGTCTCTGGGTGCCCAGCTGCAGAAGAAGATCAAGGAGCTCCAGGTGCACTCAAAGTTTATAAACTCCAGACAAATAATAACATTAATATTTGTCATATTTCCTGATTTAGCTGGATGATATTGGACTTGTTTATTAACTCCTCTCCTCTTATATGCTGGTCCGAATTTTGAGACTTAATCCAAATAATTCCTTCATCTATTGTAGGCTCGTATTGAAGAGCTGGAAGAGGAGATTGAGGCTGAGCGTGCTGCCAGGGCCAAGGTGGAGAAGCAGAGGGCCGATCTGTCCAGGGAACTGGAGGAGATCAGTGAGAGGCTGGAGGAGGCTGGAGGTGCCACAGCTGCTCAGATTGAGATGAACAAGAAACGAGAGGCTGAGTTCCAGAAGCTGAGACGTGACCTGGAGGAGTCCACCCTGCAGCATGAGGCCACAGCCT
Source organism: Neosalanx taihuensis (assembly GCA_030340665.1). NCBI lineage: Eukaryota > Metazoa > Chordata > Actinopteri > Osmeriformes > Salangidae > Neosalanx > Neosalanx taihuensis. The sequence goes on along the minus strand of CM059300.1, from coordinate 12,924,622 downwards.
CAGCCCTGAGGAAGAAGCAGGCTGACAGTGTGGCAGAGCTGGGAGAGCAGATCGACAACCTGCAGCGCGTCAAGCAGAAGCTGGAGAAAGAGAAGAGTGAATTCAAGATGGAAATTGATGACCTCTCCTCCAACATGGAGGCAGTTTCCAAGGCTAAGGTCAGTGATATAAAAAAAAGAAGATTTCAAGTACCATATTTTTTGCACTATAGGGCGCACTAGATTAGCGAAACAGTAAGCAAAACCAGAATTAATCCATATATACGCTTCGGATTATAGGGCGCACTGTCGTTTTTTGAGAAAATTAAAGGCTTTTAGTGTGCCCTATAGTGCAAAAAATACGGTAAAACTTTAACTCTCATCGACCAATTCAGCTGAGGATGAAGGACTGGATTGTGAAGATTTGTGAAAGAATGTTTTATGTGCACCTTTTTTTGCGACATTTGAAACAATTTAAGGATTTCAGGATATCTGAAACATGCTTTTTATTCCACAGGGCAATCTGGAGAAGATGTGCCGTACCCTTGAGGACCAACTCAGTGAGCTGAAGACCAAGAACGATGAGAATGTTCGCCAGATCAATGATATTGGTGGACAGAAAGCCAGACTCCTCACTGAGAATGGTAAATGTAGTGAAAAAAGAGCAATTCCTGTATCAAAGGTTATGTAAAGACAAATTTGACATTTAGTACCTTACATTTTCAGGTAGATATTCTTTATAAAAAATTCACGAACCAAGCATTTAACAGAGCGCCAGTGACTGCTTGAACTGACAAGAACTTAACTAACTAAATTCACCACAGGTGAGTTTGGTCGCCAGCTGGAGGAGAAGGAATCCCTGGTGTCCCAGCTGACCAGAGGCAAGCAGGCCTACACCCAGCAGATTGAGGAGCTCAAGAGGCTTGTTGAGGAGGAAGTCAAGGTAAATTTCAAATAGCAAATAGCAGTTACAATGCATGTCAAGTTACAAAGTAAAGGGTTAGTTAGGTTTTTCCTCAGTCTGCATCTTATTCGTGGTCTGTTCATTAGATCCACGATTCAATTTGTATTCTTTTATTTAATGTTTTGGAAAAGTTAGATAAGACAGATCTGTATAAGTGTACAGAACTGACGTAAATGCATGTATTTATTGTATAATTCTCATTACCAGAGTAAAGACCCTTTTCTCAATCATTCCTATTGATCCTAGGCCAAGAATGCCCTTGCCCATGGTGTCCAGTCTGCCCGCCATGACTGTGACCTGCTGAGGGAGCAGTTTGAGGAGGAGCAGGAGGCCAAGGCAGAGCTGCAACGTGGCATGTCAAAGGCTAACTCTGAGGTAGCTCAGTGGAGAACCAAGTATGAGACTGATGCCATCCAGAGGACAGAGGAGCTGGAGGAGGCCAAGTAAGTCAACAAAACTTAAAAGCCTTGAAGAAGAATTATAAGGAGGCGTTAACTGTGGGCTCAAACAGAAGTCAGGTTTAGGACAAATGTAATTAATACATCTTCACAGGAAGAAGCTGGCTCAGCGTCTCCAGGAAGCTGAGGAGACCATTGAGGCCACTAACTCCAAGTGTGCCTCTCTGGAGAAGACCAAGCAGAGGCTGCAGGGAGAGGTGGAGGACCTCATGATTGATGTGGAGAGAGCCAATGCCCTGGCCGCCAACCTGGATAAGAAGCAGAGGAACTTTGACAAGGTGAAAAAGAGGGAAATACCTCAATCTGCAATTGGCTTCTTAACACACCCTGTTGTTACCCCTTTTACCCCAAAGTAATTTGTAGTTCAACTGTTAAAGTCTGCTTTGATATGTGCTTCCTCCCTAGGTTCTTGCAGAGTGGAAGCAGAAGTTTGAGGAGGGCCAAGCTGAGCTGGAGGGAGCTCAGAAGGAGGCTCGTTCTCTCAGCACAGAGCTCTTCAAGATGAAGAACTCCTATGAGGAGGCTCTTGACCAGCTGGAGACTCTGAAGAGAGAGAACAAGAACTTGCAACGTGAGATAAATGTAGTATTTGGTGTCTTGTAATGCAAAACACCAGACACTGTTTCATATTTTCTACTTGTATTATAGTAGCAGTAGTTTTCCTACAACTCATTTTGGATCTGTCAGATCAGGTATGGTACTTACAAACACTTCTGTTCACAGAGGAGATCTCTGACCTGACCGAACAGATCGGGGAGACTGGCAAGAGCATCCATGAGCTGGAGAAGGCCAAGAAGACAGTGGAGACAGAGAAGTCTGAGATCCAGACAGCTCTGGAGGAGGCTGAGGTACAAACTCTCCACAATTTCCACAACGAAATAGAAAAACATTTTAAGATCAACTAATGTAAAAATGTACTTAAAATGTTTTTGTATTCAGGGAACTCTGGAGCATGAGGAATCCAAGATTCTGCGTGTGCAGCTGGAGCTGAACCAGGTCAAGGGTGAGGTGGACAGAAAGCTGGCAGAGAAGGATGAGGAGATGGAGCAGATCAAGAGGAACAGCCAGAGAGTGATGGACTCCATGCAGAGCACCCTGGACTCTGAGGTCCGCAGCAGGAATGATGCCCTGAGGATCAAGAAGAAGATGGAGGGAGACCTGAATGAGATGGAGATCCAGCTGAGCCATGCTAACCGCCAGGCTGCTGAGTCCCAGAAGCAGCTGAGAAATGTTCAGGCACAGCTCAAGGTACTGTGAATGATCATAAAAGTAAACCTAAAATAAATAAAAATTATATCCCAGTTTAGGAAAACATTCTGCAGACCTTTTCAGTACAGGTTTACTACTGAACTAGACACACACAAAAAATAAAAGCTCAAAAATATATAATTTTAACCACTTTGTTCTACAGGATGCCCAGTTGCACCTGGATGATGCTGTTCGTGCCGCAGAAGACGTTAAGGAGCAGGCTGCCATGGTGGAACGTAGAAATGGTCTGATGGTGGCTGAGATTGAGGAGCTGAGAGCAGCTCTGGAGCAGACAGAGAGAGGCCGCAAAGTGGCTGAGCAGGAACTGGTGGACGCCAGTGAGAGAGTGGGACTGCTGCATTCCCAGGTATGGACAAGATACAAATATAGAGACATAAAGTTTAATAACATTCTGAGAAAAAGCTTAGTTTTATAACCATGTGTACTCCTGTCCAGAACACCAGCCTGTTGAACACCAAGAAGAAGCTTGAAGGTGACCTGGTTCAGGTGCAGGGAGAGGTGGATGACATTGTCCAGGAGGCCAGAAATGCTGAGGAGAAGGCCAAGAAGGCCATCACTGATGTGAGTCTGGATAACTAAGTATCACAGTGCTGTCACCATCAGTCACTAATTTACTTATTATTTTCTACAGTAAACTCCTCTGATTCATCGAAGTTGAACTCAGAAACTTGTTTGATGATTCTGATGTGCTGATGTGCAAGGCTTTATGACAGTTGGACAGGTCATACCACTAGTATAAGGTCTAGATTATATAAAGCTGTACTGTGAAATCTTTTTTTGTCATGTCATCTTATAAGGTATCCTATGAGTGCATTCTGTTCTTCAATTCAACCACGTTGTATTGTGTTGTTGCAGGCGGCCATGATGGCAGAAGAGCTGAAGAAGGAGCAGGACACCAGCTCTCACCTTGAGAGGATGAAGAAGAATCTTGAAGTGACAGTCAAGGACCTGCAGCACCGTCTGGATGAGGCAGAGAACCTGGCCATGAAGGGTGGCAAGAAGCAGCTCCAGAAACTGGAGGGCAGAGTGAGTTTTTCAATAACTCCAGGAATAATTGTGTTAATAAAGATCTTTGAGCATGGGAATTAATGATGTTCTCCACTTAGGTGCGTGAGCTGGAGGCTGAAGTTGAGGCTGAACAGAGGAGAGGTGTTGATGCAGTCAAGGGAGTCCGCAAGTATGAGCGCAGAGTCAAGGAGCTGACATACCAGGTAACAACACACTCTTTACACTCTTTATAAAATCATCAGCATGTGTGTGAACATGATCAATTAATTACTTTTTTACTTAAGACTGAGGAGGATAAGAAGAATGTCACCAGACTTCAGGACCTGGTGGATAAGCTGCAGCTTAAAGTGAAGGCTTACAAGAGACAGGCTGAGGAGGCGGTGAGTCATTCACAAAGAGAACGTCCTGATTACAAGAATACACCTTAACAGGACATGGTAGAAAATGTATTCCCCTTTTAAAAAGTGATGGTCATCCTGCTAATTTTTAAACCTGCCTTTAATGTCTCCCAGGAGGAGCAGGCCAACTCCCACATGTCCAAGTTCAGGAAGGTTCAGCATGAGCTGGAGGAGGCTGAGGAGCGTGCCGACATTGCTGAGTCTCAGGTCAACAAGCTGAGAAGCAAGAGTCGTGATGCTGGAAAGGTAAAGATCTTCTGATGCCACACCAAGGGTTTATACAAGTAAAATATGCATGCATATACCTCAAGGTACCCCAAGAAATAAAGTGACAATTTCTGAAATGTAATATAAACTGTTTTAAATGTCCTAAACAATGTTCTGTTTGAAAGGAAAATTATTGATAATTACTCTTTTTTTCATCAGGGAAAAGAAGCGGAATAGACCTGACAACATATGACATACCAAAGCATTGAAAAACATCATAAAATATGATTTTCTTTATTATATTGTGAGCAAAAAATAAAGTGTGTAGGCCTACAATACCACATGACTTGTTTCTGGATTGGTTACTGTTTGTGGAAAAAAAGTTACTTAAAACCAGCACAGACATAACAGAAGCAACAGGCCTAATTGCACAAAATATTTACTACAAACACAATGTTGAGAGCTACTCCATCACATTTTGACACTCATACACTATTACTCATCAGTAAATGGTCCGAAACTTACCTGAACATTAAACAACACTAGTAATTAACCTACAGCATGTCTGAGAACACTTCATATACCAGATATAGGGGAACAACAACACAATAACACATATAATAATATGTGGGAATAACACATGTAGTAATACAGTATAGGAATCAGAATCAGAATTACTTCATTGATCTCAGAGGGGAAACCTTTTAGTAACCACATCTCACAATTTCGTCAATGCACACAGGGTAATAGTGTAGAGATAAAAGAGTAGAAGAGTGCACAAAGGGATAAATAGGGGATCAAATTAAATGAATGGAACAGTGCCTCTGGATTGGCAGACCGGGGTGGTGGTTCCCCTATTTAAGAAGGGGGACCGGAGGATGTGTTCCAATTGCAGAGAAATCACACTCCTCAGCCTCCCTGGTAAGGTCTACGCCAGGGTACTGGAGAGGAGAATCCGGCCGATAGTCGAACCTCGGATTCACTTGGAGCAGTGTGGTTTTCGTCCTGGCCGCGGAACTCTGGACCAGCTCTATACCCTCTACCGAGTGCTCGAGGGTTCATGGGAGTTTGCCCAACCAGTCCACATGTGTTTTGTGGATCTGGAGAAGGCATTCGACTGTGTCCCTCGTGGTGTCCTGTGGGGGGTACTTCGAGAATTCCTGGTCCGGGGCCCTTTGTTAGGGGCCGTCCGTTCCCTGTACGACCAAAGTAGGAGCTGTGTTCGCATTGCCGGCAATAAGTCAGACCTGTTCCGGGTGCATGCTGGACTCCGCCAGGGTTGCCCTTTGTCACCGGTTCTGTTCATCGTTTATATGGACAGAATTTCTAGGCGCGCCCAGGGGGCGGAGGGTTTCCGGTTCGGGGAACACAGGATCTCATCTCTGCTGTTTGCGGATGATGTTGTCCTGTTTGCTTCCTCAAGCCGGGGCCTTCAGCATGGTCTGGAGCGGTTTGATGCCGAGTGTGAAGCGGCTGGGATGTCAAATCCGAGGCCATGGTACTCGACCAGAAAAAGGTGGCTTGACCCCTCTGGGTGGGTGGGGAGCCTTTGCCTCAAGTGGAGAAGTTCAAGTATCTCGAGGTCTTGTTCACGAGTGACGGAAGGAAGGAACGCAAGATTGACAGACGGATCGGTGCAGCGTCTGCAGTGATGCAGTCTCTGTACCGGACTGTCGTGGTGAAGAAGGAGATTGCTAGCTGCAAGGCAAAGCTCTCGATTTACCGGTCAATCTACATTCCTACTCTCACCTATGGTCATGAGCTTTTGGTCGTGACCGAAAAGACAAGATTGGGGATACAAGCGGTCAAAATAAGTTTTCTCCGCAGGGTGGTTGGGCGCTCCCTTGGAGATAGGGTGAGGAGCTCGGTCACACGGGAGGAGCTCGGAGTAAAACCGCTGCTCCTCCACGTCGAGAGGAGCCAGCTGAGGTGGCTCGGTCATCTGTTTTGGATGCCTCCTGGACGCCTCCCTCTGGAGATGTTCCAGGCATGTCCCACCGGGAGGCGGCCCCGGGGAAGACCTAGGACACGCTGGAGGGACTATGTCTCTCGGCTGGCCTGGGAATGCCTTGGGATCCCCCTGGAGGAGCTGGAGGAGGTGTGTGCGGTGAGAGAAGTCTGGGCTTCCCTGCTCAGACTGCTGCCCCCGCGACCCGGCCCCGGATAAGCGGAAGAAAATGGATGGATGGATGGATGGATGGATTAAATGAATGCACACAGAGGGTAAAAGGTTTGGAGTAAAATAAATCCAAAATATTGCAACACCATAAATGATTTGAATCAGCCACAACAAGCTGTTGATGAACCGCTTAACCTCAAGCATCTGGTAGTCAACTTGCTGTTAGGGATACTGGCACACTGATAGGATAGTTATTAATAGAATCAACAGTACAGGAGGGTGATACTTATTCCTGCTTGCATACGTGTAATTTTAAAGATGAAATAAAATAGTCCTCAATAGTAGTGCTCATATGGCACCTCTTACATATATAATGGAACATTCAGCACCCACAGTCAGCAGTCACTCAAGGGCAGATGTCCCTCAGCTGTTACGACTGCCTACTGAAGCTCAAAGGACATAACATTCAGTCTTTATAAGGCTTCCTCACAGAATATAGACAGCTCACATGACATTGCTGAATGCATGAATCTATTCTCGACGCACAGATCGCTATACATGTTTTGAGACGGCTAATTGCAGCGAATTACAATGTCAATCTTGTTTACAACCCTGACTCTCAGCATGTCCTTATCTGTAGCAGACAGATCACTAGTGTGTTGCAAAACATGTTTTTATCCAAACCTTTATTTGTCCCCCAGGGGGGGAAATTGCAGTTCACAACAGCAGCAGGGTAAAGTACAGCACGCAGAGTTGCAGGGTAATAATAACAATAACAATAAGGGGGGCATGATGTATAGCCATAAGCATTTGCAAGCTTTGAACATAAGTATATTCTTAATTACGATAAAAGGATCTCCATATTACAAACATGATATTATTGATTGCACATACCATACAGTACTGCAGAGACTGCAGGACATGCAAGCTGGCCTGATTTCTATACAAATCAAGGATCTTTGTTCATTAGTGGGTCTGTTTTTACTCAAGGGCTCCCCCCATAGTCAATTTGTGTTCTCTCCACTTTGTCCTATATCTGGAAGTGTCCCTCTTGACTCCAGTCCAGTTCAATATTCTGAATGATGTGGAGGCGCCAAAAAAGAAATTGGAGGAGCATGGAGACCAGCCACAACCTGCTGTGACCCCTCTTCCCCCAGTGTCTACAAATCAGCTTGCTTAGAAGGATCCCCCTAACACACTGAACCACGTGTGCATATTTACATGTCTGCGTGTGTGTGTGGCTGTGTGTGCATTGGGAGAAGATTTGATGACAAATGTATTTGTGTTTCTGTTCAATTATTTATGTAAATGAATATACAGTAAAATTAAAACTTTAATGTATAACACACAGATTTTTATTAGATTTTTTTATGAGAGCAGTAAACAGCTTCCTTCCAGTTTACCATTAAGCTTAACCCTATTAATTTAAAGACACCCGTATATAGACAAATTAAATACACAACTAGTCATTGCAATGAGTCTTATACATTACAAACATTACATTACATGTACAGTAACTGAAATGTTTTTAACATTTCAAAGGTTGCATCAGGAATAAAACTAAAAACTCTATCCTCACTGCCATTTGTCAGTCCTGTTTCATGTCTTGACTAAGTTGATTTAGCCTTGCTAAGAAAAATTTACCTGACCACATAAAGGATTGACACCATTGGTTGATACATGCACAGAACTTTAACCATAAAAAGTAATCCCCATAAATCTATTACTGACCCCTCGACATGTGATGCTTCACCTCCAAATTTAGAATATAACTTAAAGGGCGTTTGAGTTTTTTTTTTTTTTTTTTAGCTTGAATCAAATTACCAGATACTTGGTAATAAATCTTGATGTAAACAGATTACTCTGATTAGATAATAGAGAAAAAAGATTTATATCAGCTCATCTTAATGGTATTTGTCCCAGGTTACATTTACTGTTGGAAGAAATGTCACATGGCAGATATGGACATAAATACATAAATTATTACATCTTTTATGTGGTGCTTAATAGTAACAGCTGATTTTGTAGACAAGATACTTTAGTTGTCATCAAGTATAAAACTTCTAACACTCAAGTACTGCATCAACGCATAAAAAATTTTGGCTCGTGCATGAAATGTTCAGGATGGTACACATTTTAACTTGTGTCTATGGACACGCATTACGGGTGTCCATAGAGACTTTCTTCTTAACATGTTGGGTTATACGGATGGTGATCACATTTAGTTAATATATATTTGTACATGTAGTCAATTACTTAAGGCTGGTATAAGTATTCATTAGGAACAAAATAATTAATAGAAAGCTTCGACAAGTGAGGCGAAAATAAAGAAAAAAAAAGTTTCCCTTTGCAGTGCAGTGACTTTTTAAATGTGACTTATGCTTCCTCAGATAAAGCCGAGTTGAAGTGTGTTGGTCAAGCTGATCTGCAATAAAACTGGGACAGGATTTTCCCTTAAAAGTGCTGTAGCCTGAGGTCTATAACTTTATAATAAATTATTATTTAGAACGGTAATAAACAGTTTTAATGCTTACCCAATAATCATTGAAGTGTAGTTGTTGTGACTGTTTTAGACGTGTGATTGTGACCTTTTTGGAATTATCATTTCAGTATTGTTTTTATTTATTTAATGTTAACTTGAATCCTTCTCACCTAGCTTTTTTTTTTTTTTTTTACCAGATAATGTTCCTAAACTGATATAAGAATGTTTCCTAAATAATAAATAAATAAATAAATAAATAAAACATGCTAACAAGTTTCCTTGATGAAATGTATGAAACATAAATAAAGTAAAGGAGAGAGGCAGAGAGAAAATGGAAACAGGAGAGAGGAGGGAGGAACTGCTGAGGTCGAAAACATCAACTGTACTGCAATTTTATCCCAGCAATTAGAGAGTGAGCAGAGGGGAGGGGGGAAGTCAAGTGAAGTCAAATCCTAAATGCTCGCCTCTTACAAACTTCCTTGAGGAGAGTGATCCAGAATTAGCTTCTGCCTGGTAGACACTTTCAACCAGATATAAGGAGTGCCACAGGACAGCATCCATGGACAGATAGCTTCAACTTCTGTGGTAAGGCACTTTATTTATTTGACCTTTCATTCCAAAAATCTGTCATGACACCAAATTAAGTAAACAAATGTTGAATTTGTTACACTTCAAGTACATGCATTATGAGCAATAAGCATAAGTTTAAAGCCATAGATACTATTTCATTTAAAATTAGTGTGACTTTTTGTAGAGCAACCATAACTTGTAAATAAGACTGCACATGTATTGTAACATGACAACAATGATGATGTCTCTTTTTGGGCCAATTTTTTGGCATGTGTGCACTAACAACCTGAAAATCTCTTCCAGTGTCAACTAAGAGTCTATTTCATCTGGGAAGCAAGGATAAGGATAAGGTAATACATATTTTAATACTACACTCTGTACTAATTTATACTGCTCAAATGAGATAATCTCTATGAGATAAAATTCACAGTAAATTCACTAAAGAAATCTTAATTAGAATCTAATATAGTGACGTCCTCGTGATTTCTGAGCTAAATGTTATTTTGACATGATTTATTTGAAGACATTTTTGTATGACCCTGTATATCTACAGTAGAATTTTGTGAATCAGTTCAGATGGATTTCAACAGTAAAGTTGACACTAAAAGATTGATATATTAATGTTGACATGTTCACTATTTTTCAGTAAACCGCCACCATGAGTACGGACGCGGAGATGGCCCAATATGGCAAGGCCGCCATTTACCTTCGCAAGCCAGAGAAGGAGAGGCTTGAGGCCCAGACTGCACCATTTGATGCTAAGAACGCCTGCTATGTTCCTGATGTCAAGGAGCTGTACCTCAAGGGTCTGGTTCTTAAGAGAGAGGGCGGGAAGTGTGAGGTGAAAATCCTTGACACTGAAGAGGTAAGAGGATACCAATACACAAAATAAAAAGTTCAGTGGATCTGGATCAAGTATTTCTGTAAACCAAATTATAACAATACCAGATTACCAAAAGGTTTCAATTAGTGTAGTCTTCATGTATGTTTTGAAAACTTTCAGACTAAGACCTTCAAAGAAGAGGAAATCAATCAGATGAACCCTCCTAAGTTTGACAAGATTGAGGACATGGCCATGATGACCTACCTCAATGAAGCTTCTGTCCTGTATAACCTCAAAGAGCGTTATGCTGCATGGATGATCTACGTAAGAAAGTTGTGCCTGTTCACATAAGCTACCTCAAGGAAGCAAGTGACAATCTAATTGAGCTCAAATATCTATGCATTAATTTGTCTTCTGCTTACACAGACCTACTCTGGGCTCTTCTGTGCCACGGTGAACCCCTACAAGTGGCTCCCTGTGTATGACATGGAAGTGGTCAATGCCTACAGAGGGAAGAAGCGTATGGAGGCTCCACCCCACATCTTCTCCGTCTCTGACAACGCCTTTCAGTTCATGTTGACAGGTATGGACACTTAATGATTTATCAATAATAGATGCATAAATAAATGGATAATTAAATGGGTGGATGTAATTTTGATTGAAACAATTTGTTTTCCTAACTTACAGATAGAGAAAACCAGTCCGTCTTGATCACGTGAGTTTAATTGATAATTGATTATATTTTGGTTTTGATATTCGAATTTTAAATTGATATTAAACAACTTGCTGTCATTTTGATAACATAGCCATATAAGGGAGCCAGTCTCATCAACTGCATGTTAAACATGATATATTAACATACAAGATTAGTTAGACAAAGCCCTGTTAATTTTACCTCAGTGTGTCTGTGGTTCCCAATCTTCTGAAATACAAAATGAATGAAAGTCTGTTTATCATTTTACAGTGATAAAAAGTTTACCATTTAGACAAAAAAATACGTATTTTCTCTATTCTAAACCAGTGGAGAATCCGGTGCTGGAAAGACTGTCAACACCAAACGTGTCATCCAGTACTTTGCCACCATTGCTGTTTCTGGAGGTGAGAAGAAGAAGGAACAAACTCCTGGCAAAATGCAGGTAATATGCTCAAAATATCTTTACAACATACTTTAGAGTACTGTCAGAATATTCCCTTGTGAGTACACTGCCATTCACCCACTGTGGAGTATTTCAGAACCAGAGTGGATATTGGCTGGTTGATGGACCCGCGTTTAAAATAATGTGCCAAAGATTTGATATTGTGTTTGACAAATTGGCTTGTCTCCCTTCAGGGTTCCCTTGAGGACCAGATCATTGCTGCTAATCCTCTGCTGGAGGCCTACGGTAATGCCAAGACAGTGAGGAACGACAACTCATCTCGCTTCGTAAGTTTTGTTTGGAAACATACAGTTGCATTACACATATAATTACTATTTTACAAAATATAGTTTGTGATAACAGTCAAACCAGATTCATCAATTCAAAGATTTCGGTTCTTTAAAAAAAATTCCAATCTTGAACTTCAGGGTAAATTCATCAGGATTCACTTCCACACTACTGGAAAACTGGCTAGTGCTGACATTGAGACCTGTAAGTTGGCTTGAATTCCTCAAAAGTTCTCACCCAAATCAACTACTGATGTCAATTTACTTTAGTTTAAAAATATGTTTTCTTTCTCTCTTAGACCTGCTGGAGAAGTCCAGAGTGAGCTTCCAGCTGCCTGATGAGAGAGGCTACCACATCTTCTACCAGATGATGACCAATCACAAGCCTGAGATTGTTGGTGAGTCATGGCAGATCTTAAAAAAATGTCTAAGATGCTTTTGCTTTCGTCCTTTCATGAAAGCTGTATGATTCAAACTGGCATCTGGTGGTAATCATTTCAGTTTTGTGTCTCTACAGAAATGGCACTTATCACCACCAACCCCTACGACTATCCCATGATCAGCCAGGGTCAGATCACAGTGGCCAGTATTGATGACACAGTTGAGCTTGATGCCACAGATGTAAGTCAATTAAAGTGACTAGGACAGAAAGACTGACTTAGCAAACAAGTGAACCCCAATCTACCTCAACTGGGTTCATCTAAAATTATCAAATTAAAATAACCATGGTGCTTACATCTTTCTTGGCATTTTATTGACTGGCCTGTCTAATGGACTGTACGTGTTTTGTTTTGTCTCGTCTTCCTTTCCTCGTCCAGGATGCTATTGACATCTTGGGCTTCTCCAGTGAAGAGAAGATGAGCATCTACAAGCTGACTGGTGCTGTCATGCACCATGGCAACATGCACTTCAAGCAGAAGCAGCGTGAGGAGCAGGCTGAGCCAGATGGCACAGAGGGTGAGTCTCACTTCCTACTGCTAGACTTCTCTCAAACTACTATTTAATATGTTGATAACGTATATTTACAGTACCACATAATAAGTACTGGTATTGAATATTCATTGACAATTTCCCCCTCCAGTGGCTGACAAAATTGGTTACCTTCTGGGTCTGAACTCAGCTGACATGCTGAAAGCTCTGTGCTACCCCAAAGTGAAGGTCGGCAATGAGTATGTGACCAAGGGTCAGACAGTGCCTCAGGTAAGGCTTCAATAGGTTCAAGAGCAGCCATTTTACTATGCATCTGTTTTGTTTTTTTATTCGTTATGTGTTTGGAAAAATAAATGTTCGTCAAATGAATACTAATACTGAGTTACTAACATTTGGGTATAAAAGTGGAAGTAAGTTTTTGCATTGATGTTACACAGGTGAACAATTCAGTAAGCGCTTTGGCCAAGTCCATCTATGAGAGGATGTTCTTGTGGATGGTCATCCGCATCAACCAGATGTTGGACACCAAGCAGCAAAGGAACTTCTACATTGGTGTGCTGGACATTGCTGGATTTGAGATCTTTGATGTGAGTTTAAGATTGGTTATCTGTGTGTCAGGAAACTATTCAAAGGCTCTGAATTAAGTGCAAATGAAGAAAAATATAATACAGTATGTGTGTATAGCTCAATAAAGTTCTGCCAAACTTTGCAAATCCACAGTTCAACAGCATGGAGCAGCTGTGCATCAACTTCACCAATGAGAAACTGCAACAGTTCTTCAACCACACCATGTTTGTCTTGGAGCAAGAGGAGTACAAGAAAGAGGGCATCGTCTGGGAGTTCATTGACTTCGGCATGGACTTGGCTGCCTGCATTGAGCTTATTGAGAAGGTGAGATTAGTTTTACAAATATAAACAATAGTTTACTCTGTGCATATTTAACTGATGTGTATTTTTCCACCAGCCAATGGGCATTTTCTCCATCCTGGAAGAGGAGTGCATGTTCCCCAAGGCTTCAGACACTTCCTTCAAGAACAAGCTGTATGACCAGCATCTTGGCAAGAACAAGGCATTTGAGAAGCCTAAACCAGCAAAGGGCAAGGCTGAGGCCCACTTCTCCTTGGTCCACTATGCTGGTACAGTGGACTACAACATCTGTGGCTGGCTGGACAAGAACAAGGATCCCCTGAACGACTCTGTGATTCAGCTGTATGGAAAGTCACCAGTCAAACTGTTGGCCGCACTCTACGTTGCTGCTCCACCTGAGGGTTAGTATAGTTGAATTACAATCCACAATATTGTTGTACATTCAATCTTCACAAAAATGTATATGTATGTATATGAATTCTCATGGATAAACATATTTGTAGACTTTTTGACCATGTTTATTGTGATGCTTCAATCCTTGACAGATACCTCAAAGAAAGGAGGCAAGAAGAAGGGAGGTTCCATGCAGACTGTGTCCTCACAGTTCAGGGTGAGTGAGAGTTCTATTTATTTTATGATTGACTGAAGACATGGACATTGCTGCTTATATTCTTTATAACACTTGTAAATTGTAGTTGGTCTGATCATAAGCATTTCAGGTTGATAACAATATATAAATGAGATCAATTTCACTTTCAAAAACCTTACAGGAGAACTTGGGCAAGCTGATGACCAACTTGAGGAGCACCCACCCTCATTTTGTGCGTTGCCTGATCCCCAATGAGTCAAAGACACCAGGTAGAACATGTGTTATTTCAGTATCTCAAATTATTCATTTCATGATTTAATTTGTCTTTAGACAATACTACATTACTTCAACACACATTTTTTGATTGCAGGTTTGATGGAGAACTTCCTGGTTATCCACCAGCTGAGGTGTAATGGTGTACTGGAGGGTATTAGGATCTGCAGAAAGGGTTTCCCCAGCAGAATCATCTATGCTGACTTCAAGCAGAGGCAATAAGAAAAACACTTAAAATTGAAATTTATCTGCTGTATAGGACACAGACACAGTGATTAATACAATTCTCTCTTTACAGATACAAGGTATTGAATGCAGGTGTCATCCCCGACGGCCAGTTCATGGACAACAAGAAGGCTTCTGAGAAACTGCTTGGATCCATTGATGTGAACCATGAGGAGTACAAGTTTGGACACACCAAGGTAATATAACGTACAGTACTGTCGATAAGATACTGGCAAATCAAGTTTGTGACCTACAGGTGTCATTATATATATATATATATATATATATATATATATATATATATATATATATATATATATATATATATATATATATATATATATATATAATTTACATGGTTTTCTAGAGCAGATCTGTAGTTAAATACATGATCAATTCATAGTTTTATCAATCCTCAGCATGTCCTTTCTTGTGAACATTATACATTACATTTTACATTAACCTTTTAGTATCTACATAGATAGCAATAAAAACATTTAACAGAAGTATTTGTTTTGTTCATTTAAGTTTTGTATTATACTTGTGTCTCAGGTGTTCTTCAAAGCTGGTCTGCTTGGTGTCCTTGAAGAGATGAGAGATGAGAAGCTTGCAACTCTGGTAACCATGACGCAGGCTCTTGCTCGTGGATATGTGATGAGGAAGGAGTTTAAAAAGATGATGGAGAGGAGGTGAGATGGAGAAGATACAAGGAAAAATATGGATTCTGATTTTTGCAGGAAGGATAAGTTAGGGTTAGAATAATGGTTAAAGTACCAATTACTGTCTCTCTTCTTATCAGAGAGTCTGTCTACACCATCCAGTACAACATCCGCTCGTTCATGAATGTGAAACACTGGCCATGGATGAAGGTCTACTACAAGATCAAGCCTCTCCTGCAAAGTGCTGAGACTGAGAAGGAGCTGGCCAACATGAAAGAGGACTATGAGAAATGTAAAATTGCTCTTGAAAAGGCTGAGGCTCGCAAGAAGGAGCTGGAGGAGAAGATGGTGTCCCTTCTTCAAGAGAAGAATGACCTGGCTCTTCAAGTAGCATCTGTAAGTAACATACACATGCACACACCACATGTTTATAATGTCATATACACATTGGCTCACCCACAAACTTTCCTCTCTTAGGAATCTGAGAATCTGAACGATGCTGAGGAGAGATGTGAGGGTCTGATCAAGAGCAAGATCCAGCTGGAGGCCAAACTCAAAGAGACAACAGAAAGGCTGGAGGATGAAGAGGAGATCAATGCTGAGCTGACAGCCAAGAAGAGGAAGCTGGAGGATGAATGTTCTGAGCTGAAGAAGGACATTGATGATCTGGAGCTTACCCTGGCCAAAGTGGAGAAGGAGAAACATGCCACAGAGAACAAGGTACCAACATCTCGCTAATCAACAAACAACCTTTCTTTGGTTCTGCTTCAAAACGTGCTTATTTAATTGTTGTCTTGTTCAGGTTAAAAACCTGACAGAGGAGATGGCATCTCAAGATGAGAGTGTTGCCAAGTTGACCAAGGAGAAGAAAGCCCTGCAAGAGGCTCACCAGCAGACACTGGATGACCTGCAGGCAGAGGAAGACAAAGTCAACACTCTGACCAAGTCAAAGACCAAGCTGGAACAACAAGTTGATGATGTAGGTCAAATCTTATTATTATCGTATTTAAAGTTTTGATAGTCACTGTCACGTCTTATGAAGTAGTTTTTGATATTAGAGATTCCAATCGAGAAAATATCAATTTTTGAATTAATCAGTTAACATAAATTACTTGAATTAATCATTTTGATCAAGCTTGAGAATTAACTATTAACTCTGTTGTCCTCCAGCTTGAAGGTTCTCTGGAGCAAGAGAAAAAGCTCCGTATGGACCTTGAGAGAGCTAAGAGAAAGCTGGAGGGAGACCTGAAACTGGCCCAGGAGTCCATCATGGACCTGGAGAACGACAAGCAGCAGTCTGAAGAGAAGATCAAGAAGTAAAATTGCTAATTAGAAGCATGAAAAAGAATACATTACCATTTTGAACATACTAGTTTGTGTTTTCCCCAAAACATGACAAACAAAAAACAATTGAATTCCTTCGTGCTCCATAGGAAGGACTTTGAGACCAGCCAGCTCCTCAGCAAGATTGAGGATGAGCAGTCTCTGGGTGCCCAGCTGCAGAAGAAGATCAAGGAGCTCCAGGTGCACTCAAGTTTATAAACTCCAGACAAATAATAACATTAATATTTGTCATATTTCCTGATTTAGCTGGATGATATTGGACTTGTTTATTAACTCCTCTCCTCTTAGATGCTGGTCCGAATTTTGATACTTAATCCAAATAATTCCTTCATCTATTGTAGGCTCGTATTGAAGAGCTGGAAGAGGAGATTGAGGCTGAACGTGCTGCCAGGGCCAAGGTGGAGAAGCAGAGGGCCGATCTGTCCAGGGAACTGGAGGAGATCAGTGAGAGGCTGGAGGAGGCTGGAGGTGCCACAGCTGCTCAGATTGAGATGAACAAGAAGCGAGAGGCTGAGTTCCAGAAGCTGAGACGTGACCTGGAGGAGTCCACCCTGCAGCATGAGGCCACAGCCTCAGCCCTGAGGAAGAAGCAGGCTGACAGTGTGGCAGAGCTGGGAGAGCAGATCGACAACCTGCAGCGCGTCAAGCAGAAGCTGGAGAAAGAGAAGAGTGAATACAAGATGGAGATTGATGACCTCTCCTCCAACATGGAGGCAGTTTCCAAGGCTAAGGTCAGTGATATAAATAAACCAAAATTGAAGATTTCAAGTAAAACTTTAACTCTCAACGACCAAGTCAGCTGAGGATGAAGGACTGGATTGTAGAGATTTGTGAAAGAATGTTTCATGTGCACCTTTTTTGCAACATTTCAAACAATTTAAGGATTTCAGGATATCTGAAACATGCTTTATATTCCACAGGGCAATCTGGAGAAGATGTGCCGTACCCTTGAGGACCAACTCAGTGAGCTGAAGACCAAGAACGATGAGAATGTTCGCCAGATCACTGACATTGGCGGACAGAAAGCCAGACTCCTCACTGAGAATGGTAAATGTAGTGAAAAAAGAGCAATTCCTGTATCAAAGGTTATGTAAAGACAAATTTGACATTTAGTACCTTACATTTTCAGGTAGATATTCTTTATAAAAAATTCACGAACCAAGCATTTAACAGAGCGCCAGTGACTGCTTGAACTGACAAGAACTTAACTAACTAAATTCACCACAGGTGAGTTTGGTCGCCAGCTGGAGGAGAAGGAATCCCTGGTGTCCCAGCTGACCAGAGGCAAGCAGGCCTACACCCAGCAGATTGAGGAGCTCAAGAGGCTTGTTGAGGAGGAAGTCAAGGTAAATTTCAAATAGCAAATAGCAGTTACAATGCATGTCAAGTTACAAAGTAAAGGGTTAGTTAGGTTTTTCCTCAGTCTGCATCTTATTCGTGGTCTGTTCATTAGATCCACGATTCAATTTGTATTCTTTTATTTAATGTTTTGGAAAAGTTAGATAAGACAGATCTGTATAAGTGTACAGAACTGACGTAAATGCATGTATTTATTGTATAATTCTCATTACCAGAGTAAAGACCCTTTTCTCAATCATTCCTATTGATCCTAGGCCAAGAATGCCCTTGCCCATGGTGTCCAGTCTGCCCGCCATGACTGTGACCTGCTGAGGGAGCAGTTTGAGGAGGAGCAGGAGGCCAAGGCAGAGCTGCAACGTGGCATGTCAAAGGCTAACTCTGAGGTAGCTCAGTGGAGAACCAAGTATGAGACTGATGCCATCCAGAGGACAGAGGAGCTGGAGGAGGCCAAGTAAGTCAACAAAACTTAAAAGCCTTGAAGAAGAATTATAAGGAGGCGTTAACTGTGGGCTCAAACAGAAGTCAGGTTTAGGACAAATGTAATTAATACATCTTCACAGGAAGAAGCTGGCTCAGCGTCTCCAGGAAGCTGAGGAGACCATTGAGGCCACTAACTCCAAGTGTGCCTCTCTGGAGAAGACCAAGCAGAGGCTGCAGGGAGAGGTGGAGGACCTCATGATTGATGTGGAGAGAGCCAATGCCCTGGCTGCCAACCTGGATAAGAAGCAGAGGAACTTTGACAAGGTGAAAAAGAGGGAAATACCTCAATCTGCAATTGGCTTCTTAACACACCCTGTTGTTACCCCTTTTACCCCAAAGTAATTTGTAGTTCAACTGTTAAAGTCTGCTTTGATATGTGCTTCCTCCCTAGGTTCTTGCAGAGTGGAAGCAGAAGTTTGAGGAGGGCCAAGCTGAGCTGGAGGGAGCTCAGAAGGAGGCTCGTTCTCTCAGCACAGAGCTCTTCAAGATGAAGAACTCCTATGAGGAGGCTCTTGACCAGCTGGAGACTCTGAAGAGAGAGAACAAGAACTTGCAACGTGAGATAAATGTAGTATTTGGTGTCTTGTAATGCAAAACACCAGACACTGTTTCATATTTTCTACTTGTATTATAGTAGCAGTAGTTTTCCTACAACTCATTTTGGATCTGTCAGATCAGGTATGGTACTTACAAACACTTCTGTTCACAGAGGAGATCTCTGACCTGACCGAACAGATCGGGGAGACTGGCAAGAGCATCCATGAGCTGGAGAAGGCCAAGAAGACAGTGGAGACAGAGAAGTCTGAGATCCAGACAGCTCTGGAGGAGGCTGAGGTACAAACTCTCCACAATTTCCACCACGAAGTGGAACAAATACAAAGAATTACTATCAACTAATGTAAAAATTGACTTTTAAATTTGTTGTATTCAGGGAACTCTGGAGCATGAGGAATCCAAGATTCTGCGTGTGCAGCTGGAGCTGAACCAGGTCAAGGGTGAGGTGGACAGGAAGCTGGCAGAGAAAGATGAGGAGATGGAGCAGATCAAGAGGAACAGCCAGAGAGTGGTAGAGTCCATGCAGAGCACCCTGGACTCTGAGGTCAGGAGCAGAAATGATGCCCTGAGGATCAAGAAGAAGATGGAGGGAGACCTGAATGAGATGGAGATCCAGCTGAGCCATGCCAACCGCCAGGCTTCTGAGTCCCAGAAGCAGCTGAGAAACGTTCAGGCACAGCTCAAGGTACTGTGAATGATGTTAACCCAGAACCTAAATTTGCTTAGATGTCTATTTAGGAAAACATTCCACGCACCAGGTCAATACAAACAGGATTACTACATAACAACACACACACACAACAAAATAAAAGGATTAATTTAGTATTAGTAATTAGTATTAGTCACAAAAATCAATAATTGTTTCAACCATTTCGTTCTACAGGATGCCCAGCTGCACCTGGATGATGCTGTTCGTGCCGCAGAAGACTTGAAGGAGCAGGCTGCCATGGTGGAACGTAGAAATGGTCTGATGGTGGCTGAGATTGAGGAGCTGAGAGCAGCTCTGGAGCAGACAGAGAGAGGCCGCAAAGTGGCTGAGCAGGAGCTGGTTGATGCCAGTGAAAGAGTGGGACTGCTGCATTCCCAAGTATGGACATACAAACATACAAATATAAAGACATAAAGTTTAATAACATTCTGAGAAAAAGCTTGTTTTATAACCATGTGTACTCCTGTCCAGAACACCAGCCTGTTGAACACCAAGAAGAAGCTTGAAGGTGACCTGGTTCAGGTGCAGGGAGAGGTGGATGACATTGTCCAGGAGGCTAGAAATGCTGAGGAGAAGGCCAAGAAGGCCATCACTGATGTGAGTCTGGATAACTAAGTATTACAGTGCTTTCACCATAAGTCAGTACTTCAATTACTATTTTCTATTGTCGACCCCTCTGAGTCATCTAAGTTAAATCCCAAAACTTGTTTGATGGTTTGACGGGTCATACTACCAGTACAAGGTCTAGATATATAAATCTGTACTGTGAAATAATTTTTATTCTTCATAACCTTATATGGTAACATGAGTGCATTCTGTTCTTCAATTCAACCAAGTGGTGTTGTGCTGTTGCAGGCGGCCATGATGGCAGAAGAGCTGAAGAAGGAGCAGGACACCAGCTCTCACCTTGAGAGGATGAAGAAGAATCTTGAAGTGACAGTCAAGGACCTGCAGCACCGTCTGGATGAGGCAGAGAACCTGGCCATGAAGGGTGGCAAGAAGCAGCTCCAGAAACTGGAGGGCAGAGTGAGTTTCCCAGATTAATGCTCTTAATAAGGATCTCTTAGCATGGAAGTTATTGATTAACCCTGAGCTCTTGTTCTCCACTTAGGTGCGTGAGCTGGAGGCTGAGGTTGAGGCTGAACAGAGGAGAGGTGTTGATGCAGTCAAGGGAGTCCGCAAGTATGAGCGCAGAGTCAAGGAGCTGACATACCAGGTAACAACACACTCTTTACACTCTTTATAAAATCATCCGCATTCATATGAACATGATCAAGTAATTACTTTTTTACTTTAGACTGAGGAGGATAAGAAGAATGTCACCAGACTTCAGGACCTGGTGGATAAGCTGCAGCTTAAAGTGAAGGCTTACAAGAGACAGGCTGAGGAGGCGGTGAGTCATTCATTGAATTCAAATAAAGTAAAGAAATGTTTAATTTACGCTGGTAATTTCAGTTGCATTTGAAGGTAAGTTCACTATTGAATGTAGAATGTTTTTAGTTTGGTATTGATGTTTCCCTCTAACTGTCTCCCAGGAGGAGCAGGCCAACGCCCACATGTCCAAGTTCAGGAAGGTTCAGCATGAGCTGGAGGAGGCTGAGGAACGTGCCGACATCGCTGAGTCTCAGGTCAACAAGCTGAGAAGCAAGAGTCGTGATGCTGGAAAGGTAAAGATCTGCTGATGCCACACTAAGGGTTCATGAATATACCTCATGGGACCTCATGAACTGTTTTTGAAGATTCTGTTTGCACATTCTGTGTGAAACTTTGTTTTTCTCTTTTTCTCAGGCAAAAGAAGCGGAATAGACTTGACAAGATCTGATTTCATAAAATATGAATTGCTGATGTTTAAAGTATTTAAAAAATAAAAAAGTTGTGCACACAGTGCTCCATGACTGGATTTTTTTACACACTTATTTCTTTAAAAGAATATCATAAAAATTATATATCAAATCACTAAAGGTGTTTAGAGTTACCCATAGGAATAATGGCACTGCAATGTATAGTGAAATAGTTTCTGCTCTATTGGGATAGATACAGTGAAGAGAGACATGAAATGTAAGGAAGAGAGTGAAAGAGTGCCGAACATGTAGGAATTGGACAAGGCTGGGTTTGACACAACCTCCTGGGGTGAAGCCTTAGTCTATATGGTATGCATATTTCACCAGTATTTTTCCAAAGTGATGAACAAATCTTGAGAAAGCAGAAGATCAAGCATTAGAAGTATTTAGTTCGTACAATAAGTGCTGTGTTTTGGTGATCAGAGATAAGGAACGGTTTGTTTTAAGCACATCACATATTCTCCTCTAACAGACAATGTGGAAAAAACTAGATAGCAAAAAACATTCTAATTATTTTTAATTAAGGGAAAAACACATATATATATATATTTATACCTATCTGGAATAGAGTGGTGCAAAGTATTTTACATACATTACATGTCACAAGTGTAAGATAAAACCTGGGGAAGAAGTAACAAGCAATGTCACAGTGAACACAGTTAAATACGCCCGTAGAACTGTCCTGTAACCAACCTAGATCCTAAACCTCCCAAAAGCAAAGCAAAAAGCAGAAACTCCCAGAAAAAAATATTAAAAATTGAAGAAACTTTGTAGAAGAACTAGAAGAAATTCGGTGAGATCCTTTTGGTTGGTGAAAATTAAGTGCAAAACACTGGCAAAACATAGGCATACAGAAAGAAAGAGTCAATTGGTCGTTGAAACTCCAAACTTAACTTGGGTCTGTAGTAGCTGTAAGTCAGGTTAAACAGCCACAGGGTTGGGGTCCATGATCAGCGCAGCATCGCAGGCAGGAGGATGAGAAAGGGACCAGGAATTTGCTTGTTGTCCATCAGGGAGACCGATGTCCATCTGGAGGATTGGCAGACTGTCACAGATCAATGTCCACTGTCACTAGGTCCAGCATTGGCTGACAACCACACGGGTGCTGAGCGCTAATACCCCCCACACCAAAAGGAGGCATGGAGGGGGGACAAAGAGAAGAGAGCAGATATTATAGAGTGCCAAGAGCAGCTGACAGTTAGAGCAATATTAAGAATGAGGTCCCCATCGGTCAAGGGTAGACTAGTGCATCCTAGTCTACATTTCATTTAGTTTCATTTCCTGACTACGATTATTCATCCCATTTTCCCCAAAACTCAAAATCTACCAATGATTGAAACCATTAGTAACACCATACATGTCATCTCCATATATATATTTTTATATATATATATATATTGCTGAGTTAATTCCATGTTTGTCACTGATACTGTCATAAAATGATGAGCAACTGCCTTATAAGTCCTTTCAGTGTGAAGCAAAGACTGTTATTTATTAGAGTACTAGAATGTGACACCACACCCAAAATTAGATTTTATCTCAAAGGGCATTTTCTTTTTGGCTTGACTCAAGTTACTATTTAGTATCCTTGATAGTAAATCTTATTTTATGACGAAAACCAGCAGTTGGTAAAAAGCTGATTGCAGTAACTATGGCATAAGCTCACAACAATTACAATATATGTTGATTACAAATAGTGTGCTTTTACAGAGTTAATCTTAACAGTTTAATGATGACATCTAATATGTTGCTTCTAAGTAACAGCTGATATTAGAGGGGACACACCATAGATGGTTATGTCCAAGAACCCTAAAACTCAAGTTGTACATCAAATCTCATAATAATATGTTGGAATGTTAAATGCATCTTGCATGTCTAACTTGTCTCATGAATACATATAAAAGAGTATACATGAAACTATCCGTAGTGGAGACTTTTTTGTCAGAAAGTTAACATGAATCTTGCATGAGAGGCAACCATGTGACGTGTTCGAAACATATTTCAATGGCAAATGGGCTGTCAAAAATTTGTCAAGTTCGTCAAAAGTGTTGAAAAAAGATTCAAAAATATGTTTTATGTTTCTGTTTTATGTCTGGGACTTACTGACATCTTCAGATAAAGCTTAAACTATGTTCATTTAACCCACATCAAAAGATGGCTCCATAAACATTAGTGTCTGACATGGAAATAACAATAAGACATGGTAATGAATAATGACTTGAACTAGACTATTTGTTAACTAGATTTTTGAGTCATAAAATAGATCTAATCCAGCAGCCTTCAAAAAAATTAACAGCAATTTGCGCTCTAAATCAGTGGTCCCCAAACCTGGTCCTCAGGGCCGACTGTCCTGCATGTTTTAGTTGTTTCCCCTTTCCCACACACCTGATTCAGATGAATGGCCATTATCAGGCTTCTGCTAAGCTTCATAATGACCTATTAATTTGAATAGATAGATCTTTATTTGTCATTGTCACCAGGTACAACGAAATTGAAAGTGCTTCTAGTCAGTGCAAAAAGTCGAACCTAGTGCTAATCAAGTGTGTTGGAGCAAAGAAACATCTAAAACATGTAGAACAGTGGGCCCTGAGAACCAGGGTTGGGGACCCTGGCTATAAATCATCTCTTAAGTACTTGAGAAATGAATACCTTATACTCTTAGCGTTTTTCACTGCTGTCAAAGTTGTACACAAAGTTGTTTAATAACCTAAACGGTATTGTATAGTACATAGTAAATGTATTGTAGAAAATTTATGGAAATATTTTTTATCACAGAAACTGGGAGGCAAGGGGAGGGATTTAGTCAAATTCTAAAGTCTGACCATCCTTGAAGAGAATGATCCAGAAATAGTTTCTGCTTGCTAAGCACTTACAACCAGATATAAGGAGTGCCACAGGACAGCATCCATGGACAGATAGCTTCACCCTCTGTGGTAAGATACTTCATTCACAAACTTTGTTTTATGCTACCCAACTGATTTCTAATTGTACTTTTAACTTTTTTACTATTTAAAGTGGCTTTATATTCACGGAACTTTAACCTTCCATGACAATTTACATTAAAATTGAAGCACATTTTAAGTTACTTAAACAAGTAAAGTAAAGTAACATTTTAAACTTTAAAAGTAATGTTGTCCTATTGTCTCTTTTAAGATTACATTGTGGCATTTGAGTACTAAAAACACATGTATTTTTTTGTGTCAACTAAGAGTCTAATTCATCTGGAAGGGGAAGACCAGGTGAGACACAGTTTGATGCTACATAGAGAAATGACGTATACTATTAAAAATCAGTGTACGGTACTGATGAAAGGACTGCTAAACTAACTGTAGGCATTCAAGTGACAAGCAGAATATAACTGTCCAAACCAGTCTCAAATTTTCATTGCCAGCTAAGTGGCATCCTCAAGACTTTTGAGCTAC
This sequence comes from Neosalanx taihuensis, assembly GCA_030340665.1. Taxonomy (NCBI): domain Eukaryota; kingdom Metazoa; phylum Chordata; class Actinopteri; order Osmeriformes; family Salangidae; genus Neosalanx; species Neosalanx taihuensis. Next base: position 12,899,670 of record CM059300.1, on the reverse strand, counting down.
GTTGTTTGGAGCTGTTTTAAGTGAAGAAGCATTTAAAAACCTTGTATGAGATACAAACAAGAATACTATGGTTGATTTAAGGTGATAATAAAAAATTGAAATTCATATTCCAGTAAGCCGCCACCATGAGTACGGACGCAGAGATGGCCCAGTATGGCAAGGCCGCCATTTATCTTCGTAAGCCCGAGAAGGAGAGGATTGAGGCTCAGGCTGCACCATTTGATGCTAAGAACGCCTGCTATGTGCCTGATGTCAAGGAGTTGTACCTCAAGGGTCTGATTGTTAAGAGAGAAGGCGGGAAGTGTGATGTGAAAATCCTCGACACTGAAGAGGTAAGAAGATAAATGTTTGTGATCACAACCAAATGAGTATGTATAGTAAAACTAAAATACAGCAGCAACACATTTGACTGGATGCAAAGACATGTTGGCCTATCAACTACTCATTTTCAGTTAACTTCAATTCAGTTTATATGGAATTTAGTGAAGTCGAATGAAATATTTCCGTTTTTACTTGTTTCCTCATTTTTCATTCATTACTATTTGTGTCAGGTTAAAACCTTCAAAGATGATGAAATCAATCAGATGAACCCTCCTAAGTATGACAAAATTGAGGACATGGCCATGATGACCTATCTCAATGAAGCTTCTGTCCTGTATAACCTCAAAGAGCGTTATGCAGCATGGATGATCTACGTAAGAAAACTGTGCCTGTTCATATTAGCAACTTCAAGGAAGCAAGCTGCAACCTACTTGAGCTCAAATATGGAGGTATTAATTTGTCTTCTGCTTACACAGACCTACTCTGGGCTCTTCTGTGCCACGGTGAACCCCTACAAGTGGCTCCCTGTGTATGACATGGAAGTGGTCAATGCCTACAGAGGCAAGAAGCGTATGGAGGCTCCACCCCACATCTTCTCCGTCTCTGACAACGCCTTTCAGTTCATGATGACAGGTATGGACAAACTTATTGATTTATCAATAACAGATGAATGAATAGATGTATAATTGGAAAAGTGGATGTCATTTTTATTTAAACTATTTTTTTTCCTGACTTACAGATAGAGAAAACCAGTCCGTCTTGATCACGTAAGTTTAATTGAAAATTGATTAGATTTAGGTTTTGATATCAACATTTTAAAATTGATATTTAACACTTTGCTGTAATTTTGTTCACATAGCCAGTCTCATGATACATAAACATACATGATGAATACATTACTCTAGTGTGTCTCAACTTCCCAATCTTCTGAAAGTCAAAATTAATACAAGTCCGTCTATCTTTTTACGGAGATTAAAAGTTTACCATTAGACTACAAAAACCTTATTTTCTCTATTCTAAACCAGTGGAGAATCCGGTGCTGGAAAGACTGTCAACACCAAACGTGTCATCCAGTACTTTGCCACCATTGCTGTTTCTGGAGGTGAGAAGAAGAAGGAGGCAACTCCGGGCAAAATGCAGGTAATATGCTCCAAATATCTTACATACATAACATACTCTTGTGAGTATATATATATATTTCAGGACCAGAGTGTAAATTGGCTGGTCGATGGGCCTGTGTTTGAAAGAATGTGCCAAAGATTTGACATTGTGTTTAATGAATTGGCTTGTCTCCCTTCAGGGTTCCCTTGAGGACCAGATCATTGCTGCTAATCCTCTACTGGAGGCCTACGGTAATGCCAAGACAGTGAGGAACGACAACTCATCTCGCTTTGTAAGTTTTGCTTGAAAACATACCTTAGATACACGTATCATTACTATTTTACAAAATACAGTTTGCGATAACAGTCAAGGCAGAATCATAATAAAAAATATAAATATTGGTTAAAAAATATTTCCAATCTTGTACCTCAGGGTAAATTCATCAGGATTCACTTCCACGCTACTGGAAAACTGGCTAGTGCTGACATTGAGACCTGTAAGTTGGCTTAAGTTCCTCAAAAGTTATTACCCAAATCAACTGCTGATGTCAATTTACTTTAGTTAAAAAATCTTTTTTTCTCTCTCTCTCAGACCTGCTGGAGAAGTCCAGAGTGAGCTTCCAGCTGCCTGATGAGAGAGGCTACCACATCTTCTACCAGATGATGACCAACCACAAGCCCGAGCTTGTTGGTGAGTCAAAACGTTAAAAAAAACGTCTAAGATGTTTTTGCTTTCGTACTTTCATGAAAGCTGTATGACTCAAACTGGCATCTGGTGGTAATCATTTCAGTTTTGTGTCTCTACAGAAATGGCACTTATCACCACCAACCCCTACGACTATCCCATGATCAGCCAGGGTCAGATCACAGTGGCCAGTATTGATGACACAGTTGAGCTTGACGCCACAGATGTAAGTAGTGGTTGACTAGGACAGAAAGACTGATTTACCAAACAAGTGAACCCCAAGTGAACCCCAATCAACCTAAACTGTGTTCATCTGAAATGATCAAATACTTATATCTTGGCATTTTATTGACTGACCTGTCTAATGGATTGTATGTGTTTTGTTTGGTCTTTCTTTCCTCATCCAGGATGCTATTGACATCTTGGGCTTCTCCGGTGAAGAGAAGATGAGCATCTACAAGCTGACTGGTGCCGTCATGCACCATGGCAACATGCACTTCAAGCAGAAGCAGCGTGAGGAGCAGGCTGAGCCAGATGGCACAGAGGGTGAGTCTCACTTCCTACTTCAGCACGTCTCTCAAACTGCTATTTAATGTTAATATATAATTACAGTAAGTAATTAAAGTTATCTCAGTAAGTATTTGATAGTCATTCATAATTTCCCCCTCCAGTGGCTGACAAAATCGGTTACCTTCTGGGTCTGAACTCAGCTGACATGCTGAAAGCTCTGTGCTACCCAAAAGTGAAGGTCGGTAATGAGTATGTGACCAAGGGTCAGACAGTGCCTCAGGTAAGGCTTGAATAGGTTCAAGATAAGTCATTTTACTTGTGATGTGTTTGTAGAAAGAAATGTATATCAAATTAATACAAAATACATCTAGGTATGACAGTGGAAGTAATGTGTAGCATTGATGTTACACAGGTGAACAATTCAGTGATGGCTCTGGCCAAGTCCATCTATGAGAGGATGTTCTTGTGGATGGTCATCCGCATCAACCAGATGTTGGACACCAAGCAGCCAAGGAACTTCTACATTGGTGTACTGGACATTGCTGGATTTGAGATCTTTGATGTGAGTTTGGGATTGGTCACAAGTTATTTGAAATAAATGTTCAGTGTCAGGAAACGATACTATTAATAATACGATAGTATTTACTTTAAATAAAGTGAAGTAAACACAAAACACAGTGTGTGCGGTGAGCTCAAGAATGTTTTCCCAATATGTGTGAAACTCTACAGTACAACAGCATGGAGCAGCTGTGCATCAACTTCACCAATGAGAAACTGCAACAGTTCTTCAACCACACCATGTTTGTTCTGGAGCAAGAGGAGTACAAGAAGGAGGGCATTGTCTGGGCTTTCATTGACTTTGGCATGGACTTGGCTGCCTGCATTGAGCTTATTGAGAAGGTGAGCTTTCTGGAAAAAAAAATATTGATGTAAAGTATGTAATTATTGATTTTACACAATTCCAAGGATACAGCAAGGTTATTATTTTGTTGTATGAGCTACTTTCATAAGTTGTCTTATTTCATTGTCATGAAATGTGTATATGTATATATTTACATAAATGTACTTCTGTACTGTACATTTGACTTACATTTTTCTGTTCAGCCAATGGGCATTTTCTCCATCCTGGAAGAGGAGTGCATGTTCCCCAAGGCTTCAGACACTTCCTTCAAGAACAAGCTGTATGACCAGCATCTTGGCAAGACCAAGGCATTTGAGAAGCCTAAGCCTGCAAAGGGCAAGGCTGAGGCCCACTTCTCCTTGGTCCACTATGCTGGTACAGTAGACTACAATATCACTGGCTGGCTGGACAAGAACAAGGATCCCCTGAATGACTCTGTGCTCCAGCTGTATGGAAAGTCATCTGTCAAACTGCTGGCCACCATTTATGTTGCTGCCCCACCTGAGGGTTAGTGTTGTTATATTAATAATTCAGGCATTACACACACCCAAAAATGCATTCATAAAAACATAAAAATGTATGTAAATAAGCTCCAATCTGTTGTCTCTGTTCACAGATTCCTCAAAGAAAGGAGGCAAGAAGAAGGGAGGTTCCATGCAGACTGTGTCCTCTCAGTTCAGAGTGAGTGAAAATTTTTATGTTTTAAAACAACTACACAACATTTTGAAGTAATTGGTTAGAAAATATAATTAGCAAAAACCTTACAGGAGAATTTGGGCAAGCTGATGACCAACTTGAGGAGCACTCACCCTCACTTTGTGCGTTGCCTGATCCCCAATGAGTCCAAGACTCCAGGTACAACTGAACACATAATTTTACTCTGAAGTGAATGTCATACATTGGCCAATTTTAAAGTTAACTTTTTTTTAAACCAGGTTTGATGGAGAACTTCCTGGTTATCCATCAGTTGAGGTGTAATGGTGTGCTGGAGGGTATTAGGATCTGCAGAAAGGGCTTCCCCAGCAGAATCCTTTATGCTGACTTCAAGCAGAGGTACCCATACACAGGCATAATCAAGGTAATACAGGTAGAAAGAAAGATGTACAGTAAGAAATCTAAATGTCTCTCTATGCAGATACAAAGTATTGAATGCTGGTGTAATCCCGGAAGGCCAGTTCATTGACAACAAGAAGGCTTCTGAGAAGCTGCTTGGGTCAATTGATGTAGATCATGAGGAATACAAGTTTGGACACACCAAGGTAACATACCAGATACACTCTTGATGATGTGATACAAGAAACCTTATGTTAAATACTATGCAAAAAGTGTATAGGTATTTATTTGAGAAGATTAACAGTCTCTTTAAGAGCAATAATTGTATCTGTTTTAGTCATGTTTTTATAATCAGTTTTGTACTCTACTCACTATGCCACAGGTGTTCTTCAAAGCTGGTCTGCTTGGTGTCCTTGAGGAGATGAGAGATGAGAAGCTTGCAACTCTGGTAACCATGACGCAGGCTCTTGCTCGTGGATATGTGATGAGGAAGGAGTTTAAAAAGATGATGGAGAGGAGGTGAGATGGAGAAGATACAAGGAAAAATATGGATTCTGATTTTTGCAGGAAGGATAAGTTAGGGTTAGAATAATGGTTAAAGTACCAATTACTGTCTCTCTTCTTATCAGAGAGTCTGTCTACACCATCCAGTACAACATCCGCTCGTTCATGAATGTGAAACACTGGCCGTGGATGAAGGTCTACTACAAGATCAAGCCTCTCCTGCAAAGTGCTGAGACTGAGAAGGAGCTGGCCAACATGAAGGAGGACTATGAGAAATGTAAAACTGCTCTTGTAAAGGCTGAGGCTCGCAAGAAGGAACTGGAGGAGAAGATGGTTTCCCTCCTTCAAGAGAAGAATGACCTGTCTCTGCAAGTAGCATCTGTAAGTAACATACACATGCACCCACCACATGTTTATAATGTCATATACACATTGGCTCACCCACAAACTTTCCTTTATTAGGAATCAGAGAATCTGAACGATGCTGAGGAGAGATGTGAGGGTCTGATCAAGAGCAAGATCCAGCTGGAGGCCAAACTCAAAGAGACAACAGAAAGGCTGGAGGATGAAGAGGAGATCAATGCTGAGCTGACAGCCAAGAAGAGGAAGCTGGAGGATGAATGTTCTGAGCTGAAGAAGGACATTGATGATCTGGAGCTTACCCTGGCCAAAGTGGAGAAGGAGAAACATGCCACTGAGAACAAGGTATCAAGGATGTTAGAATTAATCAACAAACAACCTTTCTCAGGTTCTGCTTCAAAATGTGCTTATTTAATTGTTTTCTTGGGCAGGTTAAAAACCTGACAGAGGAGATGGCATCTCAAGATGAGAGTGTTGCCAAGCTGACCAAGGAGAAGAAAGCCCTGCAAGAGGCCCACCAGCAGACACTGGATGACCTGCAGGCAGAGGAAGACAAAGTCAACACTCTGACCAAGGCCAAGACCAAGCTGGAACAACAAGTCGATGATGTAAGCTGATTTATTTAACATAGAATTATTGGCTTGCCCATTTAAAAGTGGTTATTTTCCAAATCTATTCTTAATATTGTTTTTCCTCTCAATGTATTAAGCAGAAACATGTTTTTCTTTAAATGTCATATTAATATATACTTTAGCTAAAATACCTAATTTTTTTAAGGTTTTTTATTTAAAGATTAAGCAAATTTGCATTGTGTAGTTGTGGATAACATGTAACGTGTAAACATGCAAGCTGCTTAAATTATTTTGGATACTTTTTATCAAGCTTTAGTATTAACTATTAACTCTGTTGTCCTCCAGCTTGAAGGTTCTCTGGAGCAAGAGAAGAAACTCCGTATGGACCTTGAGAGAGCTAAGAGAAAGCTGGAGGGAGACCTGAAACTGGCCCAGGAGTCCATCATGGACCTGGAGAACGACAAGCAGCAGTCTGATGAAAAGATCAAGAAGTAACTGATACGATACCTTAAAGATAACCTAGACATATAATATACTTAATTATTTCCCACCGTCATTAAGTAAGATTACGCACAATATGCATCGGTGTAATATCAGTGTTCTGATAAACCATACAGTATAGATTTACAAATTTGTAATTAATGCTTTTCAGACATTATTTAATATGGATGGGAATTTAAGTTGATACTTACACAACTCTACTAACAGAGTCTCCTTATGAAGTTGATGGTTTGTGGTTTAACTTTCCACTCATAATAACAAGATAACAAAACCTCTGACATGGCTTCTCTTGCGCACAACAGGAAGGACTTTGAGACCAGCCAGCTCCTCAGCAAGATTGAGGATGAGCAGTCTCTGGGTGCCCAGCTGCAGAAGAAGATCAAGGAGCTTCAGGTGTGGTGTAGTTAGAAAAACAAGCAGCATTTACTGTTTTCATCTTGATGATATTTGACTTGCTTTCGTTCAAGCAAGCACTTAAGTAATTTTCTGTCCATAAGCGGATCAGAATTTTGAAACTCAGATGAGGCATGTTGTTTTTAATTTTGTAGGCTCGTATTGAAGAGCTGGAAGAGGAGATTGAGGCTGAGCGTGCTGCCAGGGCCAAGGTGGAGAAGCAGAGGGCCGATCTGTCCAGAGAACTGGAGGAGATCAGTGAGAGGCTGGAGGAGGCTGGAGGTGCCACAGCTGCTCAGATTGAGATGAACAAGAAACGAGAGGCTGAGTTCCAGAAGCTGAGACGTGACCTGGAGGAGTCCACCCTGCAGCATGAGGCCACAGCCTCAGCCCTGAGGAAGAAGCAGGCTGACAGTGTGGCAGAGCTGGGAGAGCAGATCGACAACCTGCAGCGCGTCAAGCAGAAGCTGGAGAAAGAGAAGAGTGAATTCAAGATGGAAATTGATGACCTTTCCTCCAACATGGAGGCAGTATCTAAGGCTAAGGTCAGTGAATTCATGTAAAACTTTAATGCTCACCAATAAAGTCTGCAAAAAATGTGGAAAGCTTTTTTTATGTTCACATTTTGCTGATTCCAATTTTCCTCTTACAGACACTTTTTGTAATTTTTTCATAATTCATAAATGTTAGTTTACTGTGGCGAAAGGAATCAAGAAAATGTAAAAAGAATTCCCTACTGTATCAGTGTGATTTTTCATGGTATTTGTTCCACAGGGAAATCTGGAGAAGATGTGTCGTACCCTTGAGGACCAACTCAGTGAGGTCAAGACCAAAAACGATGAGAATGTTCGCCAGGTCAATGACATGAGTGGTCAGAGAGCCAGACTTCTCACTGAGAATGGTAAAACATTTAATACAACATATGTTTAAAGGCCATCATGCAGAAATATGTTTCACAAGGTGTATATTGAAAGTAGCTCATTAATTAGTTTCCTTATTTTTTTCACAGGTGAGTTATTAGGATACTCTTTGGATAACTCAAATTTGATTAAATCCCTACAGGTGAGTTTGGTCGTCAGTTGGAGGAGAAGGAAGCCCTAGTGTCCCAGCTGACCAGAGGCAAGCAGGCCTACACCCAGCAGATTGAGGAGCTCAAGAGGCTTGTTGAGGAGGAGGTTAAGGTAAAAAAAAAAATTAAAGATCCCTATGATGACAACTACGACAGTTTTACAGAACAACAGTAACTTATTGTTCCTTTACTATATCACCCACATCTCCTATTATTTTCCTCTCAGGCAAAGAATGCCCTTGCCCATGGTGTCCAGTCTGCCCGCCATGACTGCGACCTGCTGAGGGAGCAGTTTGAGGAGGAGCAGGAGGCCAAGGCAGAGCTGCAACGTGGCATGTCTAAGGCTAACTCTGAGGTGGCTCAGTGGAGAACCAAGTATGAGACTGATGCCATCCAGAGGACAGAGGAGCTGGAGGAGGCCAAGTAAGTCAACAAAACTTAAAAGCCTTGAAGAATTATAAGGAGGCGTTAACTGTGAGCTCAAATAGAAGTCAGGTTCATGGCAAATGTAATTAATACATCTTCACAGGAAGAAGCTGGCTCAGCGTCTCCAGGAAGCTGAGGAGACCATTGAGGCCACTAACTCCAAGTGTGCCTCTCTGGAGAAGACCAAGCAGAGGCTGCAGGGAGAGGTGGAGGACCTCATGATTGATGTGGAGAGAGCCAATGCCCTGGCTGCCAACCTGGATAAGAAGCAGAGGAACTTTGACAAGGTGAAAAAGAGGGAAAATACCTGACTTTCCAACACGCAGTTTTTAAACCCTTGAACAGTCATGTTAAAAGCTGCTTTGATATGCGCTTCCTCCCTAGGTTCTTGCAGAGTGGAAGCAGAAGTTTGAGGAGGGCCAGGCTGAGCTGGAGGGAGCTCAGAAGGAGGCTCGTTCTCTCAGCACAGAGCTCTTCAAGATGAAGAACTCCTATGAGGAGGCTCTTGACCAGCTGGAGACTCTGAAGAGAGAGAACAAGAACTTGCAACGTGAGATAAATGTAGTGTTTGGTGTCTTGTAATGCAGAACACCAGAAACGGTTTCATATTTTGTACTTGTATTTTAGTAGCACTAGTTTTCCTACAACTCAATTTGGATCTGTGAGATCAGGTATGGTACTTAAAAACACTTCTGTTCATAGAGGAGATCTCTGACCTGACCGAGCAGATCGGGGAGACTGGCAAGAGCATCCATGAGCTGGAGAAGGCCAAGAAGACAGTGGAGACAGAGAAGTCTGAGATCCAGACAGCTCTGGAGGAGGCTGAGGTACAAACTCTCCACAATTTCCATGACAAAGTGGAACAAATAAACATTTTATGATCATCTAATTGAAAAAAAAATTTCTTCAGGGAACTCTGGAGCATGAGGAATCCAAGATTCTGCGCGTGCAGCTAGAACTGAACCAGGTCAAGGGTGAGGTGGACAGAAAGCTGGCAGAGAAGGATGAGGAGATGGAGCAGATCAAGAGGAACAGCCAGAGAGTGGTAGAGTCCATGCAGAGCACCCTGGACTCTGAGGTCAGGAGCAGAAATGATGCCCTGAGGATCAAGAAGAAGATGGAGGGAGACCTGAATGAGATGGAGATCCAGCTGAGCCATGCTAACCGCCAGGCTTCTGAGTCCCAGAAGCAGCTGAGGAATGTTCAGGCACAGCTTAAGGTACTGTGAATTATGTTAACCCTGAACCTAAAATTGCTCAAATGTCTATCCCAGTTCAGGAAAATTGTTCAATACAGACAGGATTACTCTGTAACTAGACACACACGGAAAGACACACAATGCTAAAATTATTTTAACCACATCATTCTACAGGATGCCCAGTTGCATTTGGATGATGCTGTTCGTGCCTCAGAAGACATGAAGGAACAGGCTGCCATGGTGGAACGTAGAAATGGTCTAATGTTGGCTGAGATTGAAGAGCTGAGAGCAGCTCTGGAGCAGACAGAGAGAGGCCGCAAAGTGGCTGAACAGGAGCTGGTGGACGCCAGTGAGAGAGTGGGACTGCTGCATTCCCAGGTATGGACAGCATTCGTACATAAAGACCTAACGTTACATAAAATTCACAGCAAAAGCTTATTTTTTGTTATATACATCTGTCCTCTCTTCCAGAACACCAGTCTGTTGAACACCAAGAAGAAGCTTGAAGGTGACCTGGTTCAGGTGCAGGGAGAGGTGGATGACATTGTCCAGGAGGCCAGAAATGCTGAGGAGAAGGCCAAGAAGGCCATCACTGATGTGAGTCTGGATAACTAAGTATTACGGTGCTTTCACCAACAGTCGCAAACTTGTTTGATGGTTTGATGGCTTGTTTGATGTGCTGTTCAGTTCTAGGAAGCTTTATGACAGTTTTACAGGTCCTACCACTAGTACTAGGTATAGATTATATAAAGCTGGACTGTGAAATAATTTTTTGTCATGCCACCTTGTAAAGTCTCCTATGTGTGCATTCTGTTCTTTAATTCAACCAAGTGGTATTGTGTTGTTGCAGGCGGCCATGATGGCAGAAGAGCTGAAGAAGGAGCAGGACACCAGCTCTCACCTTGAGAGGATGAAGAAGAATCTTGAAGTGACAGTCAAGGACCTGCAGCACCGTCTGGATGAGGCAGAGAACCTGGCCATGAAGGGTGGCAAGAAACAGCTCCAGAAACTGGAGGGCAGAGTGAGTTTGTCAATAACTCCAGGACTAATTGTGTTAATAAAGATCTTTGAGCATGGGAATTAATGATGTTCTCCACTTAGGTGCGTGAGCTGGAGGCTGAGGTTGACGCTGAACAGAGGAGAGGTGTTGATGCAGTCAAGGGAGTCCGCAAGTATGAGCGCAGAGTCAAGGAGCTGACATACCAGGTAACAAGACACTCTTTACACTCTTTATAAAATCATCAGCATGTGTGTGAACATGATGAGTTAATTACTTTTTTACCTCAGACTGAGGAGGATAAGAAGAATGTCACCAGACTTCAGGATCTGGTGGATAAGCTGCAGCTTAAAGTGAAGGCTTACAAGAGACAGGCTGAGGAGGCAGTAAGTCTAATCATTTATTTGACTCTGACTTTTGTAAATAAAAAAAACAAAGTGAAAGATTGACGAGTTTTCATTCAATTCAACACCTAAGGAGGAGCAGGCCAACTCCCACATGTCCAAGTTCAGGAAGGTTCAGCATGAGCTGGAAGAGGCTGAGGAGCGTGCCGACATTGCTGAGTCTCAGGTCAACAAGCTGAGAAGCAAGAGTCGTGACGCTGGAAAGGTAAAGCTCTCCTGATGTCACACCAAGGGTTCATAAATAATCCTCATGGGACCTCATAAACCCCACTTTAAACAACAAAGTCATGCTTACTGAAAGTAAATATTTTGTTTGGTAGTCTTAATGTCAGAAGTTTTCCCTGTTCTGTGTGAATGTCAGGTGATTGGTATTAACTCATTTTTTTGTTTCTTTTAGGCAAAAGATGCAGAATAGACCTGACAACATCTGACACCAAAACATTGTATACTTCATAAAATATGATTATATATAGTGATATTTTGACTACAAAATGCACAAAAATAAAGTATGTTTGGTTATCATCATGGAGAATGTTTTCTGCCCTGTTTTGTCCACGACATGACTTGGTTGGATTTAAATTTTACGTCATGTAACCGGCACTACAACAAACACAAATGTTGATACTAGTGATGCATCTAAATGAACATTATGGGCTGAAACCGGAATTTAGGGGAGCACCTGTACCTAAATGACTTATATTTCAAGAATTCTTACCTATTTAACATGTTTTGATATAGGCTATAGGTAATATATAGGTAATAGTTTTAAAAATAATAAGTAAAAAAGTGTCAATACATGTGTTTCTGTGAAAATGTGAAAACCAATCCGAAACATCACCAGTAGCATATATTATCAATATCCATCAATGCGATGCAATGGGGAGAAGATAGAATGTCTCAGTCAATGATTGTGCTAATTCATTTCCAGTTACTGCTAGTCTATGGTAGTCTATAAGCCTGTGTCTAAGACAAATATGACATGTGCTAGTAATTTGATCCACATGAATTTTTCACAAATCAAGAAAATGCAGATCGTACAAGCCCGTGTCTAAACTGGCAAGTTATTTTTATTGAGATGCAATCATTTATTTCTATATACTATTTCATCACAGGAAAATTAAATTGCAAATATAAAGACATAATGTCCTTTATTGGGCCATCTTGGCATTATAACTGGGCTTGATAATCGAAAAGTATATAAAAGTAAAAGAGCTTTTCCACATACAATGATCAAAATATTGACAAATCATTGACTAGTTAAGGTGTCTGCTATCTAAGATGAAATCTACGAGACCTCAGAGATTAATCTTTTTGAACAGTAAATCAGATGACTGATTATTGACACATATTTTGTGATGTTGACTTTATCCTGGGCTCCAGGATAATCCAGGTAGTTATATTGTGCATTTCCTTTCCTACAACATTGTTTTTGTAATGAATCCAAAGTCAAGAAGTACTGAAAGCTTCAACTTTATTTGAAACAATGTTTAAGACATCACCACAACATTGCCATGAAAATCATATTTTATGAAGCACAGCAATATTTTCTCAGAGGTCTATTCAGCATCTTTTGCCTGATTGAAGGAAGAAGAAAAACACATTGAGTTACATTATTAATCGAATCAGTCAAAACATAGATACGGTCTAATACTGACATTTGACAATTTACGGTCTCAATATATAGAGGCCATATCTTATGTGTATACCAGATATTGTATTATGTGCATGTGAATCACAATATTAATTCAGCCCTTACTATTCATTTAAAGTTACTTTAAGTAAATGAGGTGGAGTGGCGGGTTCTTTACCTTTCCGGCATCACGACTCTTGCTTCTCAGCTTGTTGACCTGAGACTCAGCAATGTCGGCACGCTCCTCAGCCTCCTCCAGCTCATGCTGAACCTTCCTGAACTTGGACATGTGGGCGTTGGCCTGCTCCTCCTGGGAGACAGAGGGAAACATCAATACCAAACTAAAAACATTCTACAGTAGTAGACTTACCATCAAATACAGCTGAAATGTTCAGTGTAAATCTAACATATTTTCATTTTATTTGAATTAGATAAATGACTCACCGCCTCCTCAGCCTGTCTCTTGTAAGCCTTCACTTTAAGCTGCAGCTTATCCACCAGGTCCTGAAGTCTGGCGACATTCTTCTTATCCTCCTCAGTCTAGATCAGATATCATTCATAAATTGTTCATGTATGAAATGAACAATTTAGAGAGGTTGTTTGAATGACTGACAATGTTTTGTACTGTGTATTGTTAGTGTTACCTGGTAGGTCAGCTCCTTGACTCTGCGCTCATACTTGCGGACTCCCTTGACTGCATCTGCTCCTCTCTTCTGTTCAGCATCAATTTCAGTCTCCAGCTCACGCACCTGCATGGAGAGAAAGAGCTCATGGTTAATCCATAACTCCCATGCTAAAAGATCCTTATCACCAGCATTTTTCTGGGAAAGATTGGTAAACTCACTCTGCCCTCCAGTTTCTGGAGCTGCTTCTTGCCACCCTTCATGGCCAGGTTCTCCGCCTCATCCAGACGGTGCTGCAGGTCCTTGACTGTCACTTCAAGATTCTTCTTCATCCTCTCAAGGTGAGAGCTGGTGTCCTGCTCCTTCTTCAGCTCTTCTGCCATCATGGCCGCCTGCAACAAGCACAGTGTGGGTGAGGTGGAGAGATATAGCTTTGTAACTCAGCCCACCTTTTATTGTTGTTTATTCTAGACAGGTTAGTGTGTTCCACTCAATACACTGTCAGTTATGATACAGAATTGTCATAACTTTGCAGGTTAAACTAAGTTATGGACACTCACATCAGTGATGGCCTTCTTGGCCTTTTCCTCAGCATTTCTGGCCTCCTGGACAATATCATCCACCTCTCCCTGCACCTGAACCAGGTCAGCCTCAAGTTTCTTCTTGGTGTTCAACAGGCTGGTGTTCTGGAAGAGCATTCACATGGGTTTAACAAAAAGAAAAACACTTTTGTTATGAATATTATATATTTGTGTGTGTGGGTCTTGTCCATACCTGGGAATGCAGCAGTCCCACTCTCTCACTGGCGTCCACCAGTTCCTGTTCAGCCACTTTGCGGCCTCTCTCTGTCTGCTCCAGAGCTGCTCTCAGCTCTTCAATCTCAGCCACCATCAGACCGTTTCTACGTTCCACCATGGCAGCCTGCTCCTTCAAGTCTTCAGAGGCACGGACAGCATCATCCAGGTGCAACTGGGCATCCTACAATCACCACAAGGAGTCATGCAAGGCAAGTTATTATGTATACAGACTCCAAATAATTGTGTATGTTTATACCAGTGTATAACAATGTCTAGTTATACAGGTACATGTATACTTCTAATACATACTGTACATTATACCTAGAGTACATTTTATGTCTTTTAATACTACTAATAACATTCACAGTACCTTGAGCTGTGCCTGAACGTTTCTCAGCTGCTTCTGGGACTCAGCAGCCTGGCGGTTGGCATGGCTCAGCTGGATCTCCATCTCATTCAGGTCTCCCTCCATCTTCTTCTTGATCCTCAGGGCATCATTTCTGCTCCTGACCTCAGAGTCCAGGGTGCTCTGCATGGACTCTACCACTCTCTGGCTGTTCCTCTTGATCTGCTCCATCTCCTCATCTTTCTCTGCCAGCTTCCTGTCCACCTCACCCTTGACCTGG